>JAJOZX010004472.1:37500-423627 GCA_023014485.1 Bathynomus jamesi
CTCAAATAGTGTGCAAGATTTCGTCTAACCTTTTCTTGAACTGATCCACAGAGGAACTGTTCACAACTTCCGAAGGTAACCTGTTCCATGTGTCACAGATCTTATACGTAACGTAATTCCCACACACACTAGTCCTAAACCGTTTCAAATCCAACTTCCAACCATTGTTGCGAGTTGGGTTATCATTTAAACTAAACATACTTCTAAAATCGACATCGTTGATCCTCGTAAGAGCTTGAAAACCTCGATCAGTTGACCGCGCAGCCTCCGAGTTTCAAGCGAAAACAAGTTCAGGGCGCGTAACCATCGATTGTAGCCCATATGCCTAACGGAAGGGATCAACTTTGTGGCCCTCGCCTGCACTTGCTCCAGCCTCTCAATATCTTTCCTGAGGGTGGGCGACCAGAACTGCACAGCATACTCCAGGTACGGCCGAACAAGGGAATTGTACAGTGAGAGCACAATCTCCTTGTTCCGAAACTGAAATTGTCTCCTGATATAACCCAATAGTTTCTGGGCTTTCTTTTCCACCTCTACACACTGTTTCGTAAACTTAAGGTCGCTGCTAATTAGCACACCCAAGTCCTTTTCTAAATCAGTCACCTCGATATTACTGCCCAACATCGAGTAGTCCGACTTGGGATTGGCGTAGCCAATGTGCATCACTTTGCATTTACCCAAGTTAAACGGCATTTGCCATTTTTGGACCACTCTCCTATCCTACCTAGGTCCGCACGCAGTTCCTCGATCGCTTCGGGCGTCCCAACATTGGCCCCAAGCTTGGTGTCATCAGCGAATTTGGCGATCCGACTGACGATGCCACCGTCGATATCATTTATGTAAATGGTAAACAACAGTGGCCCCAAAACGGAACCCTGAGGAACCCCACTAGTGACCGAGGCCCAACCCGAACTAGCCCCTTTAATTACCACCCTCTGCCGCCTATTCCTCAGCCAGTTTTCAATCCACCTACCTATTTCCCCACCGATACCCAGCGCGCGCACTTTCGCCATTAGCCGGCGGTGAGGTACCTTATCAAAGGCTTTCTGAAAATCGAGATAAAGTATATCAATCGCCCTACTCTTATCGTACTCACTGAACATGACGTGGAAAAACTCGAGCAAGTTGGTGAGACACGACCTATGCCGTCTAAACCCATGTTGGGAGTCCCCAAGCAGCTTGTGGGAATCCAAATGGTCAATGATTCTATCAGCTATTATCCTTTCTAATAATTTACCTACAACTGAAGTGAGACTAATAGGACGATAGTTCCCTGGACTTTCGTGATCCCCTTTCTTAAAGGGGGGAGGGAGGGAGGGAGAGAGAGAGAGAGAGAGAGAGAGAGAGAGAGAGAGAGAGAGAGAGAGAGAGAGAGAGAGAGAGAGTTACAAGGAGTTACAAGGAAAAGAAGTACCTCAAAAGGCCTTGCGGCCCATACCGAGGAGGTACCAATGGCAACGGGTGCCAGGGAAAATTTTGTCTTTCAACTATGCTAGCAGTAGTAGAAAACTGGATAGAAAAGTAGAAGGCTCTCTCCCCACCCTCCGCTCCCTCCCTGCCAGAGGCAGGTACAGAAAAAGGTTGAAGAAAATACCTTGACCCTGGAAAAGTAGCCAAGGAAATTTTACAGGAAAGTGGAGAATAATAAATAGCTCTATATTTAGCTTGCTCACAGAGACCGAGCAAGCGAACTCCTGCAGAGTTTTCTGAGGTTTTAATCTTAAACTATCAACGTGTTAAAGTAATTCCCACATATACTAGTCGTTTCTAATCCAACTTCTAACCATTGTTGCGAGTTGGGTTATCATTTGAACTAAACATGCTTCTAAAATCGACATCTTTGAACCCGCATCACGTAAGCGTCGATTGTAGCCCATATGCCTAACGAAAGGGATTAACTTTGTGGCATTTTTCGCCAGTTTCCAATCCACCTACCTACTTCCCCACCAATACCCAGCGCGCGCACTTCGGCCATTAGCCGATGGTGAGGTACCTTATCAAATGTCTTCTAATCAATCGCCCTACTCTTATCATACTCACTCAACATGACGTAGAAAAACTCGAGCATGATGGTGAGACACGACCTATGCCGTCTAAACCCATGTTGGAGTCCCCAAGTAGCTTGTAGGAATCCAAATGGTCAACAATCCTACTCGCTATTATCCCCTCTAAATATTTACCTACAACTGAAGTTAAATGGTGTTATTTATAGAGGTTCCACGCCTCTCTTCCCACGCATGAGATAGCAGTAGCGTCCTAATCGTAACAGTAGAGAGAGAGAGAGAGTTACAAGGAGGAGGAGGAGTTACAAGGAAAAGAAGTACCTCAAAAGGCCTTGCGGCCCATACCGAGGAGGTACCAATGGCAACGGGTGCCAGGGAAAATTTTGTCTTTCAACTATGCTAGCAGTAGTAGAAAACTGGATAGAAAAGTAGAAGGCTCTCTCCCCACCCTCCGCTCCCTCCCTGCCAGATGCAAGTATGGAAAAAGGTTGAAGAAAATACCTTGACCCTGGAAAAGTAGCCAAGGAAATTTTACAGGAAAGTGGAGAATATATAAATAGCTCTATATTTACCTTGCTCACAAAGACACCGTGCAAGCGAACTCCTGCAGAGTTTTCTTATGTTTTAATCTTAAACTATCAACGTGTTAAAGTAATTCCCACATATACTAGTCCTAAATTGTTTCAAATCCAACTTCTAACCATTGTTGCGAGTTGGTTATCATTTGAACTAAACATGCTTCTAAAATCGACATCTTTGAACCCGCGTCACGTAAGCGTCGATTGTAGCCCGTATGCCTAACGAAAGGGATTAACTTTGTGGCATTTTTCGCCAGTTTCCAATCCACCTACCTACTTCCCCACCAATACCCAGCGCGCCCACTTCGGCCATTAGCCGGCGGTGAGGTACCTTATCAAAGGCCTTCTAATCAATCGCCCTACTCTTATCATACTCACTCAACATGACGTAGAAAAACTCGAGCATGATGGTGAGACATGACCTATGCCGTCTAAACCCATGTTGGAGTCCCCAAGTAGCTTGTAAGAATCCAAATGGTCAACAATCCTACTCGCTATTATCCCCTCTAAATATTTACCTACAACTGGAGAGAGAGAGAGAGAGAGAGAGAGAGAGAGAGAGTTACAAGGAGTTACAAGGAAAAGAAGTACCTCAAAAGGCCTTGCGGCCCATACCGAGGAGGTACCAATGGCAACGGGTGCCAGGGAAAATTTTGTGAAAGTTTATTTTTCTTTCAACTATCCTAGCAATAGTAGAAAACTGGATAGAAAAGTAGAAGGCTCTCTCCCCACCCTCCGCTCCCTCCCTGCCAGAGGCAGGTACAGAAAAAGGTTGAAGAAAATACCTTGACCCTGGAAAAGTAGCCAAGGAAATTTTACAGGAAAGTGGAGAATATATAAATAGCTCTATATTTAGCTTGCTCACAGAGACCGAGCAAGCAAACTCCTGCAGAGGTTTCTGAGGTTTTAATCTTAAACTATGAGTGTGTTCAGTACTTTGTCTAGCCTATTTTTAAACAGATTTACACTTTGACTGGAAACAACCTCTGAGGGAAGTTGGTTCCAGATATTAACTATTTTATAGGAAAAGAAATTTCCGTAGACTGAGGTCCTAAATGTCTTTACACACTCAAATAGTGTGCAAGATTTCGTCTAACCTTTTCTTGAACTGATCCACAGAGGAACTGTTCACAACTTCCGAAGGTAACCTGTTCCATGTGTCACAGATCTTGTACGTAACGTAATTCCCACACACACTAGTCCTAAACCGTTTCAAATCCAACTTCCAACCATTGTTGCGAGTTGGGTTATCATTTAAACTAAACATACTTCTAAAATCGACATCGTTGAACCCTCGTAAGAGCTTGAAAACCTCGATCAGTTGACCGCGCAGCCTCCGAGTTTCAAGCGAAAACAAGTTCAGGGCGTGTAACCGTCGTGTAGCCCATATGCCTAACGGAAGGGATCAACTTTGTGGCCCTCGCCTGCACTCGCTCCAGCCTCTCAATATCTTTCCTGGGGGTGGGCGACCAGAACTGCACAGCATACTCCAGGTACCGCCGAACAAGGGAATTGTACAGTGAGAGCACAATCTCCTTGTTCCGAAACTGAAATTGCCTTCTGATATAACCCAATAGTTTCTGGGCTTTCTTTTCCACCTCTACACACTGTTTCGTAAACTTAAGGTCGCTGCTAATTAGCACACCCAAGTCCTTTTCTAAATCAGTCACCTCGATATTATGCCCAACATCGAGTAGTCCGACTTGGGATTGGCGTAGCCAATGTGCATCACTTTGCATTTACCCAAGTTAAACGGCATTTGCCATTTTTCGGACCACTCTCCTATCGTACCTAGGTCCGCACGCAGTTCCTCGATCGCTTCGGGCGTCCCAACATTGGCCCCAAGCTTGGTGTCATCAGCGAATTTGGCGATCCGACTGACGATGCCACCGTCGATATCATTTATGTAAATGGTAAACAACAGCGGCCCCAAAACGGAACCCTGAGGAACCCCACTAGTGACCGAGGCCCAACCCGAACTAGCCCCTTTAATTACCACCCTCTGCCGCCTATTCCTCAGCCAGTTTCAATCCACCACCTATTTCCCCACCGATACCCAGCGCGCGCACTTTCGCCATTAGCCGGCGGTGAGGTACCTTATCAAAGGCTTTCTGAAAGTCGAGATAAAGTATATCAATCGCCCTACTCTTATCGTACTCACTCAACATGACGTGGAAAAACTCGAGCAAGTTGGTGAGACACGACCTATGCCGTCTAAACCCATGTTGGGAGTCCCCAAGCAGCTTGTGGGAATCCAAATGGTCAACGATTCTATCAGCTATTATCCTTTCTAATAATTTACCTACAACTGAAGTGAGACTAATAGGACGATAGTTCCCTGGACTTTCGTGATCCCCTTTCTTAAAGATAGGGGTCACTGGCCTCCCTCCAGAACCAGGACCTGGCCCATCACCAACGATTTGTTGAAGACCGTAGCCAGGTGGGGAGCCACCTGTCGCGCACTTCTCGCAAAACACTGGGGAGAAACTGGTCTGGCCAGGAGCCTTAAACGCGCTCAGTTTGTCTATTCTATGAGCAACGACTGTCGCGGTACATCTAACACTATCCAGGTCAGCACCTTCGTGCCTCACAGCTGGCTCGGGTATGACGCGGGTATCCTCCCTGGTGACACTCCCGCAAAGTACTCATTAAGCACATTAGCGATGTCCGCGTCGGAGGTCCGCAGAACGCCGCTTCCGTCCTTTAAAGGACCTATCATGCTTCTAATAGGCTTTCTACTATTAACATAATGAAGAATCCTTAGGGTTCCTCTTGCAGAGGCTTGCCACCCGTAGTTCTTCGTTACGTTTCGCTAGCCTAACCTTCGCCTTCACTTCCCTACACAGGCGGACATACGCTTCAGTGTTCTCGTGGGAACGATTGGCCTTCGCCCTCCTATACGCTACTTTCCTATTTCGGATAGCCGAAGCGATGCCACGATTGAACCACTTAGGCTGCGTTGAAGCAGGGGTGACCGGTTTTGAGGGTATGGCAGCAGACTGCAGCACCATAAACTCATCCCGGAATGCACTCCACACTCCCTCAACATCGCCGCCAACCTCTAACCCCATCTCTGCTATCCTGAGCTAACAAAGTTCGCCCGAGGAGAGAGAGAGAGAGAGAGAGAGAGGAGAGAGAGAGAGAGAGAGAGAGAGAGAGAGTTACAAGGAGTTACAAGGAAAAGAAGTACCTCAAAAGGCCTTGCGGCCCATACCGAGGAGGTACCAATGGCAACGGGTGCCACGGAAAATTTTCTACACACTCAAAGTGTGCAAAATTTGGTCTAACCTTTTCTTGAACTGATCCACAGAGGAACTGTTCACAACTTCCGAAGGTAACCTGTTCCATGTGTCACAGATCTTATACGTAACGTAATTCCCACACACACTAGTCCTAAACCGTTTCAAATCCAACTTCCAACCATTGTTGCGAGTTGGGTTATCATTTAAACTAAACATACTTCTAAAATCGACATCGTTGAACCCTCGTAAGAGCTTGAAAACCTCGATCAGTTGACCGCGCAGCCTCCGAGTTTCAAGCGAAAACAAGTTCAGGGCGCGTAACCGTCGATTGTAGCCCATATGCCTAACGGAAGGGATTAACTTTGTGGCCCTCGCCTGCACTCGCTCCAGCCTCTCAATATCTTTCCTGAGGGTGGGCGACCAGAACTGCACAGCATACTCCAGGTACGGCCGAACAAGGGAATTGTACAGTGAGAGCACAATCTCCTTGTTCCGAAACTGAAATTGCCTCCTGATATAACCCAATAGTTTCTGGGCTTTCTTTTCCACCTCTACACACTGTTTCGTAAACTTAAGGTCGCTGCTAATTAGCACACCCAAGTCCTTTTCTAAATCAGTCACCTCGATATTACTCCCAACATCGAGTAGTCCGACTTGGGATTGGCGTAGCCAATGTGCATCACTTTGCATTTACCCAAGTTAAACGGCATTTGCCATTTTTCGGACCACTCTCCTATCCTACCTAGGTCCGCACGCAGTTCCTCGATCGCTTCGGGCGTCCCAACATTGGCCCCAAGCTTGGTGTCATCAGCGAATTTGGCGATCCGACTGACGATGCCACCGTCGATATCATTTATGTAAATGGTAAACAACAGTGGCCCCAAAACGGAACCCTGAGGAACCCCACTAGTGACCGAGGCCCAACCCGAACTAGCCCCTTTAATTACCACCCTCTGCCGCCTATTCCTCAGCCAGTTTTCAATCCACCTACCTATTTCCCCACCGATACCCAGCGCGCGCACTTTCGCCATTAGCCGGCGGTGAGGTACCTTATCAAAGGCTTTCTGAAAGTCGAGATAAAGTATATCAATCGCCCTACTCTTATCGTACTCACTCAACATGACGTGGAAAAACTCGAGCAAGTTGGTGAGACACGACCTATGCCGTCTAAACCCATGTTGGGAGTCCCCAAGCAGCTTGTAGGAATCCAAATGGTCAACGATTCTATCAGCTATTATCCTTTCTAATAATTTACCTACAACTGAAGTGAGACTAATAGGACGATAGTTCCCTGGACTTTCGTGATCCCCTTTCTTAAAGATAGGGGTCACGTTGGCCTCCCTCCAGTCACCAGGCACCTGGCCCATCTCCAACGATTTGTTGAAGACTGTAGCCAGGTGGGGAGCCACCTGGTCGCGCACTTCTCGCAAAACACTGGGGAGAAACTGGTCTGGCCCAGGAGCCTTAAACGCGCTCAGTTTGTCTATTCTATGAGCAACGACTGTCGCGGTACATCTAACACTATCCAGGCCAGCACCTTCGTGCCTCACAGCTGGCTCGGGGATGACGCGGGTATCCTCCCTGGTGAACACTCCCGCAAAGTACTCATTAAGCACATTAGCGATGTCCGCGTCGGAGGTCCGCAGAACGCCGCTTCCGTCCTTTAAAGGACCTATCATGCTTCTAATGGGCTTTCTACTATTAACATAACTGAAGAACTCCTTAGGGTTCCCCTTGCAGAGGCTTGCCACCCGTAGTTCTTCGTTACGTTTCGCTAGCCTAACCTTCGCCTTCACTTCCCTACACAGGCGGACATACGCTTCAGTGTTCTCTGTGGGAACGATTGGCCTTCGCCCTCCTATACGCTACTTTCCTATTTCGGATAGCCGAAGCGATGCCACGATTGAACCACTTAGGCTGCGTTGAAGCAGGGGTGACCGGTTTTGAGGGTATGGCAGCAGACTGCAGCACCATAAACTCATCCCGGAATGCACTCCACACTCCCTCAACATCGCCGCCAACCTCTAACCCCATCTCTCCTACGCTATCCCTGAGCTAACAAAGTTCGCCCGCCGGAGATCGAGCTTACTGCCTCTCGAGTTACTACGCTTCACCCGAGGGACGCACACACGGAACCTAATAAGACTGTGATCACTCCCGCCCAACGATTCGTCAACGGTGAGGCCAGTGACGAGGTTCTTCGGTCGTGAACACTAAGTCCAGAACGCTTTCGCCTCGTGTAGGCTCGTTGACCCACTGAGTGAGGAAGTTCTCATCAGCAAAGTCAACTAGCCTCCTCCCTTCAGCATCGGCAGTCCTGTTTTCCCACTTTATGCCGCGACAGTTGAAGTCTCCTAAAACTACACACACCCTATCCCCTAGCAGGCTACTGAGTTCGGTGTACAGGGCTGTATCCTCCTCGAGGAGGAGATGCGGAGGTCTGTACACCAAGATTAACCTATAGTTCGTCCCTCCCACGTTCAGATCGACGCCAAGCAGCTCCCGTTCCGACCGGAACTGGCAGTCAACCGGACTCAACGTGTCCCTCACGTATATTAGTACCCCACCCCCCTCCCCACGGTGCGGTCTTTGCGAAACATTCTATACCCGGGAATTTCGAACTCCCCAACGTAGTCCCTACGATCAATATGAATCCAGGACTCGGTGATAGCAACGATATCCTGGTATTCTGATGCTAAGAGCGCCCGTAGCTCGCGAAACTTGTTCCTAATTGACCTAGCATTAAAAAGCATTGCACGGAGGGAGCCTTCCCTATTCTGACCGCCCCCTAGCACGACCCGTTTCCCGAACAGCCAGGGCTGTCGGGAGTCGAAGAGCCCCTCACTATTGCTGTTGGAGGGGGACTAGCTGCTGGGGGAGGGGGACTAGCTGGGGGAGGGGGACTAACTGCTGGGGGAGGGGGACTATCTGCTGGGGGAGGGGGACTATCTGCTGGGGGAGGGGGACTATCTGCTGGGGGAGGGGGACTATCTGCTGGGGGAGGGGGACTATCTGCTGGGGGAGGGGGACTATCTGCTGGGGGAGGGGGACTAACTGCTGGGGGAGGGGGACTAACTGCTGGGGGAGGGGGACTATCTGCTGGGGGAGGGGGACTAACTGCTGGGGAGAGAGAGAGAGAGAGAGAGAGAGAGAGAGAGAGAGAGAGAGAGAGAGAGAGAGAGAGACCAGTTTCAACTTGTCACATATTTCAGAGCATTTTGACATGTCGTTGACAAGTCCACGTTGTCATGACAACTTGTCAGACCTCGCATCACTAAATGTTTATAAGTATAAAAAGCAATTATGACAAACACAGATCAACCACATCTGTCAACTCACTAAACATTGCTCATGGGCATAAATGATGCAATGTTTATAATATTAGCCCCACCCACAAATTATACTCATTTGTGATTGGTTGAAAGATTTGAGTTAATAAACTTCAACTACAACTCATAAATCCCCCAGTAATATTCTCCTAGGAATATTAAAGCAGTAGAAAAATTAATTGCACATAGATAACGCGTTATCCATAGGATATTGGCACACGCGTCTCATAGATAACGCACATTTTCCATGAAGGTCAGGGGGTTAAAAATGGGATGGCAGTTAAAAAAGGGTAAATTTACTCTGAGGAAAGTATCAACTTGATTCCAAATCTTAGAGATTTAGTCACAGAAATGGGTTAAAAAAGCTTATGTTCTTCTCCAAAGAAAGGAGGAGGGAGGTGTCTATCAAATGCTAGAATGATATGTCGCAGAACATGGAGAATGGTTGTACATTTTTTTAAAAAGAATTAAGTTAATTTGTAAAAGCAGAGGAATGATATAATTAGTCTAAGATTCAGAATACCTCTCCTCCTAAATACACATCTGACATTCCACATTCAAATTACTTATGAAAAGCCAAAAGGAATAATGAAACTTTATGGAAAATTGTGGTCACACAATAAAGCTACATATGAAGAACAGTAGTTCATAATGTTGCTTTAAAGACTTCATTAGATCATATATATTAAGTCATATAGGAGTAAGAATTAATACAAACTGAAGTATTTAAAAACTTAAAAGGCTCACAATGTGAAACTTGCCAAGTTATGGAAGAGTTTGATTTGTACATTTAGACAGCTCATTCCATGACAAATCATGCAAAAAAAAAAAAGAAAAAGTGCACCATACCCTTATAGATTTTCCTTAAATTTGGTTTATAGAATGGTCGATGCTAGTAAGTACCAAATTTCAAATATCAGCTCAATCAGAGTTATGGTTCAAAAGTTAGGCTCCCCTTTTTTGAGGGGGGGGGGGGGGGGGGGGGCAAAAAACTGGAAATTTTCAAACCACCATAACTCAGTCCATAATTGACATAGAACAGTGATTTAAAGTGTGTATGAAAGGCAATTGCACACACAACAAATTAGCATAAGCAGAAAAAATGGCTAAAATTAACAAAAAAAGTTACAACACTTTATTCCATTTGAAGGGGTCCTGCCCCCACTAAATTACAGATTTTTAAAAAATTTTCATATGTACAAAAAATGAGTTTCAACCTTATTCTATCAATATATGTGTATTTGCATATAAAATAGGTATTTACAGATTTGAAAATGATTACTTTCACTTAAGAGACAATAATTTCTAAGAAACTGCTCAACATTCTCATTGACTTCTGGTATATAGATTGGTGTACTTGTTAAAAATGTAAATACATATGTGTTAAACTAGTATTCTAAGAACTAAACATAAAACACTAGTACCTACCATAAAATATCTTCCCCCATTCGACTGTTGGATAAATTGGTTGAACAAAAAATCCCATGTGGACATTAAAAAAGTGGCAATCCTACCCAGGATAACTATTGCCTAACTAGAGAGATCTTTATTTTGTTTTCTGTGATGAGCAAAGCATTTACTGTATTCTCATTTAATGTATATATTTTTTTCATTTTGAACAGATTTATGTACATATACGCAATTTAGTGTGGACCAAAATGGGGGGTAAATTATAAAGTTGAAGAAATCCTTGTTCCGCATTAATGCCCTTGTTCCTTTGGACCAGATAGACATGTCAGCAAAATTTTGGTCAAATATGAGAATATTTAGGGGTCCCGAGATTTAATGACTTATAAAAATTTTCCAATGAATAGGCGCGCTTAGAACATCAATGATCAACTCAACTCTTGAGTTGCAACTTATGAAAAAATTTCTCCTTATTTAAGAAATTTTTGGTGTTAATAGAGTACAAAAACAATCTTAGATCATTATTTCAGAGAAAATTATTAATAAGGAAAACAAAAATTTTGGATAAAATATATTATCCTTAATTGGTCAACTCTAAATTAAAGGCTTTGCCTAATTGGCTTGAACCTTTTAGTTATCCTTTTTATCTCCTAATTTAACTGGTTTATTTTACTATTTCAGAAATTTAGTTTTTTAAACTAAAAATGGCTACTCATTCTAAAACTAAAGTTTGGCTCATTGGCCATTTATATAAAGATATACTTTGTTGCCGCTTACCTACAAAACTGCAAGTTTTGCAAAAATATTTCTTCCATCAAAAAGAGGAAAAATTGGGACGAAGAAGATCCATTAATCTTTGCTTAGATGAAGTGATGACCTACTGGGAGAAAGCCAGGATTCCCACAATGGGTAGAGACTGTGCCATCGAAAGATTGACTCTTTAATAAGCTGTTATGATAAATTGATGAAAAACAGAAAAAGGCCCGAGGAAAAATGCCGTATTGAAGAAGCTATGTTTAAAGATGAAATTAAGGCTGAAATTCTTGATATTGGTCACTCTAATGCCCTTTTGATGATGTCAAATGAAGAAGACAAGCTTTTCTACTTAAGCCAGCAAGAAGATCCTACACAAAGTAGCATGGGTACAGTAGACCAAATTCTTGCAAAAAGAGAGAAAAGAAGGCTTCATCGTGAAGAATTAGAGTGTGAAAGAGCCCTCAAAGAGCAGAAGCGATCTAAAAGATCATTCTTGCCTGCCAATAGAGATGATTTCACATCGTCATCATCATCATCACCATCAACTAATGACGACAACCTTGAAATTAATTTTCAAGGTCCCTCTGAAGAGCAATTTAAAAAGAAAATGTTGGCTCCTAAAAAGTCAAAGCCTATTGACAAAAATGTTGTAGCAGCCTATGATAGAATGAATCTTTCCAATCGAGATGCAGCTATGTCTTATGCTGTTGTTGCTCAGTCTTTGGGCCATAATTTGGAAAACATTACAGTGTCAAAATCTACTATGCTTCGAACTCATCAAAAGTTACGCAAAGAAATAGCAACAGAATATCAAGAGCAAGCATTTTGTCCTGGAGAGCCTTTAGTTCTTCATTGGGATGGAAAAATGCTCCCAGAGATATCAGGTTAGTTTTTTTGTCTGATTAATTTAGCATATTTATATTTTATCTCTCAGGTGAAAAACTTAGTTGTGGGTCTGGTTTTCACACCTAGGCAATGTGTTATTATCTGGTTGGTTTTAATTAAACATTTTGATAGCTAAATTTCTATTTAATTAGGTTACATTTCACTGTCTGAAGCTAGTTTTCACAATCTACACCATTTTACCTTCAAATTAAAATAACTCAAGTTTAATTTAAAATAAGTCAAGTTTAATTTAAAATAAATCAAGTTTAATTTAAAATAAGTCAAGTTTAATTTAAAATTATATATTACATATATATAAATTATAATATATATAAATATATTAAATATAAAATAAAATATTAAATATATAATATAATATATATAAAATAAAATATTAAAAATAAATATATATAAATTATATATAAATTATATATTTTAACTTTTTCTTGCAGGCGAAGGAAGAACGGAAAGGATTGCAGTGTTAGTCAGTGGGAATGGTGAAGAGAAATTGCTGGGAATTCCTAAAGTCACTGCTGGCACGGGTACGGAGATGGCTCGTGTTTGCATTTCTCTCCTGCAAGAACATGATATGACCCAGAGAATTATTGGGCTGTCATTTGACACAACAGCATCCAATACCGGAATCCATGCTGGAGCTTGCACTAAAATTGAACAAGATTTAGCCTGCAGACACCATATTTATGAGATTGTCCTATCTCAAGTCTTCTGGACTTCTATGGGCCATTCCTCTGAACCTGATATTCCAATCTTCAAAAGATTCAAAACTCAATGGGATTTTATGGATCATTCTCAAATCACAACTGCTGTTGATTCCCAAAGCTGCAGAATAATTGAAAGAGTTCAAGATTTAAAAAATCAAACAGTCTTAATCATGAAGGAGGCACTCAACTCTAAACAGCCAAGAGATGATTATAAAGAATTTTTTCAACTTGTTCTCTTGTTTTTTGGAGAAGAAAGCATTTCTAATACTCCCTTGAAGAGACCTGGAGCGTACCATCATGCAAGATAGATGGCAAAAGGAATTTATGCATTTAAGCTTTTTCTTCTCCAAAATCAATTTAAGATGACTAAAAAAGAACTTGATGCAATAACAGAAATTTGTTTATTTGTTGCATTGGTATACGCAAAATCTTGGGCAAAAGCTTCTCAACCAGAGGAAGCCCCAAATGTTGATCTTAAATTTTTGCAAGATCTTGCAATAATGGAGGAAAATTCTTTGATATCAAGTGTTATCAAGCAAGCCCAAAATGCCATTAAACGACATCTGTGGTACCTCTCAGAAACACTTGTTGGATTAAGCTTCTTTGACAAAAGCATATCCCTTGAAGAAAAGGGGCAAATACGAAATAATATCAAAATGCCTCCAAGAAATAAGGGACTGAAACGTTTAGAAGCAAAGGTAACCCTAGCTTCTTTTAAAGAAAAAAGGATTTCTGATTTTGTTACTTCAAGGACTAAATCTCTTTTTGATGCTCTACATCTCAATTCTCTCTTCACTGAAAATTCTGCATCAACATGGGGAATAGATCCTGAGTACCAAAGAGGCTGTGCTAGAGTTCGTGCCCTTAGAGTGACAAATGACACAGCTGAGCGGGGTGTTGCATTGATTGAAAAATTTAATCAAGCAGTGACAACTAAAGAAGAGGACAAACAATACCTGCTCAAAACAGTTTTCAAGAATCGTAAAGAATTTCCAACAAAAAATAAAGCAGAACTTATGAAAATGAGGAAAAACTAATTTTTTCAGCATTAAAAGGAAAAGTGCAATTTTCTCGGGACCCCTAAAACTTGACGTAGAGGTTTCAAATTTTGTAATTTGATTAAGGTAAGCAAAAGGAATAACATTACTCATGTGGAACAAAGATTTTTAAACCTTCATTTTTTTGGTCCACACTAATACGCATAGTGTTTTAAATAAGTAAAAGTGTTTGATGAAAATGTCTACACATAAAAGTTATAACAAGCGCTGTTGCAACCCTTTTGAACTGCACAAAAAGCCTATTCTGCGAAACTTGAGGCCACTTCCAAAGCTTGTTGTTGAAAATAGTGACCCTAAATATAATTTCAGTGATGAATCAGAAGTTTGTATAAATTGTCTGAAATTAATTAATAAACACGCAAAACCTGAAGAATTATTCAGACTGCCAGAAGCAATAACTAGCAATACTGAAAGTACGACTACTTCACCTGACATATCCCCAGAAAAAATTCCAAGAAAATGTACTGAAATGGATAAAGATATTCAACGAGAAGATCTTAATGCAACTTTGGAGCAACTTCATGTAACCCCAGTGAAATTACATAATTAACTAGCTATTATTTATTAATGTGTGTACAGATTATGCATTTTTATAATGTCAGCTGAAATTTAATTAAGATATAGTTGTCTTATACCTAATACATATATGTATATGAAATTATCTAAAAAATATACTTCAGTTCAGAAATTCAGATTGTTGCCACTAGATGTCATACTTATAAAGGGTGATCCAGAGAAATGGGACCCAAAAGAAACCCCTGTAACTCTTAAAGTATAAGTCCTTTTATAAAATCATACGCATCATTTGAAAGAGGATAGTTACAAGTTTGTACAGGATTGTATAGGTTTTGACAATATAAGACAAGATAAGATACAAAATAAAAGTGTTACTTAAAACTAACCCTTCAGGATGACTGCATGGACTGTGGAACAGCTGCGTTTCATAACTGAGCAATATTATGAGCATGGAAAAAGTGTAGTTTCAGCTCAAAGATCTTTCAAGACAAATTTTCAGATGTCAAAATCACCTTCTAAGAAAGTAATCCGTCGGTGTGTCAGAAATTTTTCCCTAACTGGCAGCATTGGAAAAAGAAAACCAACTGGAAGAGTGCGCACAGCAAGGATAGACGAGATCATTAACAGAACTCATGAAATTGTACAGGATAATCCTAACATAAGCATCAGACGTGCTTCTCAGCTGTTAGGAGTTGGATATGGAACAACACACCATATATTCAAGCAAAATTTAATGCTCTTTCCATATAAAATTCAAACAGTGCAACAACTAAACGATGGAGATTTCGCACGAAGACGACAATTCTGTCAATGGATCCAACAGAAGGTAAATGACACCACCAATTTTCTAGCAACTTTGATTATGTCAGACGAAGCCCATTTTCACTTGAATGGAACTGTAAACAAACAAAATTGTCATTTCTGGGCAACAGAAAATCCATTGAATATTACCGAAGTTCCGTTGCATAGTCAGCGTGTAACTGTTTGGTGTGGTCTTACTGCATCTCAGATCATAGGGCGGTACTTTTTCGAGGATTCCACTGGAAACACGGTCACTGTAAATGGTGATCGCTACGAAAAAATGTTGACCAATTTCCTTATTCCTAAATTCTTTGTCTAGAAAACCACTGGTTCCAACAAGACGGAGCTACCTGCCACACCACAAGGAACTGCATGGCAGTTTTGCGTCAAACATTTCCAGGCGAGTTAATCTCAAGATTTGGAGACGTTGAATGGCCCGCAAGGTCTCCGGATTTTTCTCCCTTAGATTATTATCTCTGGGGATATTTAACCCTTAAGCTGCCAATTTGGTTGGAAATGTTTGTTTTCGAAAAAAATGCAGTTTTCCATAAAAAATCAAATTTTCTTTGATAGTAAATTTTATGATTCTCATTTTTAGATTTAAGCATATACTTTCTTAAATTATCATTAAAATAATATAAATCGACCATTTAATGAGATAAATTTGTATTTATATAAGAGTATTTCCAGAATCTATTCCAAATTTGTATTAGGTCGCTAACAGAATGTATAACTCACTTTTTTATACAATAGAAACAAGTTTGATTTGCTATCAAAGGTATAAATGACATATAAAAATATATATATGTATGCAAAGTTTATTCTAATTTAGTAAAATAAAAGTAGGCCTACAAAATATAAAAGGCAAAATTATTTATCCACTGTAAAATAAAATACATTTGATCACATTTTTTTATTTATCAAGCTAAACAACTAGTCTAGGGAAAAAACAATAAAAGTACAAAATATAAAAAAAAATAATTATCCACTGTAAAATAAGTACATTTCATCATCTTTTTATTTATCAAACTAAACAACTAGTTTATGGATATTTAGAAATAAGTTTCCAAATGTTGGTATAGGCCTTACTGGAGTGCATTGAGGTTTCAGCATTTACACACCATTTTGTAGTCTTTTTTCGTGTGGTAAACTTCAAAACATGGTGTTATACACAATGGTGGATTACCATTGCATGCTTTACAGTAATAGCACGTTTGCTTTCTCTTACACGGGCCCTTGCCTTTCAGTTTGCATTGGGCTGGCATAATTGAGCAAACTATGCAATTTGGCTTTTGGTTTCCTTCATATTTGGAGATGAAGTGCCTTTCCTTCAGTCTATTTTGTATGATAGGCTGAGAAAGCCTGTGCCCTCATTTACGTGTATTATGCCGTGCATACCCATCTAAAAGGCCATCAATAACTTTCAATCTAAACATTTTCTGACTTAATTTTTTGGTTGGGTTTTGAATGTTGAAGCATATCCTTGAATTTATCAGTGCTACCTCAATGAGGAAATGCCAGATTACTTGATACCATTTCTTCGTTCTCCTGTTGAAAGGATAAGTTGCACACAACTGGTCAAATGTATCTACACCTCCCATATGTTTATTGTAATTCACCTGAATGCTTGGCTTATCAACAACCCGATCTCCTTTTTTAGATTTTATTGCTACTTTTGTTATTCCACAGTCTCCTACAGTTGCTATCATATTTACTTTTCCAGTGTCTTGCCATGTACAGGCCAACATAGTTTTGTTTTGATTTATCCAAATTGTTGGAACATGTCAGGTGGCAGCCCTTTACGATTTGCTCTAACAGTGCCACAAGCACCTATATCTTTTAGTCTAAGGGCTTCATAAAGGTTAACGCTGGAATAGAAATTGTCAAGAAACACAATATGGCCTTTATTCTCAAAACCTTTTAGAAGAGTTTGAACAACTGTACTTCCCAATCCTCCTACAAGCGTGTTTTCAGTATCTTTTCCTGTGTAAACATTGAACCTCAACAAATATCCAGTTTTAGAATCACAAAGAGACCATAGTTTCACTCCCCATTTAGCTGAAGGTTTACTTGGCAAATACTGCTTGAAAAATAAACGTCCTTTGAATTTTAGCATAGATTCATCCACACAAACTTCTTTACTGGCATTGTATACAGCAGTATATAAATCTTTCATGATATCTATGATAGGCCTGATCTTATAAAGTCAATCATTTTCATTATTTTCGTTATCAGCTAAATGAAGAAATGAGCGTATCAGTTCGTAATCATTTCTGCTAAAAACTGAAGAAAAGCCAGGGCTCTGAAGCAAAAAATGTTCATTAGAAAAGTATGATGGGAGTGATGATTTTTTTATCATGCCCATAGCAATCTCAACTGCAATAAAAGCTTTTATATCAGCAGAAGTTACATCATGCCACTTGTGAAATCTTGATCGAGGGGGTAAAGGTTGCATTCTTTCAATCATTACCTTAGCATAGTTATTAGTTTCCCTACTAACATGCTCATATCTGATCAAGAAACAGTTTCTGAAACCATTGAAAAACATTCAAATTCCCACCTTTTACTCTATCTTTATCGACAAAATCCTTTACTCCTGTTAGTTTTTCTGGATTAGTTACAAGCACATTTCCTACCTTTGACCAAATAAAATTAGTATCTGTGGGTGTAACAGTGCTAGTTGATGACTCATCATTTGAATCAGTATCATCTGAAAAATGTTCAGGAGCTTCCTCTTCATAACCAGCACCAGCATCATCAGTTTCATCATCCTCTGAATCTGATGCAAGAACAAGTCGTAAAATACTTTCTTCCGACAAAGCATCGTTTGCTCTCTTCCTTTTGCCACTCATGATAAACTAAAAAAGAGGGTATAATTATAGTAAATTGTAGCAATATCATAAATTATCATAAACTATTTAACATTAATTAATAACAGCTGAGTTTATAAATAACCAAACAAACAGCTATGCCTCAACTCACCTTCCCTTTCCAATGATGTCTGCAGACTGTCAGGGGTCAGTGAGCTTCAAAATTAAGACAAAATTAAATAATTGGCAACTCTTATGAACTCATAGACTTCAGTCGAACAGTGCGCCAAAGAAAAATATTATTACAGAATATTGACTAGAGTCGAATATGGCACTTGTGACTACCAAAAAATCATTCGACTACAGTCGACTACGGCATCCAAAGGGTTAAAGAGTAGGGTCTACAGAAATAACCCAACGACCTTGCAAGAATTGAAGGCTGCCATCACAAATGAGATACAGGCCATACCACCGCACACTCTTGCAAAAGTGATGCAGAACTTACAAGCGAGAACACTGGAATGCTTGGCAACTAATGGAGCACATTTGAAAGGAGTCATTTTTAAAAAATAAATATTTCATAATAAACTTGTAACTCTACTCTTTCAAATGATATATAGTTTTTATGAAAGGAATTAAATATTAAGAATATTTGGCTTTTTTTATGGGTCCCATTTATCTGGATCACCCTTTATTTATTAATTAATTGTATTTCAAATATTTTTCAGATGCCCTGAGCAGTGGAAGCAGATCAAAGGCAGTTTCACAAAAATACAAAAAAGCTTCAACCTCCCTCAAGAGGAAGTTGGAAACTGCATTTGCCACTGAAGTTCAAGATGTTGGTGAGCCACTGAGTAAACAGCATCTCAAAGAAGCAGATTTGGAGAGGTAAGAAACTACAAATAATTAAGGAGATAACTTTGAACTATTAATGTATGTATGTATGTAAACACCTGTATATAGGTACAGAAATGTGACATCATCCCATATACTAAATATACTGGTATATGTTCAAATTCATGAAGTACAGTACTTCCTTAATTCTTGAATAATATAAATCATGTACTTACATCCTTAATATTGTACAGTAATTTGGTGTTGTTTTTTTTATAGGTACGAAAACCTCATGAATGATCTTGTACAAGACTTCAAATCCACATCATCTTACAAAAGGAAGCTTCAGATACTTACACTCTCACCATTTCCTATTTCTAGGACAATGGATTTGTTTGGTGCAACCAGATACAGGGGTTAGACAAAATAATATGAACACCTTGATAAATGGCAGTTTTTATTCTTAATATGGAGTTGGTCCTCCTTTAGCGGCAATAACAGCTGCAATGCGTCGGGGAATTGATTCATACAGCTTTTGGACAGTGGCTAGAGGAATCCTGAGCCATTCTTCGAGCAAACCCTGCTCCAGTTCCTCCAAAGACGCCGGTGGTGGGAATCGGCTTCTGACCTGCTGCTCCAACTGACACCACAGATGCTCGATAATGTTAAGATCCGGGGATTGTGGAGGCCAATCCAAGCGTTCTACTTCACTAACATGCTCTTCAAACCAGTTTTTAACGACCCCAGCAGTGTGGATTGGTGCATTATCATCCTGGAAGACGGCGCCGCCATTGGGAAACAGCGTTTGGACCATGGGATGGACCTGGTCAGCCAATATTGACAGATAGACCTGGGCGTTAACCCTACCATGCAGTACTACAGCTGGACCAAGAGTATTCCACGATATTGCTGCCCAAACCATCACAGATCTGCCTCCATGCTTAACGGTTGGGGTCAGGCAGTCGGGGTCATAAGCATCTTAAGGCTGTCTCCAGATGTAAACTCGACCGGAACATGGAAATAGCGTAAAGGAGGATTCGTCGGAGTAGACTACATTCTTCCACCTGTCCAGTGACCAATTCTTATGGTCATTACACCATTTTCTGCGCTGCTCAATGTTGATGTGTGAAAGGAAGGGTTTGGCAATTGCAGCCCTCCCATGGTATCCAGCTCCATGGAGCTTGCGACGTACAGTTCTGGTCGATACCGGGCTTACAAGATGCTGGTTAAGCTCTGCAGTCACTTTTGGAGCTGTGGTCTTATGGTTCTTTGTCACAATGCGCTTTAGCACCTGGCAGTCTCGATCACACAGCTTCTTCTTGCGTCCACTATTGCATTTGTCGGTGCTTGTCTTTTCATGGTTTTGGTATGCAGACATGACCATAGAGACAGTTCCTCTGGATACATTGAACATCTGAGCGGTTTTCATCACCGATGCACCAGCCATCCGCGCTCCAACAATTTGCCCTCTTTGGAAGTCTGACAGGTCTTTCATAACTGCTAATTCATAATTCATTCAGATCTGTAAAAACAACGTGAGGGTTATAACATGACGTATACACTCTCTGTTACGCATTTAAATAGGTTTGCTAGTCATTTGACCATTTACTTTGTGTCTGAGCAGTCCGTAAAGATAACCATGAGCAAAATAGCTGTTATTGTTTAATACGCCATAACAAATTTCTCTAATTTTCCTGTCAGAGAATTTATTTACTCTTTGGATCATATTGAATAGGTTTCTTGACCCATCACTTAGCCTCTTATTAGCCTTGATATTGAACCAACTGTGAAAGTATACTTTGATGATGAATTCTACTATGATTTTGAGGTTCTTACTGGGTCTTTTTTGTGAAACATAAAAACGAAGAATTCTACAGGCTAAGGTGAGCCATCGAGAGTGATTTAGCAGGCCAACTTCTAAGAGTGCAAGGTCTTCATCCACTTCACCAGTAATAATTGCCCAGCAGATGCAGTATCCATAGTATTGGTCTGTTGATAAATTATTGACCACCTCATTTGGTAGAAGCACAAATGCAGGATAAGGTATAGATTTGAAGTCCACAACATTCCATTCTGACACATCCCCATTGAGCTGAGAACCAATAGGGCCAGAAAATTTGTCTGGACTTTTTGTTGTCCCATCTAAAGTTATGAAGATGTGTCTAAGTGGCAATTCATTTAGATGCAGAAGACAAATATCCCACTGAAGAGGTTGCCCTAAAAACATTTCCAAATATCTGATTGACCCATGCATATGTCCTGTGTTAGTATTTGTCCCATCTGCTTTAACTAAGTTTAATTTGGCCTCAAGTTCAGTCCCTTTAATGATCTTATAAATGCCATGAGCAATATCAATGCCTTTGCCACTCTCCAGGGTAAAATGGTCGAGGTAGAAATCATCTGAAAATAAATGTAATTAATTTTACAATTAAATAAAAATGAAAAAGGAAGGAATAAAGTTAACTGGACAGTTGTCACTTAAAAAGAAAATTTTTTAAGTAATTGAAATATTACTTTATAGTACAGTAATATAACAGCATAACGGCTATAACTGTATGACAATCATTTCCATTTACCTGGCTCTCCAGTAATGACATAATGTTCCTCTAGGATTGTGGATGTATAATACTTTTCATTTACTTTGTTAACAGCAAGTGTAGCATCCTTTCTACTGTCAAAGCCAATGCCAGTCACTTTTTCAAATATCACTTCTTCCTTCTTCCTTTCAGCTCTCAATTTAGCTCTCTCCCTTCTCAACTTGTTTCTGAAAAGTATTTCAAAAATATTGGCCATGCATTACTGCATTAGCATTATACAAATATACAAAATACAAATGTCAGTGTCCTGTTTGAAACTAATTAATATAAATACAAAATAGAAATTTTGACGCTAATTAAAAATAATAGTAAATCTGGTGATTTAGAACTTATAGCAGAAGCTAAGAAATGTAATATCTAGAGTGATTAAAAACATACTTATCAATAACACTTTGTATGTTATCTGGGGTGATTACTCCAAAGTCCACCAATGTAGCAGAACCAATAGCCGCTCCTGCTCTATCACTTACTTGATATCTGTTAGGATATTTAAAGTAGATTTACATATCTATTGTCAATGAATAATTTATTGGTAATCTTAATCTCTTAGTCACAATGATTTCACTTTAAGCTGTATTAAAAGATTTATCTTTCAGTACTATACCTGTCACAACATGCTTCAGCTAATGAGCGTAATCTAGTTCTGTTCTGTAATGTTGAGACTTCTGGAACATAGTCTGCATCAAATGAATCATTACAACTGTCGCTATCTGTCAACTCAGGAATGTCCATAGGTTCAGGAGGATGAGGAGGAGGAACTGATTCTTTTGCTTTTTGAGATTGAATAACCCGTGATTTGAATTTTAAGTCAGTGGCTGTTTCTGGGACTTCTTTCAGGGTACAGTAACCATGCCTAGTTGTTTTCTGGTCCTACAAAGTGATTATATTTCGTTATACTATAATGTATCTTTTATCTATGGGTCTCTATATATAAATTGAAATTCTTACAAAAATGAGAAAATACTAAAATATTACTTATCATTAACATCATTAATAGTGTATTATTGATATTACTAACTTATTAAATGCACTTTAAAAATTGTAGCAAATTATTAATAATTGATAATATTAATAAGTGATAATTAATTAATATTAATTAATAATTTACAACTTGAAATTCAATCAACAGACCTACCTCATAAAACTGGTAATCAGATTCAGTCATTTTTAGTAAGTGCTTTTTCTCTGTATCTGCCAACAGTTTGTGATCATGTTGATATATGTCAAATAAAACATTTACAGTTTTCAGAAAATCATCCAGATCTTGATGATATTTAGGTCCCCTTTTCTTTTTGTCATACTTCAGAAGGTGGTTAAATTCCTTTATTTGGGTTTTCAGTCGGCTCTGTATGGCATTTACTGATATTGGATAAACATTATATGTGACCCACAATTTATGCAATTCCTCAGAAGTAGCTCTCAGTACAGCATCTGTTTTATAGTCTCCGAAACACAAACACCTTTCAATAACTTGCTTCAACGTAGGCAATTTCCCTAAAGGAAACTGTTCTGCTGGCATAAAACGTACATCACCAAGTACTTTAGCAACTGTTTTCCTTGTAGAAGTCATACTTTATATTGCAAATGTTGAATTCAATGACAAATTGCAGTTGGAAACTTATAACAAAGGCACCTGAAAAAAAAACAAGTTTTCAATTTATTACATTTAAAAAAAGTTCATGAAGCAGCCCCACTCTCTATTCTTTAATCAAGCATAATGGATGCAAGATAACAAGTAGTAGTCATATCATGTGATCACTATGTCCATGTCAACATCCTTTTAGGGCAATGCTAGTAATCAAAAAGCCAAATCATGCTTATTTTAGAATTTCTTTTGTCACTAAGGTCCGTCGAAAGGGGGTCTATGGGCCCCCAAAATTAGTTTTTCTAAAATAACTCAAAAACTAAAGGTTTTATGAAAAAAATACCACTCTTAATAATTTGTTCTAAATCAAATTCTGCATCTTTTGGTATGCAAACCATCTCTCTAGCATGTTCAGAAGAAGAGATGTTGCCATTTTCCTGATTTTGTTAGTGCGGCATTAGATGTTTTTACAAAAATAGGGGTGGCCGGACACACGTTGGTGGCCACCAATTATTTTTTTCAGGAATCTTATTTTTATATCAAAAGCCAACTGTTAATGACTGAGTAATTCTATCTTGAGTTTCAGCCCGGCCTAAATTTCCTAGATACCAGAGATTACATCTTTGCCCAGTCTCTTGACTATCCCGAACCCAGAAACATGAAAAGGTGCTGGGTGGTTCGACTATACAGATACTTGGGAACTACGGCCTACGCAGCCACTGCAGCAATGATGAAGTCAGTTGTTTGTGTGCAGGGAAATCTGATTGTGTTAGCATAAGAAATAAAGATGGTGAGAAAGAGTACAAGCAAAAACGTCTATTACTAGGAAATTTAAACAAATTATATTCAAAATATAAAGAAAACAATGATACAGTAAATACTCAATAAGTCGGACTATATAGGGCTCTAGCCAGTCCAACTCATGGAAAAGTTTGACTTATCGCAAATTACCTTAATTACCTCCCCTATTTACCCCTAAAGAGGCATAAATACTCTCTAACCTTTTAAGTTTGATTAGTGAGAGTCTAATACAATGTTCAAAATAAACAAAATAAATATTAAAAAACAATAAAACTTTGTTTCACTTACCATTGCTGGAATTATTTTGAGCGTGAAACACAAAAAATTTTATTGTTTACCTTTTTGTACAATACAGTATTAACAAAAATTCACTTAGTAAAAGAAACAAAATAATAATGGCACTTGACATAGGAAATAAAACACTTCTCTCAGTAAAATAAACAAAAGAATAATAGCACTTGACAGAGGACGAGTCAGACTCATCCCAAATTCTGACTCATCAAGTATTTACTGTAATAGCATAGGGTTTTCTACCTTTGCCAATCTGAAGCCTAAATGGTGTGTAATTGCTGGAGGCAAAGGAACCCACTCAGTTTGTGTTTGCACCCACCCCTAGAATCCTAACTCATGGTATCAGCAACTGCAGAGAAAAACTTAACCTATTACACATTCATGGAAAAAAGTGTTTGTGATATAAATTCTTCTATGTGCATATTACATGGATGTCGAGAATGTCCTGGTAGCATAGGCATATTTAATTTTTTAAATACTATACCTTCCTTGACAAGCAGAGATTCTGTCGAATATGTTCAGTGGACTAATACAGCTAGATCAACATTGGAAACTCATATAGCTTCTCCAGATGAATTTACTGAACACCTTTCAGAAAACATTTTTTCTCTTACTAGGCACCACTACATTGCAAAAAGCCAGAGTCAGTATTTGAAGACTATGAAACAGAATCTTCACTGTGATGAAATACTTGTGCTAGGGAATTTTGCAGAAAACTATTCATTCATCACTCAAGATGAACCACAAAGTTTTCACTGGACAAATGACCAGGTGACCCTCCATCCATTTGTGGTGTATCACATGAAGGATGAGGAATTAATTCATACTAGTTACTGTATTATTAGCGATTGTCTTGAGCACTCAACATCAGTAGTTCACACTTTTCAGCAATATTTAATGAAGGATATTAAACAGAAATTCCCCAACGTACAAAAAGTAATTTATTTCTCTGATGGGTGTGGAGGCCAGTACAAAAACAAATATGATTTCAGCAATCTATGCTATCATGAACAGGATTTTGGTGTGAAGGCTGAGTGGAATTTCTTTGCCATAAGTCATGGGAAAAATGCTTGTGATGGTATTGGAGGAACTATTAAGAGTTGTAGCAAAAGCTAGTTTGCAATGTACTGATACTGGTCATATTCTAACATCAAGAGCTTTTATTAGATTTATTTTCTTATTTCTCATTATAGTGAATCATATCCATTAATTTAACAAAGGTTGGTTCGACTTCTGTACGGATATATATTCCGTATTTTCAAACCACTACAACCATAAACCGTTCCGGCTGCCTCGTTAAATCTGCTGGTTTAATTGGTTTAAAAGCACTGAATAGTGAGGTTATAGAAGAATTCTGTTTCAAATTTGTTCAGCTGTGTTGCTGTTTTTTTTTCTTCAGGTTTGATCGGTGTATCATAGTAAAGTGTATTAAATTGCATTTATGTTTAAATTCAATCATCTATTTCAAATTAGGCTGTTATAAGGCTGTTCGGTATAACATTTCCCTTTCAGAAAACAGGCAATCAATCTTCTTTATATTCAAGTATTATCAAGGTAAAGTGTTTACAATTAAAACTACTAAGGTAATGGTTTATTTTGTTTTCATAGAATAAGACAATTACTACCAACTAAAGAGGGTGTTAAACTATAAACAAGTTTAACCCTCTGATAGCATAAAATTTCTATCAGCGGGAATCAATATTATTATTCGGGATTTAATTTATGATTCGGTAAGTAATTCATAAGCTTAATTTAGTGTTAATAAATAATAGTTTAGTATTCAAATACTGTTGGGTTAAAACAAAATTTTAATTCTAACATAACTGATAGAAATTTTTCATTTAATTTTATTTAAATTTTGCAATTCTTAAGTTAAATTTTCTGAGTTTAAACTAATTAAAGTTTGAGTTTCAGTTCATATTTATGTAACATTCCTGCTGATAGATAATTAAATCCTGTTATTTAATTTAGTAATTTCAGTGAAATTAGTAAGAATTATCAAAATTAAAAACTTATTCAGATTATAAATCTGTGCAGTTATTTTTCTAGAATTTATTTAGGCTTAAAAAATTATAAATTGTTGGAATTGCTAAATTGATAGTGAAATCTCCAAAAAACGAAAGCTGTGTCACTATCCTCTTGCTCAAAATTTGGTACTCAGGTGTGGGAAGTACAGCCTAACCTTTAACCTGACCATTAATTTGTTTGACAGTTTTCCCTTTGACCTTACAATTTATTTTCAAGAAAGTTATTTGTTTGTAATTAAGTCAAGATTCTGCTGCTGTGAATTTGTTAGATCACCGAGTGGGTTTGGTATTGCCAGGATTCAAGTTTGGCATACCTTTTGGGGGGCCTTTTCGGGCCTACCATTGAGCCTCAATTTTTGTGAATACCTTTTTGTCCTATTCAAATTAAATTTAAAATTTTGATTCAAGAATTCCCTCTTATTATTCTAGAATTAAGTAAAATTCGATTAAGTATTTTTTAGTTCCAAGTTCAAGAAATTTTAACATAAACATGTCTGAACTTAAAGAATTTATTAAAAGGCATGGAGGTCATAGAGCTATGGTTTCTAGACTCCTTTCGAGTTTGGATGAGCTTTTAAACAAGAAGGAAATTCTCGTTGAAGATCTAGAGTAGACTAGAACAACTTTGTAACCATCAATGTAAACTTTTGGAACTTAATGATAAAATTCAGTGTAGTTTAGAGGATCAAGAATATTTAGATGATTTAAAAGAATCGGAGGAAAGGGATTTAGAAATTCGAAAATGCATTTTTAAAGTGAAAAATGTATTAGCTCAAATAAAGGATGCAAAGGAAAAAATTAATAGTTCTGGAAATGCAGCAAATAACCTAGAAAATAGCTTTTCAAACGCCGAGAAATTTCAAAGTGACTTCATGAATGGGTTAAGTGCTATTTTGAAGCGTAATGCTGCACCACCTAACCTTCAGTGCAGAAATTTCAGTGGTTCTACTGACAAGCACGAGTTTAAAGACTTTCTTAGTCAGTTCGAGAATTTGATAGGTGTTCGTACTGATCTGACAAATTCTGCCAAATTATCATACTTGAAGGGGTACTTGAGGGACATAGCTTATCAATCAATTAAACATTTGTCAAATGTTGATGACAATTATGAGATAGCTCTAGACATTTTAAAAGATCTCTTTCTAGACATCCCTTATATAATTGATGAGTCACTCAAGAAATTAGTTACGGCTAATGAAATTGATGACTTTCAATATGATAAATTAAATAACTGGCTTAGTGAAATTCGAGCTATGGTTCTTGATCTCAAAAATTATGAGGTGGATTTAATGGATGAAACCTCATCTGGTAGTTTGTTGTTGGGTCACATCTTAATGAGTAAATTACCTATTTCATTCAAAAAGGAAATTGTTCGCAAATGCGAATCCAATTACCCTTCTCCAAATCAAATTTTTAAGAATTATGGTGAGATTATTAAAACTTTGTCCAGATTAAAGTCTAGTAAAGCCAAGTCTAATCAAAATCTCAAAACATTCTATAAACCCAATAATGTGGTAAAAAACATTAAAAGTGAAGAACCTAAAGCCACTCTTCAAACTTTTCAGACTGCAGCCTCAAATATGCCTCAACCTAAAAGGGCCGGTCCTAATTTTAAAAAGTGTAAATTTTGTGATGGCGACCACTCTTTAATTCGCTGTTCTAAATATGACACGCTTCAAAAAAGACTTAAAAGATGTCAAGAAATCGATTTATGCTCTCATTGTTGGAGCATCAGACATTTGGGAAATAATTGTCCTGGTAAAGCTAACAAGCTCTCATTTTCTTGCGCAACCTGCGGTTTGAACACTCATATTTCAGCATTATCTCCCAAGTTGGGTTCAAATAAAATAACTAATGGTGTCGAGACTCAGGTAAACAGTGTATCGGTGCATGCATTGTCTTCGGAGAATCATATATTTCGAAGTCGCGGCGTCTTGTTACCTACCGTGACTCTAGAATTTGTAAATCAAAATAATGTCAAATCAGTTAGGTGTTTGCTAGATTTAGCTTCACAAAGATCATATATCAGACCCTCAGTTCTAGATGGTTGGGACTGTCAATTAAAGCAAAAACCTAAATTCGAATGTCTAATAAGAACCTTTATTGGATCTCAAGTTAGAGAAATTCAAGAAGTGGAGTTGGGTGTAAGGCTGAATCCATCTAAAGCAACTCTCAAGAACTTCATCGTAGATGAAAAGATGGATTTAGATTATACCGTTCCAGAATTAAAAAACGTGATTTCTCAACTTCAAGAAGAAGGAATTACGTTCGGGGACAAGTCCTTCTATAACCTTCAGAATGATTTCGTCTCAAACATTGAAGGATTAATTGGAATTGATGTGCTTCAAGATTTTATGCCATTCTCCTTCGTAAAACTCAAGAATGGTACTGCCATATCAGTTTCTCAAGGACTTATACCTATTGGAGAGTTGGATACTTTTAAGAGTCCAATTCAACATTCCAGCAACAGTCGTAGATCTGTCAAGGAAACTCGTCAGTTTTCTTCAAGAACTCCTGTTAAGAAATTATGACTAGAAAGATCTGAAATTGATCAACAAAATTCCCTTCCTCTGACTGAGACTGATGGATCAAGTTTCAATTCAAGTTTTGATTCGAGTTTCACGGCAGCGGAGCAATCTGCTGTTCGAGTTTTAAAACCTACTAATTCAGGGCTTTCGGGGTGTAAAAACCCTTGGCATTGTTCCCTTTTTAAACTTAAATCAGGGCTTTCGGGGTGTAAAAACCCTTGGCATTGTTCCCTTTTTAAACTTACTAACCCCTCAAGTGAAACACCGAATCGAAGCTTAGCTTCAAATATTCAAATACCCTGTTTAAATCAGGACTCAAATGATTTACAGATTCACGAGTCTGGAGATGGGAAGAGTTCGCTTGCGGTCTTCAACGATGATGAACCGGGTCTGCATTCTATCGTGAACTGTGTCGTGAATCCGACCCCAAGTTATTTCAATCCTTTGTGTCACTGTAAATCCGACTCCGATCTAGACTTAGGTTTGGAAAATTTATATAAATTGGAGTCTATAGGTATAGATGAGAGTTCAAATGGTAGTTTGGATGAGATCAAGGTTAAACAATTTAATGACTCTATACATCTGTCTGGTGGCCAATATTATGTGGAGTTACCGTGGCATGAAGAGCTAATTAACCGTATTCCATCTAATCATAAAATAGCATTGGCAACTCTAAAAAGGGTAATTGGATTTCTCAATAAGAAAAACTTGCACTCTAAATATGCTGATGTATTTAAACAGCAACTAGATGATGGGATAATTGAAAGGTTTGATGTGACTCCAGACCAATATCAGAACTACATCTGGATACCTCATAGGCCGGTCATTAGGGTAGGAGATCAAGTTACAACTAAAATAAGGCCAGTTTTCAATTGTAGTTTGAAAACAGGTGAAGCTCCTTCTCTTAATGAAGCTGCATATCCTGGTGTAGACCTCATGAATTCACTGTTTACCTTATTATGCTCATTCAGAACCAATCAATACGTAATCCTTTCAGATATAAAGCAGGCATTTCTTCAAATCAAGCTCAAGCTTGATGTTGATAAAAATAGGTTTTGTTTTTTCTGGGAAGAGGACGGTCAATTATTAACTTATCGGTATACTACCATAGTATTTGGTCTGGCCAGTTCACCTTTCATACTCAACTATGTCATTAAATATCACGCCAATCAGTATCTAGATGATTTATGCTCTGAAGTTCTCAAGAAACATTTTTATGTGGATAATTTAATTTTCACGAATTCAGATCCAGAATTACTTCTGGAATTATACTCCACTTTAAATCAGAGAATGTCTGAGGGAGGTTTCAACCTTAGATCATGGAACACTAATCTAGACTGTCTCAAAAACATAATGGTTCAAGATCAAAATGTTGTTCAACATGAATGCTTGGAAAAGGTGCTGGGTTATCACTTTGATGTAAGTCGGGACTTAATCTTGCTGTCAGAATATGATCTAGACCCTGAAGCTTGTACCAAGCGCCAAATCCTTTCCCAAATTTCTAAAATTTTTGATCCATTATCCCTTTACCTCCCAGTTACCATTCGGGGTAGGCTTCTCGTGAGAAAATTGTGGAAGCTTAAGTTGTCTTGGGATGAGAAAGTCGGTCAAGATGAATTGAAGGTTTGGACTAAGATTTACAAAGATCTTAAAGAACTTTCAAATCTTTCTTTCAAACGTTCAGCTTTCGATTCTAGTGACTCTGCTTCATTAGTCATTTTTTGTGACGCTAGTGCCAGTTGTTACGGATTTGCAGTCTATGCAGTTGGCCCTTCAGGATCAAACTTAGTTTTTTCCAAGGCTAAAGTGGCTCCTATTCAAGCACGTACTTTACCTACTTTGGAATTACTTTCAGTTTATCTAGCGTTCAAATGTCTTCCTCAATTTCTCTCATCCATTAAAGCTCAGTTCTCAAATATCAAGATTTTTGTTGATGCTCAAATTGTGCTGTCTTGGGTCATTTCGTCAGACCTCAATGTCAAAATAAAAAACATGTTTGTTCGAAATCGAATTCAGGATATTAGACATATGCATCAAGAAATTCAAACTAAATTCAATATTTCAATATCATTTAATTATGTCTCAACTAAAGAAAACCCCGCAGATCTCATTACTCGGGGAATATCATTTAAAGAATTTGAGAACAATCTAGAACTCTGGATGCATGGACCTGAATGGTTAGTTCTAGATTCATCCTTTTGGCCTAAATATGATCTTCAGTGCCTATCTAACCCAAACAAATTAAAGACACAATCAGCTACAATTACATCTGTCACTTTAAATGCTGGTAAAACTGAACCCATTCTTGACATCAAACGGTTTTCAAACATTCACAAAGTCTATAGAATCACGTCTTATGTACTAAAGTTTGTTTTCAAATGCAGAAGGAAACCCAATGTAGACCTGGATAGGGGTAGTAGGTTGTATTGGCTATACATCATGCAACTTGAATCCTTTGACAAAGAAAATCAATTTCTTGAAACGGTTCAAGAAAATCCCAATCAGCAAGTTCCCAATCTGGTTAACCGTCTGGATCTCTTTCTAGACGAAGTCAGATTGATTCGAACCAAGGGCAGACTTTCAAGAACAAACGTGTATGATTATGACATCATAAATCCCATATTACTTGGTAAACATCATCACTTCACTGAATTAATAGTTCGAGATTGTCACTCTAGATGCAAGCATTTAGGTATTCAATCCACCTTAACAATGCTGCGCTTGCAGGGGTTTTGGATCACTAGTGCAAGACAAACCATCAAGCGTATCATTTCAAGTTGCATTACTTGCAGAAAATACAATCAATTTTCTTACAAGTATCCCAAATTCACCAATTTCCCTAAGCATCAGATGCGTTTGTTCACTCCCTATAAACATGTTGGGGTTGACTTCACAGGTCACGTTTGGGTCAAAGACCCTGACTCAGGAAAAACTGTCAAACGATTTATTTTGCTCTATACTTGTCTTCACATAAGAGCCATACATTTAGATCTGCTTCCTGATATGAGTACCAAATCTTTCTTGCTCTCATTCCAGAGATTCACTAATCTATATGGTGTTTGCGACAGAGTTTACAGCGACAATGCTAAAAGTTTCATTCAAGGTGGTAAGGCATTAGAAGACTCTTTAAATTCTAACGAATTTCAAGAGCACATGCGAGCCAGTGGTATCAAACACATCCGGCTTCCAGTTTATTCAGCCTGGATGGGATCTGCTTGGGAGCGTCTCATTCGAGTAGTGAAAAGCTGCCTTTTCAAAACCATTGGGCGTTCTGTTCTAGATCATTTCGATCTACTGACCTTGCTAACTAGCATTCAAAACGCTGTGAACTCTCGTCCGCTAACATACGTCTCGTCAGAGACTGAATTATCAAGCTTAACGCCTAATTCATTCCTTAAACACCAAAAGGAATCTTTGGTATTCAAGTTTGAAACTGATGATGACCCTTTATGGTCACAAAATCCCCCTACTCATAACGAACTCAACAAATCGTTTGAATTATTGAACAAAAAGTATTCTCAATTTAGACAGTGGTGGTATGAGGAGTACCTGTTGAGTCTTCGAGAACATAGTCGAGATTTATACGAATCAGACTGGGTTAATCGCATCAAAGTTGGCGATGTGGTCTTGATTAAATCAACTACTAAAACCAGACCCTTTTGGCGGATGGGACGCATCCTGCATTTGTTTGTAGGCGATGATGATAAAGTCAGAAGTGTTCAACTCAAGAGATCAGATAACGAAGTTTTAAATTATCCTATTTGTCACCTGTATCCATTAGAAATCTCGATTACTCATAATGGTGCTCGTCAAGACCTTCCAAATTCGAAAGATGTTCAAAAAGAAAAACCTAATTTAAGACCCACTAGGAAAGCTGCAATTCATTGCAAACAGAGGCTCAAGGACCTACTAAATAGGGAAGACGATTAGGATTAACATTAGATTTAAGATGGTTATGGGTTGAAAAAAGTTAAAAAATACAAAAAAAATTATTGGTGGTGGGTGTCATATCAAAATTTAAGACTTACTGCAATTTTAGATTTTAAATTGCAGTTTCTCCGTCGGGAGGTTATTAGATTTATTTTCTTATTTCTCATTATAGTGAATCATATCCATTAATTTAACAAAGGTTGGTTCGACTTCTGTACGGATATATATTCCGTATTTTCAAACCACTACAACCATAAACCGTTCCGGCTGCCTCGTTAAATCTGCTGGTTTAATTGGTTTCAAAGCACTGAATAGTGAGGTTATAGAAGAATTCTGTTTCAAATTTGTTCAGCTAACTGTGTTGCTGTTTTTTTTCTTCAGGTTTGATCGGTGTATCATAGTAAAGTGTATTAAATTGCATTTATGTTTAAATTCAATCATCTATTTCAAATTAGGCTGTTATAAGGCTGTTCGGTATAACATTTCCCTTTCAGAAAACAGGCAATCAATCTTCTTTATATTCAAGTATTATCAAGGTAAAGTGTTTACAATTAAAACTACTAAGGTAATGGTTTATTTTGTTTTCATAGAATAAGACAATTACTACCAACTAAAGAGGGTGTTAAACTATAAACAAGTTTAACCCTCTGATAGCATAAAATTTCTATCAGCGGGAATCAATATTATTATTCGGGATTTAATTTATGATTCGGTAAGTAATTCATAAGCTTAATTTAGTGTTAATAAATAATAGTTTAGTATTCAAATACTGTTGGGTTAAAACAAAATTTTAATTCTAACACTTTCTATGATTTTTGCACTGAACACTTTAATTCAATTATTTGTTTGTATGTTACAAAGGAGGTTCATGCAGATAAATTCAATCTTTCTAGTAGGTTTAATGAAGCTTTACCTGTTAAAGGTACATGGGGTTTCTACAAGTTTGTACCAGAGTCAGAAAACCTAATACAAGCTTACCAGACATCTGATTCTGATAATTGTAAATTGTTTAGAATAAGTACTGGGGCTGAACCAGATAAAGACAGTCAACTAGTTGAAAAAGACGAGTATAATTAACTATACAAGGTGTTCCATAACTCTGGCATCATAGGAAAAATAATAAAAAAAAGGCAAAACAAAAGCTTTTATTTACAGAACATGCTCAATATGTCCACCATTCTTTTCAATATACAAATTCAGACATGATACCCAGTCAGCAAGCACACGGTGAATGATGTCAGGAGTAATGGTGTTACATGCCCCAATAATGCGCTGCCGCAAATGTTCAACACTCCTAATTTTCTCTGCGTATACCAGCGCTTTCAAGTAGCCCCAGAGATAAAAATCTAGTGGCGTGAGGTCTGGGCTTCTAGCTGGCCATTCCACAGGCCCTTGACATCCTATCCAATGACCAGGGAACTGTTAGTACAGGTATTCCCTTACTTGGGTGCTGTAATGTGCAGGAGCGCCGTCTTGCTGAAACCATGTTGGGAAATTTCCTTCTTCGTTCAAGACACTTGGAAATGCTTCTTCCTTTGAGCATACATAGGTAGGTGCCTCCAGTGACATGTTCATTAAAAAAGAGGGGGCCTATGATGTGATCCTTCCAAATGCCAGACCATACCATCACCCGAGATGCACCTTGTTCCTTTGAAGAGGTATACCAGTGAGGGTTGTTTTGAAACCAGTAGCGGGTGTTCTGTCGATTTACCTCACCATTTCCATAAAAAACAGCCTCATCACTGAACAGAATGGTGGATGGGAAATTGGCATCTCGAGCATAAGAAAAATATGAATTATGGTTTGTAGAAATAGAAAAATATGAATTTCTCCAATGATGTCGGACTTATGGGATACCCTGTATATAAGCTTAGGTAGGTATAGATTATTAGCATTAAGAATTATTGCACCATGTGTAAATTGCAATGTATTAATTACCTAACAGCTTACATGAATTTGTAAAAATTAGTCTTTTAAGTAAAAGTAGCCATTTTGAAATCTGTAAATACCTATTTTATATGCAAATACACACATTTCTTTTCATATAATGATAGAATAAGGTTGAAACTCATTTATATATATATATATATATATATTTATATATATATATATATATATATATATATATATATATATACACACTGGGTGATCCAGATAAATGGGACCCATAAAAAAAAGCCAAATATTCTTAATATTTAATTCCTTTCATAAAAACTATATATCATTCGAAAGAGTAGAGTTACAAGTTTATTATGAAATATTTATTTTTTAAAAATGACTCCTTTCAAATGTGCTCCATTAGTTGCCAAGCATTCCAGTGTTCTCGCTTGTAAGTTCTGCATCACTTTTGCAAGAGTGTGCGGTGGTATGGCCTGTATCTCATTTGTGATGGCGGCCTTCAATTCTTGCAAGGTCATTGGGTTATTTCTGTAGACCCTACTCTTTAAATATCCCGAGAGATAATAATCTAAGGGAGAAAAATCCGGAGACCTTGCGGGCCATTCAATGTCTCCAAATCTTGAGATTAACTCGCCTGGAAACGTTTGACGCAAAACTGCCATGCAGTTCCTCGTGGTATGGCAGGTAGCTCCGTCTTGTTGGAACCAATGGTTTTCTAGACAAAGATCTCTTAATTTAGGAATAAGGAAATCGGTCAACAATTTTTCGTAGTGATCACCACACCAAACAGTTACACGCTGACTATGCAACGGGACTTCGGTAATATTCAATGGATTTTCTGTTGCCCAGAAACGACAATTTTGTTTGTTTACAGTTCCATTCAAGTGAAAATGGGCTTCGTCTGACATAATCAAAGTTGCTAGAAAATTGGTGGTGTCATTTACCTTCTGTTGGATCCATTGACAGAATTGTCATCTTCGTGTGAAATCTCCATCGTTTAGTTGTTGCACTGTTTGAATTTTATATGGAAAGAGCATTAAATTTTGCTTGAATATATGGTGTGTTGTTCCATATCCAACTCCTAACAGCTGAGAAGCACGTCTGATGCTTATGTTAGGATTATCCTGTACAATTTCATGAGTTCTGTTAATGATCTCGTCTATCCTTGCTGTGCGCACTCTTCCAGTTGGTTTTCTTTTTCCAATGCTGCCAGTTAGGGAAAAATTTCTGACACACCGACGGATTACTTTCTTAGAAGGTGATTTTGACATCTGAAAATTTGTCTTGAAAGATCTTTGAGCTGAAACTACACTTCTTCCATGCTCATAATATTGCTCAGTTATGAAACGCAGCTGTTCCACAGTCCATGCAGTCATCTTGAAGGGGTTAGTTTTAACTAACACTTTTATTTTGTTTTGTATCTTATCTTGTCTTGTATTGTCAAAACCTATACAATCCTGTACAAACTTGTAACTATCCTCTTTCGAATGATGCGTATGATTTTATAAAAGGACTTATACTTTAAGAGTTACAGGGGTTTCTTTTGGGTCCCATTTCTCTGGATCACTCTTTATTTATATATATATATATATATATGAAAATTTTAAAAAATCTGTAATTTAGGGGGAGCAGGGGCATAGGACCCCTTCAAATGGAATAAAGTGTCGTAACTTTTTTCTGTTAATTCTAGCCATTTTTCCTGCTTATGCTAATTTGTTATGTGTTCAATTACCTTTCATACACACTTTAAATCACTGTTCCATGTCAATTAGGGACTGAGTTATGGTGGTTTGAAAATTTCCAGTTTTCATCCCCCCTTCAAAAAAGGGGGAAGCATAACTTTTGAACCATAACTCCGATTGAGCTGATATTTGAAATTTGGTACTTAGTAGCATAGACCATTCTATAAACGAAACTTAAGCAAAATCTATGAGGGTGTGGTTTTGCCCACTGCATGATTTGTCATGGAATGACCCAGACTGGGATAACTGAGGGCTTGGATCAACAAAACTGGTAAGCCTAAAGACTTATATACAGGGTGTCCCAAAAGTCCCTATCTATTTTGTTGAAATAGGCTGAATTCCAAATGAATGTTTTAATGACATGATTGCATGCACCTTTCTAGACAAATACATGCATTAGATTTCTATTTTAATTATTTTTAAATTTTTAATTAATTTTTTCAGATCCATATCATTGGTGATGAATGTGCATGAACGCTTTATGATAGTAACATGTCGCATCAGAGGAATGAAATAATGTGAAATTAAAGACCGATTCTCAAGGTTTCATAAGCCTGGACCGACAAATAAAGCAATTCGTGAATTGGTGAACAAATTCAAAAGGACTGGATCTGTGCATGATGAAGGAAGAAGTGGATGCCCAAGAACAGTACAACAAAACATTCAATCTGTTCGCATAATGTTCGAAGACGATCAAAGAATGTCAGTTCACCAAGCATCCCACAAATTGACCATACCCAAAACAACTGTTCACAGAATCTTGCGTTCGACGCTGAAGAAGAAGTGTTATCACATTCAGCTGTTACACAGCTTACACGAGGAAGATTTTCCAAAACGAGCAGCAATGTGTGCGGAACTGGTCGAACAAATCCAAAATAACAATTTAATGGACCACATTTTGTTTAGCGATGAGGCGACTTTTCACACCTGTGGTAAAATCAATCGACATGATTGTCGCATCTGGGCTAATGAAAAGACAACTGAGTTCACTGAATGGGAAAGAAACTCACCTAAAGTGAACGTGTGGCTTGGAATGACGAAGTCTAAGATTTACGGGCCCTTTTTCTTTGCAGAGACTACAGTGACAGGGCCTGTTTACTTTGATATGCTTCAAAATTTTCTAGAACCTCAACTTCTTGAAGATGGCATTCTCAACAATGTAGAATTGTAGAATTGTTCAGACATACCTAAACGAGCGTTTTCCAAATTGTTGGATTGGACGTGGGGGGAAATAGGCCCTTGGCAGCGCGATCTCCGGATTTGACCCCATTGGATTTCTTTGCTTGGGGTTTCATTAAATCAGAGGTCTATCGCAGAAATATTTGAGGTTTACCAGATCTGCGAGATCGCATTAGGCAAGCAGTTGAGAAAATAACCCCTGAAATGTGTTCCGCAATGCAGCTTCCCGCTTTGAGATTTGCAGAGATACAGATGGAGCACATGTGGAAACTACTAATTAAAGATTTTAATGGTGTAATACTTGTAATTTGTATAGAAATACATCTGTATTCAGGTCAGTATGACATTTTTTTGAAATTCAGCCTATTTCAACAAAATAGATAGGGACTTTTGGGACACCCTGTACATACATACATGTATAGGGAAACATTAAATTAATACCACAGTGGCAGACAGCTTAGTTTTTGTAGTGAATTAATGATTACTTTTATGCAGCATTTACCTTAAAAGGGCTTTTTTCTTCTTGCAGTTCTTTTCCCTGGTTAAAGCCTTCTTTAAATTCATCCTCATCATTGTGAACTTCATTTGGTTCAGTTTTAATCCGAGTGATCTAGAAAAGCATTGAACATTTCTTAAATTTTTAAACGCATTTTAAAACTTGTGAAACAAAACAATAAAAAACAAAAAGCAAAATGCACAAACCTCTATGGCTGAATCTGATGCTAGGAGCCCAGATACGCAAAATGTTTCAATTAAATTTCTTTCTTTCAATGCCTTCTCTTCTTGCACTTCAATTTCGTGTTTAATTTTTATTTCTTCATTTCTACTTTTCATAAATTCTTTATAAACATTTTTAAAGTCCATCATTTAATATCAGTTGCTAATAATAATTATCACTCATCAATATTTTCTCTTTAGAATTACTTCCTTAACAAACATCCATTAGTTATTTTTCCCCCCCCCAACAAACTTTCAAGACATGATTACTCTTACTTTCTTTTTTCTTTCACTTAAACAGTCTGTTCAGGAAACTTAATGCACATCATCTTCATGGTTCATACCCACAACCTAAAATCTTTAGTGAAATAGAAACAGTAATAAAAACTTACTCTCCATTAAAAGCATAGAGGACATAACATTTTATTTATATATATTCAGGATAAAAATGAAGATGTAGAGCAAAAGTCATTATATTTGGCTGCAGCCGACATTTCAGGCAACTCTACCCATTTTCAAGGCCTAATTAATAGAAAGCTAAAATTAATAAATGGCACAAAAGATATGATAATAAAAACCCACTCTAATAGACAGAGTTTATTTCCACAACAGTTTTGATGCCCACTGGCATCCTCTTCGGGTGGATACAGAAAAACAAATGAACCAAAAACAAGAGGGAAAACAGTCCAGGGACCATTAAGAAATTCGCACCTAGGTTAGATCCCATTCTCCCGACACTGGAAGGTCATTTTTTATTAAAGGGACCAGCTTATAAGTATATTTGCACAAATTTAAAACTATCTTCTTGTTCTATAAATACAGATCCTATTATTTTTTACATAATTATTACATTTATTTTTAAATTTATTACATTTAATATTGCATTATTATTTATTACAGAAATTATAAATTTATTATGACATTGTTGTTTATTATACAGAAATTATAAACCAAAAAATGGATGAAAAAGGCGAGAAGGAAACAATCCAGAGACCACTAAGAAATTCGCACCTAGTTTAGATCCCATTCTCCCGACACCAGAAGGGCATTTTATTACAGGGTCCCCCTTATAAGTACATTCGCACAAATTAAAACTATCTTCTTGTTCTATACACACAGATTCTATTATTTTGACAATTACTGCATTTATTGTTGCATTTACATTTTTTTAACATTTATTATTATTACCTTTACACTAATTATTGCATTTATTTTATTACTTTTATTATTATATTTATTACTTCCATTATTACATTTATATTTACGTTTATTATTCCATTTACATTTTAATGAGGAAAAAAAAACCAAGTGAACCAAAAGCGAGTAAGGAAACAATCCAGAGACCTTTAAGAAATCCACACTTAGGTTAGAACCCATTCACCCGACTCTGTAAGGGATTTTTTGACCAAGAATCTCATTAAAGGGTCCAACTTATAAGTACAGTACCTTCACACAAATTAAAATTATCTTCTTGTTCTATACATATAGATTCTATTATTTTTCTTTTGACAATTATTACATTTATAAAGTACCTTACTTGATTCCCAATCTATAGCATGATTATTTTGGCTGGCATGATAAAAAATGGCATTATTAGTACAGTATTACAACTTCTGAAGGCATATTTGTGTTCTTTAATACAGGTTTCAATATTTCAATATTTCTTCCAGTTTCTCCTACATATACTAAATCACAACTTTTACAGGGAATGCTGTAGACACAGGCTTGTTCCTGTTTTGCAAAGTTATTCCTAACCAATTTACTTTTCACGGTAGATGAATATTTGAATGCCAAAGCAAACTTAAAATCTTTTGTCAATGGTTTTACTCTTTCTAAGCTGGCAATGTAAGGCAAACTCACATATTGTTTTTGGTTAACTGAAGGTTTCCAAGGGGCATAAAAAGATTTTCTGGCTTTAAAATACGCCTTTCTGATAAACCACTCAGGATATTTTAAATCCTTAAAAATGTTCCAAATCTTTGACCTGGAAAATTCAAAGATTTGGAACATTTTTAAGGATTTAAAATATCCTGAGTGGTTTATCAGAAAGGCATATTTTAAAGCCCCTTGGGAACCTTCAGTTAACGGTCCAGTGGTTCTCAACGGGGGCGTTAGAAGCTGGTTAGTTGAAAAGGGGGCGTTAGTCAGCTAATGGGGGGCGTTCATGTGTTTCAATGAATTTCATCTACACAGTTCTAGAATCTACATTAAATTTGAATGTTTGAATGAAATTAAGTGGCTGAAACAAGGTTACTAGAACCTTTTAATTTAGCAAAATTGCAAAAGCACTTACCGAAAAATATGGAATCCACTCAGCTGATGTAATTTCTCAAGCGCCATCTACTAGGAGAATTGTCACTATGTCAAGTTCAACATTCTCTCAATAGATGGCTCTTGAGTAATTATGTCATTTATTGTGAATTATTGGAAGTGAGTAGATGCCATTTTTTCGGTAAGTGTTTTTGTAATTTTACTAAAGCCATCTTCTATTAGTCAACTGACATTTAAATAGTTGTCTAGTATAGTTGTCTAGTATATGGTCTAGTATAGTTGTTAGTAACATCCTTGCTAGGAAAAACATTTAAATACATTAATACAGCAAACATGATTCCATTTTGTTAAAGATATAGCAAAATATTCAGCTCGCAGAAGTATAATTTAGGCTAGTTTACCATAAAACTTATTTTATGCATACAAATAAAAACATTTCTTACGCTAATGGCTAACTTAACTAAAAATAAAATTTCTGAATGTTTTTACAGTTTTCGCGATGTCACAAAGCAAGAAAAAGTGTCGTCAGTATAATGTTGAATATCTCAGCTATGGCTTCGTACCTTCTCCTACGAATCAACGGCTTCCTGTGTTTACTGTGTAAGCAAGTATTCTCTAACGAGGCCATGAAACCCTCATGCCTGAAAGACATGCCAGAAGCACAATCAGTAGCATATTCAAAAAGAACGTAAACCAAACTGAGAAGGGCTTAGTTGCCTCATATAATATCTCTCTCCTTATTGCCAAATGTGGAATGCCATTCACAGTTGGAGAAAAGCTGATTCTTCCTGCTATTAAAGAAGCTATTTGCACTATTATGGAATGTGACCCTTTGCAGGTTCTAAAATCCATCCCCCTCAGCAATGACACTGTGTCAAGGAGAATCAATGAAATGGCATTGGATAGTGAGGAGCAGTTGTGTGCCATTCTGCGAGAAAATCTGTTCACTCTTCAGGCTGACGAGACAACTGTCTCAGATAATAACATTTTGCTGATGACCTATGTTCGTTATCTGTCATCTGGTGAAATTTCCGAAGAGTTTTTGTTCTCCAAGTATTTGGAAACCGACACTAAAGGGCAGACCATATTTAATGCAGTTGAAGAATACTTGAGTTACAATTCTATTCCAGCTGCCAACATCATTGCATGTGCCACCGATGGGGTCCATCCATGGTTGGATGGTACCGTAGTTTCACTACTCTATTGAAAAAGTGGGCTCCACACATTTTGACAGTCCATTGCGTGCTGCACCGTCATAATCTAGTGGCGAAAAAAATCAGCCCTCCTCTCCACGAGTCACTGAGTGTGGCAGTTAAGGCCATCAACAAGATAAAGGCCAATGCACTGAATGACCGAGTGTTCAGACAACTCTGTGGGGGACAATGATGAAATTTTTGAGCGTCTGCTACTTCACACTGAGGTGCGCTGGCTCTCGAAAGGCAATTGTCTTTCCCGTTTGTGTGAGTTGTTCAGCACAGTTTTAGAGTTTTTTGAGGATACTGATGCAACTCTCAAGGAACAAGTGTTGTTAAGTCAATGCGATATTTTCTACCTGGCAGACATCTTTGAAAAAATGAATGAGATCAGCATTAAATTACAAGAAAATGAAGTGACGCTGATTCACTGCAAATCTGTAATTTGCAGCTTCATCGCCAAGCTGAACATATACCAGGAAGGCATTGGACGGCATCAGCTTGCTCATTTTCCCAAATTGATGAAGGTAATTGATTTTACTAAATACTTACTTTTTAATAAATTTCAGAAATTTTTATTTAAAAACTACTTGTTTTTTAATGTGCTTTTATTGAATTTATTCACAGGTGTCCGAGAAACTGACTGATGAACATCTACTCCGTTACATCAACCACTTAAAGATGATGAAGGCTGACATGGAAATCCGATTCAGCGATCTTCAAAAGCTTGACGTCCCTGACTGGGTGGTACAGCCCTTCAAATCAGATGTTACGAAATTTGAAGTTGAGATCCAGGAGGAGCTTGTTGATGTACAAAATAACGATGAGGCCCAGGTAACCTTCCGCACCTCTGGCTGGCGTGGTATGTGGGCAACACATTGGCAACGTTATCCAGTTCTTTGGAAAAGAACTTGTCTTCTTCTCTTGGCATTCCCTACCTCATATTTAGTGGAACAGGTTTCAGCCATGTCCTTTACATGCAGTCCAAATATCGTAACAGGCTTAATATAACAGCCTCAGGTGCACTGAGGTTGAACCTGACTTCTATCCAACCTTCAGTGAAGATATTGGCTGGAAAACACCAAGCACAAGGCTCTCACTAGTATTTTTGTATTATTTTTGTGTGGCACATTGTTTTTATTTTACGTTACTGCATTTTTGTTTGTTTGAATAAAATTCTTTCATGTTATGTTAAGCTGTTGTTTCATTTCCAGGGAAGATTTGCATGACCGTATTCAACATTCCAAGACTTAAGAATTGAATTTTCCTGGTGGGAGGGCGTTGAGAGGTCTAATAATTGGTAAAGGGGCGTTGGTATAGAAAATGTTGAGAACCACTGAACTGTTAACCAAAAACAATATGAGAGTTTGCCTTACATTGCCAGCTTAGAAAGAGTAAAACCATTGACGAAAGATTTTAAGTTTGCTTTGGCATTCAAATATTCATCTACAGTGAAAAGTAAATTAGTTAGGAATAACGTTGCAAAACAGGAACAAGCCTGTGTCTACAGCATTCCCTGCAAAAGTTGTGATTTAGTATATGTGGGAGAAACTGGAAGAAATATTGAAACCCATATTAAAGAACACAAATATGCCTTCAGAAGTTGTAATACTAATAATGCCATTTTTTATCACGCCAGCCAAAATAATCATGCTATAGATTGGGAATTAAGTAAGGTACTTTATAAATATAATAATTATGTCAAAAAGAAAAATAATAGAATCTGTATGTATAGAACAAGAAGATAATTTTAATTTGTGCGAAGGTACTGTACTTATAAGTTGGACCCTTTAATGAGATTCTTGGTCAAAAAATCCCTTACGGAGTCGGGTGAATGGGTTCTAACCTAAGTGTGAATTTCTTAAAGGTCTCTGGATTGTTTCTTTACTTGCTTTCGGTTCATTTTTTTTTTTTCCTCATTAACCCCTTAACGACGGAAAGCCATTATATTGGCGTGAGGCTTTCAGAGATCATATGATGGGCATGCCACCCGTCGTTAAGGGGTTAAAATAAATGGAATAATAAACGTAGATATAAATGTAATAATGGAAGTGATAAATGTAGTAATAAAGGTAATAAAATAAATGTAATAATTAGTGTAAAGGTAACAATGTGTTAAAAAAATATAAATGCAATAATAAATGCAGTAATTGTCAAAATAATAGAATCTGTATGTATAGAACAAGATGATAGTTTTAATTTGTGCGAATGTACTTATAAGGGGGACCCTGTAATAAAATGCCCTTCCGGTGTCGGGAGAATGGGATCTAATCTAGGTGCGAATTTCTTAATGGTTTCTGGATTGTTTCCTTCTCGCCTTTTTCATTCATTTTTTGGTTTATAATTTCTGTATAATAAACAACAATATAATAATCAATGTAGTAATAAATTTACAATTTCCGTAATAATAATGCAATATTAAATGTAATAAATTTAATAATAAATATAATAATTATATATAAAAAAAATAATAGAATCTGTATGTATAGAATAAGAAGATAGTTTTAAATTTGTGCGAATGTACTTATACGCGGGTCCCTTTAACACTAGAACGTCTAAGCGGTCAATTTGACTGCATTTTGATTTTTAAAATGCACGTATCTCCTATATTTTTTCCTCAATAAAATTGATATTCACTGACTTTTCCTGATATATGATGAAGTGTATTGAGCTGAAATATTTTTAAAATTACTCCAATAGCTTTTGTAATTTGGTATGCTATACCTGAAACGACCGAGCGGTCAATTTGACTGCATGTTTTTTTTCCCTACAGCGACTTGTGGGAACATGCTAGTTCCTGTTGAAACGCGTCAACGCTGATACAAAGGGTTACGTGACAGCTTCTCAGTCATTGTTTGCTCTACTGTCGTGCTGCAAGCATGTCTAAAAAAATCACTTTTTCTGATGGTGAAATTCTGAAATGTTTGAGAACAATTCCTCAATCTGATTCTGAAGCTGATAATTTATCTGACACCAGTGAAGAGGAGTATATTCCAAATATTATCCAAAGTTCATCGTCTGAGTCTGAAGATGATGCAATGCCAAATACTGAAAGTTTGGAAAGACGTGGAAGATTTTCAAATACTCCTCTGGATGTAGGATCTTCATCACTGGTTACTGATGTTTTGGGTGAGTGTAAAATATATTCTATTCAATAGCAGCTCACATCTATACATAATGGAGCAAATGTTTTTTTGTCTATTTGTCCACTTTTTGCCATATATATATATTTAGGTGTATATATATGTATTTAGTAATATATAGGTACCTATATATACCAGCAGATCCAGTCATGGGTATACAGTATATAGGTATGGTATATAAGCACACCGGACAAAAAATTAGTCACCCATAATAGCACCGATAGTAGGAAGTTCAAGGTCACACAGAGGGCGCTGATGTAGCATTGGTAAGTGACAAGTAGCGGTGACGTAGCACACAGGATCAGATCTGTTTCGTGAGGTGGTGAAGAACAAAGTGTGTGTTGGATATAGTCTGCAAAATGGGTCGTGAGGCAGATGTTACTCAGTGGCAAAAAGGAGCCATCGTGTTTGGCAGAGCCCACGGACACAAAATGTCTGAAGTAGCCCAATTTGTTGGTGTGTCAACGCGTACTGTCCAGCGAGTTTACAAAGAGTGGTGTAGTTCGCAATCAACTGACAATCGACGGCGTAACTGTGGCCAGAAAACAATTCTCGACAATAGGGGCCATCGCCATGTTTCTCGTCTAGTAACTGCAAATCGTTTTCAAACCAGAGAACAATTGCTCCAAGAAACCAATGAGGTTCTCCAGCGACCAATTTCCGAACGGACATTGCGACGAGAACTGCATGCGATGGACATCTGGAGCAGGGTACCACGGAAGAGGCCGCTGTTAATAGCAAGTCACAAATTGGCACGTTATAAATGGGCTCAGAGGCACAAAAACTGGACTGCAGCAGATTGGAAACGTGTAATTTGGTCCGATGAGTCCCGTTTTTGTTTGTTCTCCAATGATGGGAGGCGACGAGTACATCGCAGGTCCAATGAAGCCTTTAATCCTGAATGCGTCGAAGGTGTTGTTCAGGCTGGAAACAGAAAGTGAAGCACAGGAATAGACACCCACGACTATGGCGGAACTTCAGGACTGGCTGATGAACGAGTGGCAGCAAATCGATGTTCAGTACATGCACAACCTCGTAGAGTCTCTGCCTCGCCGGATTCGTGCGGTTATCAAGGCCAGAGGTGCCATCACACGTTATTAGGTACATTCTGAGAGGGGTGACTAATTTTTTGTCCGGTGTGCTTATATAGTGTATATAATATAATATACGTATATATTATATAATGGGGCATTCCCCCCAATCTAGCAGATCGGGTCCGTAAGGCCGCATCTGCTAGTTATTATAATTGATAGTAATAAACTGTTTCTTTTATGAAAATAAGAATTATTTGTTTGTTTCGATATTTTATTCGTATACAGTTCTGAAGACATGATTTTTCCTATATATTTACTGCTATTTTTACATTTGCTCTTTTATTATAATATAGAAATATTCTGAATTATATTTTTAGACTGATAGAATCCTTCTCATGTTACTTTCAGAGAATAAAAGAGGACGTGGAACGAATGAAAGCACTCAACGTGCTGCAACAGTAGGATTAGGAAAAATTGGGACTGTTCTCACCGGCAAGGATGGTACACAGTGGGAAATTATTGAACCAAATAAAAATGGCACAGGAAGATTTGGAGCTCAAAATATTCTTCAGGAATTACCCGGGCCTACATCACTTGCAAAACGGCAAATTATTGAAGGTAATGTTCTGAGTTCTTTTAGATTGATGATTGATGATTTCATTATCAAGCATATACAAAACTGTACTGAAACTGAAGCTCGCAGACAATTGCAATGTGACTCTTGGACTATATCATGTGAAGAAGTTTATGATACTATAGGCATCATGATTGCACGAGGAGTTCTCACTAAAGGACAATCAGTGGAACATCTCTGGTCAAAAAAATGGGGTCCTCCATACTTCTGCAAAACAATGACATGAATGCGTTTCAAACAAATCATGAAATTCATCAGATTCGATATAAGATCAACACGATCTGCTCAATTGGAAACAGATAAATTTGCTATGGTATCCCAAGTTTGGGAAAGATTCATTGGGAACTGCATTGCTTACTATAAACCAAGCGACAATATAGCAGTGGATGAGCAGTTGTTCCCATGTAAGAATAGGTGCCCATTAGGGTGCATTAAACGCCCCATGATTTTCAAAAGGTTGTTGGATTTTAATGTCTATTCCCTCAAATGTTACACTTGTTGGTAGAAGTATGTATGCAAAAAATAAATCAAATCGGAGGTGGTCCTGGGTGGCCACCGGCCACTTTTATATATTTAGTAGTGATGCACCGAATATTCGGCAAATATTCGGTATTACTTATAATACTAATATACAAATATTCGGTATTACTATACTTACATTGATTGAAAGTTGAAAATGTATAAAACACAACGCCAATGTCACTACTCCAACTTTGCTCGTTTCCGCAAATTTGGCCTCGCTTTGCGGTCACATTCAACCACTTGAAAAAGATTTTGGAAGTGGTCTTCTCCTCTTGCAGCTGAGACAAAATCAGTTGTGAGCTTTACTGCTCTCTCTGCAGGGTCATTCACAACATTTAACCCATCCACAATGGACTTGGCTGCCTTGAAGTGGTCATTGTTCTGCCAATTGTCAACATCCTCTGTTAGGAAGGTCATATCCAGGTGAAGAAGGTTCACTGTAAACCACGAGCTTCCTTTGAAGCTCTGGAATCACCTCTTCTTCAGTTTCTTCCAAGCTATCTGCAGAGGCACTATCATCAGAGCATACAGAACTTTTCATCTCTTGTACACTGGATGATTCATGACGTTCTCATCTTGAAGCTTCCGCTAAGATGCGTTTTTCTTTTCTACGATCTTTATCAGCTTTCTTCTTGTCAACACTACCAAATGAGGCTACTCTGTCAGATTTCATTGACTCTAAAAATGCTCTATCTTCCTCATTCTTAATGTTTGTCATTGCATCTTTTGTCCATACACCAAAGGTCTTATCAAGACGTTCATTCATGGATTGCAACTTAGCCAAAGTGTTTGGAGATTCTCTGCGAGAAACAGGTATTTGACGCAATTTGTTATTGTCATTAAGAAGGTCAAGTATTAGTTTGCAGCATTGATGGTCTGAAAGCATAGGAATATTTGCTTTAGTGTAGAATGTTTTCAGCTGGATAAGGACTATGCTGGCAGATTTCCATTTGAGTGGTTGTGTTTGTTTGCCTTCACATATTTCTTTCTGGATGTGCCACATCACGCATCGAAGAACCTGCCGGCAAGTTGGGAGGCGGACTCCCGTCAATGTACCATCTCCTTCTGTAAGAGCATTGCCAAGACCAAAAATGGCACTTGCTAATCTGGTCTTCTTAGCTTCCATTGTTACAGCTTCCATTGTTTCTGAAAGACAATAAAGGATATTATTAGACTATAAGTGAAGTTTCGTTTATGGTACATGTTTTATGTAAATCACCCCTTTAGGGTGCATCAAACGCCCTTAGGTTCTTGGATTTTAATGTCTATTCTCTCAAATGTTATGTAAATCACCCCTTAGCAACTCTATATTAAAAGAAACAATGTAAGTAGTCAACTGGTTGGTAAATAAAAAAAATAGATATTTTTACATAGCGCGGCCCCCGAAAATTGCCGCGAAAATATAAAAGTGACCGGTGGCCACCCAGGACCACCTCCGATTTAATTAATTTTTGGCATACACACTTTTAGCAACAAGTGTAACATTTGAGAGAATAGACATTAAAATCCAAGAACCTAAGGGCGTTTGATGCACCCTAGTGCCCATTCACACAATATATTGCCAGCAAGCCTGATAAGTTTGGTATCAAATTTTGGTTAGCAGCCGATGTAAAGTCTAAATACTTGGTGAATGGCTTCCTGTACATTGGAAAAGATCAAGCTCGTCCTCCAAATCAACCACTCTCTGAATATGTGGTTCTCCGTTTAGTAGAACCATACATGCGAAAAGGAAGAAATGTGACGACTGATAACTTTTTCACGTCAGTAAAACTAGCTGAAAAACTACAGGCAAAAAGTACGAGTATTGTAGGTACAGTAAATCGTATTAGAAGAGAAATTCCAGAGCTCATTAGAAAAACTCGTGAAAAACGGTACAATTCACACATACTGAAGAACAATCAATGCACACTTACAGTGTATCAAGGTAAACCTACCAAAAATGTACTCTTACTGAGCTCCATTCATAAAACTGTAGCAATTGGGGATGATAGAAAGAAAATTCCTGAAACTGTGAAGTTTTATAACTCTACAAAATATGGTGTAGATATAGTAGATCAAATGGCTCGAAAGTACAGCACAAAATCTGCTTCGCGGAGATGGCCAGTGCAAGTTTTTTACAACATTTTGGATCTAGCTGGCATCAATGCAGTAGTTCTGTACAGAGAAGTTACGGGACAGAAAATTACCCGTCGCAGATTCCTCTTACAATTAGCTGAAGAACTACAGCAAAACTTCAAGAATAGCGATGCTGTAGATAATAGTAGCGATGACGATGAAGCGTTAGAGACTTCTAGGAAGAGAAAACAATGCCACGTAGGAAGTTGCAATAAAAATAAAACATCTGAAACTTGTTACAAATGTAAGAGAGCTGTATGTGGCAAATGTGCAAGCAAAGTGATCAAGAAAGTACTTTGCACTAATTGTAACAATTAACTATCTATAAAAACTAATTATTATATGTGTAAGAATGTTTGAATCATAAAGTTATTTACCTCTGTTAATGAAAAGGAATAGCATTCTTGAAATTTAATTAATTGAATTTAGTTTTTTATTAACATACTTTTTTCCTTACTTTATAATTATATCAATGATTTATGGAATGTTTCATCAAAATTTGATTTAAAATATATTATTTTCTTACCCTATATTGCATATATGACTTTGATATGTCAAAAGAAATATAAATATAAGCATATTAAAAAAAAGTGCGGTCATTTTGACTGCTCAGTCGTTCTAGATGGTGCAATTTTCCGGACTTTCTAGTGTTAATAAAAAATGCCCTTCCAGTGTTGGGAGAATGGGATTTAACTTAGGTGCGAATTTCTTAATGGTCCCTGGACTGTTTTCCCTCTTATTTTTGGTTCATTCATTTTTCTGTATCCACCTGAAGAGGATGCCAGTGGGCATCGAAACTGTTATGGAAATAAACTCTGTCTATTAGAGTGGGTTTTTATCATCATATTTTAACCTTCACGTAGAAAAAATGTTTTTTGCATTGACACAAGATATAAATGATGAAGAGTTAAAACCTAAACAAATGTACAAACTTAAAATTATTCAAATAGAAAATACAAATTAGAAACAGGCTAGAACAAGATCAGATCAAAAATAAAATATATAAATGATACAAAAATATAGGAATGATAGATGTAAAACCTAACACTAAAATCATTCAAAAATAAAAATCTTAAAAAACCTTCACTAGTAAAAAGTTAAATAGAAAATTACAAGAATAAACCAACTTTTAACTTTTTACTAGTGAAGGTTTTTTAACAGTTTTATTTTTTAATAATTTCATTGTTAGGTGTTACATCTATCATTCCTATATTTTTGTGTCATTTATATATTTTATTTTTGATCTGATCTTGTTCTAGCCTGTTTCTAATTTGTATTTTCTATTTGAATAATTTTAATTTTGTACATTTGTTTAGGTTTTAACTCTCATCATTTATATCTTTTGTGTCACTTATTAATTTTAGCTCTCTATTAATTAGGCCTTGAAGATTGGTAGAGTTGCCTGAAATGTCAGCTGCAGCCAAATATACTGGTAATGGCTTTTTTGCTGTCTTCATTTTTATCCTGAATGTAAAACTACATCTCTTTAGGAGGGATCCTATTTCATATATATATATATATATATATTGCCCTTTTAAATAGAGGCGAATCGGTTCTTCCCGAACTTAAAAAAAAATATATATATATATATATATATATAGGGTGTCCCATAAGTCTGGCATCATAGGAGAAATTCATATTTTTCTATTTCTACAAACCATAATTCATATTTTTCTTATGCTTGGGATGTCAATTTCCCGTCCACCATTCTGTTCAGTGACGAGGCTGTTTTTTATGGAAATGGTGAGGTAAATCGACAAACACCTGCTACTGGTCTCAAAACAACCCTCACTAGTATGCCTCTTCAAAGGAACAAGGTGCATCTCGGGTGATGGTATGGTGTGGCATTTGGAAGGATTGCATCATAGGCCCCCTCTTTTTCGATGAACGTGTCACTGGAGGCACCTACCTACGTATGTTCAAGGAAGAAGGAAGAAGCATTTCCCAGTGTCTTGAACGAAGAAGGAAATTTCCCAACATGGTTCCAGCAAGATGGCACTCCTGCACATTACAGCACCCAAGTAAGGGAATACCTGTACCAACAATTCCCTGGTCATTGGATAGGACATCGAGGGCCTGTGGAATGGCCAGCTAGAAGCCCAGATCTCACGCCACTAGATTTTTATCTCTGGGGCCACTTGAAAGCACTGGTATATGCAGAGAAAATTAGGAGTGTTGAGCATTTGCAGCAGCGCATTATTGGGGTATGTAACACCATTACTCCTGGAATCATTCACTGTGTGCTTGCTGACTGGGTATTATGTCTGAATTTGTGTATTGAAAACAATGGTGGACATACTGAGCATGTTCTGTAAATAAAAGCTTTTGTTTTGCCTTTTTTTATTATTTTTCCTATGATGCCGGACTTATGGGACACCCTGTATATATATATATATATATATATATATATATTTATTCTCACGTGTTGCATTCATAATAAAAGTGACATTCTATGAAGTGTTATTGTTACTATTTCGTAACCCTGGCAATATATAGCATGGCATCAAAATGTCTAAGCTCAATATCATTACCCGATCCAACGAAGAAGAGGAAGGCAATAACAATAGAAATGAAGCTAGATATTTATATTACACTATCAAAAAAGTGTGCTAGGAACCAACCTGAATTTTTCCCATATAAAACAAGAGAAAATTAGGTCCACTTAACAAATTTTCACATAACAAAGGCTTTTTAGGCGCATAACCCCTTCGTTAAGTGAGGGATGGCTGCATATGAAAATGAATCACAGCTGGTTGTAAACCATTAAAAACTACAAAATTCATATAAAAGATAGAAGCTCTTTGATACAAAAAAATCTTGTAAATGGACTAGTGGATAAGGTGTCCACTGAACAAAATGAACTACTGTACCATATTATAAGCAGCAGCAGTTATGACAGTAATTATTGAATGTTTCATGGACATACATATAGAGCCTATATATATTACATTCAAGGCTCCATCTGTGAAAGTAGTAGATCTGTAAACGTAGCAGAAAAAAAATCAAGAATTATCACCGAATAATGCAGAAAAAAAAAAATTAACACCAATTAAATAACTAAGGTTAATTGAATGCCCAGTTAGGTCAATTGAATGGCTGGTTAGGTCAACTGTATGCCCTTGATGATTGGTTGGATTAAGTCGTGATATTTTCATTAACTAACAAAAATATCACTACTTAACCTAACCAATCATCAAGGGCATACAGTTGACCTAACTGGGCATTCAATTTGCCTAACCTGGCATTCAACTGATCTAACTGGGCATTCAATTAACCTTAGTTAATTGAATGCCCAAGTTAATAAGAACATAAGAAATTTTTATAGTGGGCACACTAGGGGACACTTTGGCCCATTGAGGTGGCTCCACTATGTAAAAACTGCTTGTACACATTCGCAACAACCAATTTTTACAAAACTAATTAATTGTCAATTTAAAACTAAAGATAGAATCTCTGGATCCAGAGGATCAAAGTCATAATAGGCTACTATCCACAAATATGTTACACTTTATATCTATTTATAACTGACATGCAAATATATCAGATGCAAAGAATCCAGACAATTTCATTATGGTACCCATCAATACCAGTACCTTGCCAACCAAAAATAAGTCACGGCCCATATCAATTGCAGACCAAGTCACAATTTACAACCATATACATTACAATATATATACTTAGGAGGAAAAGTGGAGGTGTGGCTGTAAAGACTGTACAGTAATGTAGAAATGTGTGTGCACCCATTTTGGGTCTCCCATTTAAAGGTGTTTGTGGGGCAAGTGAAGATCATGAGTTTTTCAATACCTCACAGTACTATGGGGAGCACTGCTCAGCAGAGGAATCTCTTTAAATGGGGTGTGTAAGGACAGAGACTATCCCCTAACCCAAGATGCTGCCTCCCTATATCCCACAACACTTGTGTTGAGCTGTGGGATCTATCATCTAAATGCACATAATATATATGAAATAAACTAGTACCATTCATGCAATAAAAATGGGCTTAAACACTATCACCAGATGTCCCTTGCAGACATCAAACTACCCAACCTTCTTTTGAAAGAATCAAGTGTATCTGAAGTCACCACTTCTTCTGTCAGACTGTTCCAAAACTTAATTACTCTGTTTGTAAAACTACGTTTTCTTAAATTTGTTCTACATCTTAGCTTAAATAATTTCATACTATGACCTCTAGTCTGGTTATTGTGATCTTTAATGAAAAGAGACTCAAAATCTATCTTATCCAACCCTTTTATCATTTTATACACCTCTATCATATCACCCCTTAACCTCCTCCTTTTTAATGAGAACATGTTTAGATACACCAGTCTTTCCTTATACGTCAATTGTCTTAGAGATGGGATCATTCTTGTTGCTCATTTCTGTACTTTTTCCAGTTTTTCAATATCTTGTATCAAATAGGGACTATTAAATTGAATACAGTATTCGAGGAGGGGTCTCACATATGAAATGTATAGTTGCTTTATAATATTGGGTGATTTGTATTCATGTGTCTCTGCATGAGAATGAGTCTAGCATTTGCTTTATTTCTGATTACCATACAGTGATTTGAGAGTTTAAGTTCATTAGTCACAGTGACACCCAAGTCTTTCTCTTTATCATTATTTTTAATCCAAATTCCATTCATATTGTATTCAAATTCTGGATTTTTTGGCCCAATATGCATAACCTTGCACTTATCAACATTAAATTTCATCTCCCACTTATCTGCCCAGGCTGTTACTCTGTCTAAGTCTTTTTGTATTGTCATTGCTCCTGCTACTGACTTAACATTATGGCCTAATTTTGTATCATCAGCAAATTTTGAGGTTTTACATGATAGGCCCTTCTCTAGATCATTTATATAGACAACAAAAAGCAGAGGTCCCAGCACAGACCCCTGTGGGACTCCGCTCAATACGGGTCTCCAAGTAGACTTATTTCCATTTAGATGAACTCTCTGTTTTCTGTTTCTCAGCCATTCTTCTATCCAGTCAGCTATATGACCTCTTATACCATGGGCTCTAACTTTTACCAACAATCTTGCATGAGGAACAGTATCAAATGCCTTTGCAAAATCTAAGTATACTATATCTACTGGCCCTTTATTGTTCAAAAGCAATAGGACTCCATCATAAAATTCAATCAAGTTGGTTAGATAGGACCTTCCATTTTGAAAGCCATGCTGGCTATCATTTATAAGGTTGCACTCTTCAAGGAACTCAGCAACTTTACCTCTAATGATACTTTCGAGTAATTTGCAAATAATGGAGGTGAGGCTGATGGGTCTGTAGTTTTTTGCCAAGTTTCTATTTCCTTTTTTAAAGATTGGAGCCACATTTGTTTTCTTCCAATCCTCTGGAATTTCAGTACATATCAATGATTTATTAAAAATAATTTCTAGTGCCTGTGCTATATTATTTTTGGCAGCTTTTATGACTATTGGATGCATTTCATCTGGCCCTGGAGATTTTTCCATTTTTAATTTATCTATTGCTTTTAGGATATCTAGTTTTGTTACCCTTAATTCATTTATTTCTCTATCTTGTCCTGGTAGTATAAGATCAGGAATATTATTTAAATTTTCATTTGTGAATACTGATGAGAAGCATTTGTTTAGTTCCTTAGTTATTTCAAGAGCATCATCTATAGTTTTATCATCTATATGGAGGGGGCCAATTTTCTTTTTCACTCTACTTTTCAAATTGAAGTGATTGAAAAACTTTTTAGGATTGTTTTTTGAATTCTTGGCTAGGCTTTTTTCCAGGTCTTGTTTGCTGTCTCTGATTGCTTTCTTGCAAGTGCTTCTTTTACTTTATATATTTCGGAGTCTGTGCCATTTTTAGTTCTTTTGAATTTATGAAATGCTTTTGTTTTTCTCTACTCTTTTTACATTGCAGTTTATTCAAAGTTGTTTTTTATTTTTTCCAGTTCTGATTTTACACTGTAGGATATGCTTCCTTTTGTATGTTCATTATTATACTTTAAAATTTTTCCCACATACTAGTTACAGATCATTTACTATTCCATTTATATTTCCTCTTTTAAAATCTGGGACTTCTACTTTATTTTCACTAGGTCTTGAATTACAAACAATATTAAACCAAAGGATACAATGATCACCTGAACCTAGTGTTTCTGAAACAGAGATATCATGGAAGATATCTGGATTATTTGTTAGAATTAAATCTAAAATGGCATCGGCCCTGGTTGGCTCCTTTACTAACTGGATTAAACCATTCTCAATTATACAGTCTAAGAATCTCTCATTACTTTCTGGTGTTTGTAATATTTCTGTCTATATGCCTATAATTGAAATCTCCAACAATAATAATATTGCTTGTCATTGCTTTATTTATTTCATCAATAAGTTTATTTTCTACATACTTATTTTCTTCTCTACTTTTGGGGATTCCTCCAAATGAACAATGAACATCCCTCAGGTGGTCTATAGATACCCCCTATCCTGATTTTCCTGGCATTTTTATGCCCAATATCTATCCATACAGATTCAACTATTTTCTCTTTAATGGAGGTAACTTCAACTGGATTCAGATTTGTCTTGGCATAAATAAATACTCCACCACCCTCTGAATATTTATGTTCATAATAAAAAAGTTCATAGCCATCAATTTCATAAGTAATGGTATTATCTTGTTCTGTGATGGTATATTATTTGCATCTCTTTTACATTCTTTGTTGACCTTTTTCTTTTGAGTTTTAATTATATTTTTTATTAGTTTATTATCAAGAGTACTGGTATTTGTACTAATTTGGCCTATTCCTTTGGTTTTTATTCAATTATAGGATACAATCTTTGATAGTAAATCAGTCTCTTTACTATTAAGGTGAATTCCATCTCTGTTATAGAACTCTCTTTTTTTGTAAAATTTATTCCACAGTTCGATATATGTAATTTCCATGCTCTGACAGTGTCTTAAGCCTACTATTTATATATAGTGCTTGTGAGTACCACTTATTATTCTCATGTATCCTTGGAATTATACCTGTGATAGATGTTTTAAGGTTAGGTCTTCATTCCTTTAACTTCGTTAAGAGCTGTTTATATGACTCGATGATTTCTTAATTGAATTTGATATGGTTTTGTGACAAGTGTAGTACTGTAATAAAAAATTTTAATAAGCCCAGAGGGTCTATTAGTGAGGGAGAGGCCAGACCAACTTATAGAGATATTGCAGTTCAAGTTTGGCCTAGGCCTGGGCCTAATACTGTAAATAAGGCTGAAACTCGGAAACAGCCTGAACCCAATGTTTTAGTTGGGCCTAAGTTATCACAAAATAGGCCAAGTGAGTGGGAAAAGCCAAAGAAAACCTGGAAACCCAGGATTTTAAAGTCAAATGAAAATGTTTTAATAGAATTAACAAATATATTTCATTCATTTCCTATAAATGATGAAGAAAATATTCAATATAGGGAAACTCAATTTAATAGTAGTAAAAGCTTCAAGTTAAACCCAAGCAATGTAGGAAAAGTTTCTGTAGTTGGAGATTCCCAAGTCAGAGGCCTAGGAACTACAGTTACGATCAAAGTTGTTCACACCCCTCTCAATTTTAATGAATTGGTAAGAAATATATATTCTATCACTTTCTTAGATAACATAAACACAAAAGAAGACATTTAATAGTTTATTAAGACAAATAACAGTTTGGTTTTGTTTGAACTAAAGCCCATATACCAATTTTATTAATTTCCTATAAATCAAAATTGTTCACACCCTTTTAAACAGACATGGTTAATACTTGGTACAACACCCCTTGGCCGTAATTTAACTTGCTGCAGCCGTGATTTATAGCCATTTATAAGCTTTTGGCAGCGTTCTTTTGGGATTTTTTCCCATTCCTCGTGGGCATAGGTTTCTAATTCGGTTAGGTTCTTGGGCTTGCGTGGGGAAACGGCCTTTTTCAAATCCCACCATAGATTTTCTATGGGATTTAGGTCAGGTGACTGTGATAACCACTCCAACACGTTCCATGCCTTCATCCTCAGCCACTCCTTTGTGGATTTTGACGTGTGTTTCGGATCATTATCCTGCTGGAGTGTCCAATTGCGTCTGAGCTTCAATTTCTTCACTGAAGGCCCAATGTTTTTTGCCAGTATTTGCTGGTACTGGAGCGAATCCATCGTTCCATCTATGCGGTGAAGTTTTCCAGTTCTCGATGAAGCAAAACACCCCCAGAACATGATGGATCCACCGCCATGCTTCACAGTGGGCAGAGTGTTCTTTTCCTTATACGCTTCGTTCTTCCGTCTCCAAACATAGCGCTGGTCCATTGCCCCGAAAAGCTCCAATTTCGTCTCGTCGGTCCAGAGAACCTTCTCCCAGTAGTTCACTGGCTTGTCTAGATGGCCCGTGGTGTACCGTAAATGATTCTGCTTGTGTTTAGCGGTCAGCAGTGGAGTGCGTCTCGGAGTTCTTGCGTAGAGCCCTTCACGGTGTAGCATACGCCATATCGTAGCGAGCGAAACCTCCTTACCGGCAGCTGAAAGGTCATGCTGTAGCTCTTTGGTGGTCAGGCGAGGGTTTTTCTCCACCTTTCTCCTCATGAAGCGTATAGCAGCTGGGGAGAACAGCCTCTTTCTCCCTCATCCAGGTAGCGATTCCACTGTACCTGTAGCTTTATACTTCCGTACGATGCTTGCAATGGTGTTTTTCGAAATATTCAACTTGTTTGCTATTTTCTTGTATCCATTTCCTTGCTTATGTAAGCGAATAATGTCTTCTCTAATCCTCTTGGGCAACTCTGTTCTCTTTGCCATCTTCAGCGACGTGTTTGTACGAATGACGAGTACTGAATGCACGTATGGAAATCATATGGTCTCAGATAAACTAGTCAGATACCTGTTGACCTTGAATTGTTGACCTTGGATGCGGTGATGGTCATATTGACTCAATAGCCGGCAAAAATGAGCGATTTCTTACAGGGGTGTGAATAATTTTGATTTATGGGAAATTAAGAAAATTGGTATATGGGCTTTAGTTCAAATAAAATCAAACTGTTATTTGTCTTAATAAACTATTAAATGTCTTCTTTTGTGTTTATGTTATCTAAGAAAGTGATGGAATATATATTTCCTACCAATTCATTACAATTGAGAGGGGTGTGAACAATTTTGATCGTAACTGTATGTTACCAAAAGGAAGCATAGTCTTTTGCTATCCTGGTGCAACCATTGATTGGGTAAAGTAAAAAATCAGTGAAAAAGCTCCGGGTACTGATTTAGTTTCTCCAAAAAATGTAGTTATTCACACTGGAGGTAATGATGTAATGCTTAAGCCATCAGATGAAATCTTAAAAAGCTATAATGAAATCTTGGTAAAATTAAAACATAGGCAGGCATAAGTCATTTATTACAGGTACAGCAGTGCCTCGATTAGTACGAATAATGAATCCTGCTGAACCATCGTATTAAGTGAATTCGTACTATTCAAAGCTATTATAACACATAAAGTATGATAATTATATAATTGGTCCCACCCCAATGAAAATATGCAATAAAAAATTTTAAGCACAAGTTTTTTTATCTGTTTATTAACGTAATATATTACCAAAAGAATACAAGGATAATAAAAATGTATCTGATTCAAGTTTATTATAAATTAAGCAAAGAAAACGTTATTACATTTTTTTTAAATATTTTAGCAGGGTACACTGAACCATCTTCTTTTTCTTTAAATCTTCATACATGCGCTTGTAGTTGTTGAAAACTTTATCCATATCTCGGCGGACTTGCATGCTTCGATCGACATTAGGGTCAGCATCCATAACTTGTTGTTTTAAAGCTTCCAGTTTGAAATATTTTTTCGTATTCTTTGATGGTGAACTCCTTCATTTGCACATTATCTACTTCTTCATCAGCATTGTCGGCTTCTTCAAATGCACACTGTTGATCTAAATTAAGAAGGTCTCCATCAGTCATTTCTTCCGAGTGTGAATCAAGCAATTCACAGACATTTGTAGTGTCCAATTCATTAAAACCAAGCCATCTTCCAATGTCTGTTATTTCTTCAACAACAGATTGCACTTGAGATGGAAGGCCATCAAAATTATTTGCGCAGTGAGGCAAAATGTGTTTCCACACTGCATGCATATTGCTTGCAGTTAATTCTTCCCATTGATAACCCACGTGTAATTTCTGGCGCAATTTGATGAGTTTGGAATAAAAACTTGTACTAACCGAATTTTGGCTCGTATTAAATAAGGTCTGGTATCATTTTATAATTCGTAATAAATCAAATTTCGTACTATTCAAACTCGTACTAATCGAGGCCTTGCTGTATTATTCCAATGATAAGTGAAAGTAATAAATGGTTCTCTAGGGCTTTTAGCATAAATAATAGACTCAAAGAACTCTGTAAACAAGTAGGTGTAGCATATATTGATCTATGGAACAAATTTTATTGGAAAAGAGAATTGTATAATAAAGATGGAGTTCATCTTAATACAAGAGGTAAGGATGTACTCTGTACAATTTTATTAATGGAAATCCAAAATGAAAATGTAAAAAATCTGGGTACCGTATGTCCCATTGACTAACAAATGGTACTTCACCGAATAAAATATCTCAAAATAATAATGACAACTATCAAAACAAATAAATGGAGTAAAAATTAAAGAAACAAAATTAAAGATGGCAAAAACCAAAGTCAACTGATAATAGATCCAAAATTAAAGAAAATGTTGCAGGTTCTCTTTCGTTATTTTATGTAAATGCAAGAAGCATCAGAGATAAGATAGATGAATTTAAAACATATGTTGAAATTAAAAAACCAGATATCATAATCATAACTGAGACGTGGACAAAATTTAGCAGTGTACCAAATAATCAATTAAGTGAGCAAGATAATATTATTACTTATGAATTAAATGGCTATGAACTCTTTTATTATGAGCGTAAACATTTTGAAGGTGGTGGAGTATTTATTTATGCAAAGTCAAATTTGTCTCCAATAGAGATAAATTTAATAAAAGAAAGTGAAATAGTTGAGTCAGTATGGATAGAAATCAAAAATAAAAATGGTAAAAAAATTAAAATAGGTGGTGTATATATAGGCCACCAGAAGGATGTTCAATTAGAGCATGGGTCAGGGAACTTTTTTGGGTATTACCCAAAAATCTATTTGAGTAAAATGAAATTACCCCCAGACTTCAAAGTAAACAAAAACAAGCCAATTGCTCTTAACATTGTTGCATATGGTATACAAGAAATTCAAATTCAAAAAATGTTTATTGGATTCATTATTATGGAGAAATAAAAAGAAGCCACACATGCTGGCATAAGAATAGCACACAAACAAAATTAGTAAAAAGGATTGAAGAACTGAAGAATTTCATTCAAAACATCTCCACTTCAGGTTTTGGAAAAATAATGCTGTTTCATTTTTGATATAACAACATCAAAATCAGGACGTAAATTCGTAATATTCTAAAATTTAGAATAATGCCACATTTATGTAACAAAATAAAATAAAAATATACGAAAAAAATATCAGCACAAAGTGTCAAGCACTAAAAGCGCCTCTTCGTTTCATGATACCATACACACGACTGAGGCTCTGAGGGAAGTGTCTCTCATACCACACGCATTACCCCCAAAATTTTTAAATTTACCCCTGTTCCCCGACCACTGAATTAGAGGAATCCCCAAAACAAGAGAGGAGAATCGATATGTAGAAAATTAAATTAGTAAGGAAATATATAAGGTAGGTTCAAATGATGTAATTATTGTTGGAGATTTTAACTATAGATATATAAATTGGGTAACATTACAAGCACCTGAAAGTAACAAGCACTTCCTTGATTGGACTGTAGAAAATGGTCTAAATCAGTTAATTAAAGAACCAACCTGAGAGAATGCAATTTTAGATTTATTATCAACAAATATTGCTGATTCTATATACAGGGTGTACATAAAGTCAGGATCTATTTTTGTGAAATAATTATTTTTTTCTATTTTTCTTTTCAGAAGCCCTTAGAATGAATACAGAAGAGTGTGTGGCAATATTAATTTGGCGAATCGAGGGAAAGAAATACAATGACATCAGAGAGAAGTTTAGAAGGAGATTTCATAAGCCGGGGCCAATAGACAAGACAATACAAAAATTGGCGAACAAATTTAAACGAACGGGATCTGTAAATGATGAAGCAAGATCAGGACGACCATGTATGTCAGATCTTACCATGAATGCAGTACACGGAATTATCACTGAGGAGCCACGTACGTCCATTCGTGCTGCATCACACAGACTCGGCCTCCCGACGTCATCTGTGCACAAAATTCTGAAAGTTAATTTGCAGAAGAAAAGCTATCATTTGCAGGTTTTACATGATTTACATGAGGAAGATTTCCCTCGATGAAGTGCTGTGTGTGCTGATCTCGTAGAACAAATCTGGAGTGATAATTTAATGGACAACATTCTCTTTAGTGATGAAGCCACTTTCCATACGTGTGGAAAAGTAAATTGCCATAACTGTCGAATTTGGGCAGATGAAAGACCAAATGATTTTGTCCAAAATTGGGAGAGAGACTCGCCTAAAGTTAATGTCTGGATGGGTTTAACAAAATCTAAGGTTTATGGTCCTTTTTTCTTTGCTGAAGCTACAGTTACGGGGCTTATTTATCTGGACATGTTGCAGCAATTCCTTGAACCTCAGCTGATTGGGGATAGGATTGTTAGTACTGTCATCTATCAACATGATGGTGCTCCTTGTCACTATGCCAAAATTGTTCAGGATTATCTAAATGGACATTTTCCAAATCGCTGGATCGGACGCAGAAGCAACAGACCTTGGCCAGCGAGATCACCAGATTTAACCCCTTTAGATTTCTTTGCATGGGGCTTTATCAAATTGCACGTCTATCAGACGAAGATTACGAGTCTTGAAAACTTACGTACACGTATACAAACTGCTGCAGATAACATAACCCCGCAAATGCTCCAGAATGTGTTTAGAAATGCTGCAGAATGATTTGAGCCATGCAGGGATACTGATGGGCGTCACGTCGAATCCTACTCTTAATTATTTAATAAATGTTACCACTTTATCATTTTAGGATTGAATTCCATATAATTTCCAAGTGCTTCAAAAAAATAGATCCTGACTTTATGTACACCCTGTATAACATATCAGTCTTTGAAGCACTGGGTTCAAGTGATCATTTTATAATAAGATTCAAGGTGAAATTTGACTCAAAGTATACTAAAAATGCAGCTGAAATTCCTGACTTTAAAAATGGAAATATGACTGAACTAGTTAATGAGCTAAACCATATAAATTGGGTGGAGATTTTTGAGCTTCAACCAAAGGAAATACTCAACCAAAGTAAATCTACACACTATGTATGGGAAAAGTTAAAAAATAGAATAAAAGATGTTCAAAGTAAATATATTCCTCAGCGTAAAATAAGAATGAGAAATAACAGAGCACCCTGGACAAATCTGTCTATTAAGAAAGGAATAAGAGATAAGAGAAAGGCCTTCAGCAAATTTAAGAGAACTCAAAATGAAATGGACCTTGAAATCTATAAAAATGAGAGATAAGAATGCAAGAAACTTATGAGAGATAGTAAATGTAATTTAGCTCTAGAGGAACTTAGCCAAAAATTGTAAAGGAAATCCCAAAAAGTTCTTTAGTCATTTCAACTTGAAAAATAAATCTAATAAAAAAATTGGACCCCTTCATGCTGATGACAAAATTATTGAAGAAGATTTTGAAATTGTTGAGGAGCTAAATAGATATTTCTGCTCAGTATTTACAAAGGAAACTGTAAATAAAATTCCAGATTTTACATTACTAGGTAACATAAGAGAGATAAATCATATATATTTTGAGGAAGTGGATATTTTGAGAGCAATTGACAGGCTAAACATAGATAAGTCACCAGGACCTGATGAAATTTATCCTAAAATAGTAAAGGAAGCAAAATATAGCATAGCCCAAGCACTTAAAATACTTTTCAACCTTTCATTGATTAACAGCAAAGTTGCAGAAGACTGGATAAAAGCAAATGTAGTCCCACTTTTCAAAAAAGGAAACAAAAACCTAGCTAAAAACTATAGACCAATTAGTTTAACTTCTATTAGTATTTGCAAATTACTTGAAAGTGTCATCAGAGACAAAATTACAATATTCTTAGAGGGAGGAGGATTAATTAGTAATAGCAGGTCAAGTTTGACAAACTTAATTGAGTTTTATGATAGTATGTTAAAGCATCTGGATAAAAAAGAATCTATAGATGGGGCATTCCAGGACAAATCACCCAAAAATTAAAAAATTTGTCACCATTCCAACCCGGATTTTAATGAAAATTGACATATGGGGTTCTTCTGGGTGATGATTTGACTGGTTCAAATAAAAAAGTTCTATGACCCATAGTTTTTGAGATATGGACCCCCAAAATCAATCTTGGGGGCCCTACTTTACCACCTAACTTTAATGGGCAATAACTCCCTTGGAAACATCTTGTCGTAGACCTATAAAACTATACATTTTTAGAATCAGCATGAAGAGATCTATTAAATGATACAACATTCAAATGTGTAGAACAATAATAAAAATTTCCCCCCCCTTTTTTACTTTATTTTTGACCCCACCCCCCCTAGACAGTGAAATCCAAAAATTTTTTTTTCATTTATTAAACTTCCATTAATTGTTAAAAGATACAAACAATAAAAAATATGGGTATCAAGTTGCAAGATATTTTAAAAATTATTGAAAAAATATGTATACTGTACATTGAAATTTTGACATTTTTATGCAGATTAAAATAGAGAACTACAAATGATACTATATTTACATCCTATGTATAACTCATATTCACGCAGTCTCTCTCTCAAATGTTTGTTAATTATGCTTATTTTTATTACAGATGTGCTTATTTTGAGTCAAATCATATCTTATTTTTGAGATTTACAATTGTGTACTTTTAGTAATGAAAAATGGTTAGATACTGTGATGATCCTTTACAAAAACATAAGAAAAAGATACACAAGGATATAAGAACCATCAGCTAATCACTTTGTGATCGATGTAAATGGAAACTACAAAGGAATACTGTACTATGTAGCAACAGTAAAAAATTATTGACCCAGAGACCAGAGTTGCTATCAACATCACAAAGTGAAGAGTCTGATCACAATCAGTCTTCTGAGAATGTTATTTCAGAAAGCGATGAATATGATCCAAGTATATCAAGTAATGCCAAAGAAGAGGTTTCTCAAGTTCTAGAAAGTCTTGCTGTGACTACAGTGAAGAAGCGTAAATATTTAATGATAGGTACTTTTTATATTTATAATTTTTTTATTTATATTATTTATTTATAATGCATTTACTTTCAAGACAGTTTTTCGGCAGTTGCTGAAAAACTTATTATTAAATTTATTAAACGTATGATATAAATATGTTGACATATTAATTATTATTGTCCATATATATCAAATGGAGTCAAATATTTATTAATCCAAAAATTTCAGATGGTTTGGGTTCCTCAAGAAAAGAAGCAAAAGCTATTCAAACAATAGAAAAAGCATGTCGTTCTTTAAAAAGAAAGCTAGAAACAAGTTTAGAAATTGAGATCCCAAGCCCATCAAAATCTACAAAGTTAGATCATGAAACTCAAAGGTATGAATTTTAAAATGATATGCTATTATTAAGTAGGAATATACCTAAACTAAAACTGAAGCATAAAAACAAAATGTAGGTATTCACCTTTGATAGTAGAAACTAGAAGCACAATTCCCTAAAGACTGGAGATCAATGGGCCCATTAAATCATTTGGAATTCATTTGGTCACAAAATAATTTTTTGGTTTAATTTGACTCTATCTCAAAGAATGCTCATTTTGTTACACTTGAAATCAATATTATAATCCAAAAATTTAATATGCACATGTAATGTTTTGTTTATAGCTATTATACATTCATGAATTTGTTTCAGGTCAATGATTCATCTCATGAATGAACTGGTTGAAGCTTTCCATTCTACTGACAGTTATGAGAGGAAACTCAAAATATTGACATTATCTCCATTTACCATATCAAAAACTATAAATCTATTTCAGACAACTGAATATTTAGTTAAGAAAAGCAGAAATATAAAACAAAGACTTGGAATTATTCCTGAAATTGAACCCATGTCAAAAGGAAAAGTAATAACTAAAGGTAGTAAAGATTCTGTTTAGAAATTTTTCAAATCAGATGAAATTAGTTGTTTGTGCCCAGGTACAAAAGACTGCCTGAGTATCAGAAATGAAAGTGGGTATAAAGAATCTGTGCAGAAAAGACTGGTGTTAATGAATCTGAAAGAAGCTTTTAGTCTCTATAAAAATAATCCAGATAGTCCCCAAATTGGCTTCTCTAGTTTTGCCACCCTTTGCCCCAGACATTGTGTTTTAGCTGGAGCTGCTGGTACTCATTGTGTGTGTATGTACATTAGGGTGCATTAAACGCCCCATGATTTTCAAAAGGTTGTTGGATTTTAATGTCTATTCCCTCAAATGTTACACTTGTTGGTAGAAGTATGTACGCAAAAAGTAAATCAAATCGGAGGTGGTCCTGGGTGGCCACCGGCCACTTTTATATATTTAGTAGTGATGCACCGAATATTCGGCAAATATTCGGTATTACTTATAATACTAATATACAAATATTCGGTATTACTATACTTACATTGATTGAAAGTTGAAAATGTATAAAACACAATGCCAATGTCACTACTCCAACTTTGCTCGTTTCCGCAAATTTGGCCTCGCTTTGCGGTCACATTCAACCACTTGAAGAAGATTTTGGAAGTGGTCTTCTCCTCTTGCAGCTGAGACAAAATCAGTTGTGAGCTTTACTGCTCTCTCCGCAGGGTCACTCACAACATTTAACCCATCCACAATGGACTTGGCTGCCTTGAAGTGGTCATTGTTCTGCCAATTGTCAACATCCTCTGTTAGGAAGGTCATATCCAGGTGAAGAAGGTTCACTGTAAACCACGAGTCCTCGTTCACAAGATCAGCCAGGGTTGTCGCTTCTGTAATTTTTGGAAATGACGGTTTGCCATATCCAGAACCGTAGCAGTGTTTTGGAGTGCTTGGCATTTCATCTGGTTGTATGGCCAGTAACACATCTGCAAGGGCACGACGCTCCTTTTGAGGTACTGCATTGCTGAACAGTGCCAAAACAACCAGTTCTGGGGTTAAATACCACAAATGTCTATCAAAGGCTTTCACAGCGCTGACTGAAATGATTGAGTTGACAGCTTTATAGTTGAGCAGAGTCTTGTATAAGCACAAATCAAACCATGGGGCATTTGAAGCAGACTGACATATGAGCCACCAATCACAATAAATATAAACAACAAAAACAACAAACTCCTTCAGTTTTTCCTGTTGATGTTGTGTTGTTACAGTTCCTCGAGGTAGTACAGAAATTTGCTCTTCAAGTAGGCATATTTTGATGGAATAAAGAATCTTTGACATCCACCTTGCTTTATGCAAGGTGGATGGAGTGGTGTGGAGTGTTCCTTGTTTTGTGACATCATCATCGAGGACTACCTGGCAGAGTTGTGCCATTTCCTTGTAGTCTTCCCTACAGTATGAAGCGCTTGTGCGGATTGTGCTTAAAACCTTGTTTTTGCAGGATAAAAGCAGTTGTTGTGCATCGTCATTGTACATTGAAATGTCAATTTTGGTTAAACTTTCATCCTTTGCATGCGATATGCATTCCCAATTCTTCTGGAATCTTTGGAACAAAGATGCTTCTGGAGACTTTGATGTCTCAATTTTGAGAGCGTCAAACACATGATCCAGGATTACCTCTCCAACATGATGGCGACATGCACACCACAGAAGAGCATGGTCCAGTTTTGATTGAATGGTAACACAGGCAGCTGTAACGTGTCCAGTGTTTGATGCTGTTGTGTCAAAACATAAGTTGACAACTGACTGTTTGCACTTCCATGAATGTAGAAACGTGTAAGTGTGCTCGGCAATGATGTCACCTGATGACATATCACTTCCACGAGGATATCTAGCCACTCCCAGTAGCTTTACATCAGTGGCATTCCCAACCAACACTGGCAATCTTTCTTCCTTGCCATTCTTGTTTGTGAGCGTATGCATCTGCTTGCCATCCCAGTGAAGTGTTGCAGCTGTTGGGGCGATCCAATTTTCTCGAATATCTTTGGCGATAGCACTTGTTATTGATCGTCGAGCCTTATCAGCAGTTGAATACGACTTGGCCACATGACATGGATCACCTCCTGCCTCTTGAATTACAGCTTCGGTGAGCACAGCCTGTTGAACAGGAGTTATGTTTAGTCGAGTAGCAACAGACACGACTGAAGGCCTTTTCAGAATATCATGAGGAATAAAGGCAGACGTACCTGCATATGTTGATCTGTGGTGACTACGCTTCCTTTGAAGCTCTGGAATCGCCTCTTCTTCAGTTTCTTCCAAGCTATCTGCAGAGGCACTATCATCAGAGCATACAGACTTTTCACCTCTTGTACACTGGATGATTCATGACGTTCTCATCTTGAAGCTTCCGCTAAGATGCATTTTTTTTTCTACGATCTTTATCAGCTTTCTTCTTGTCAACACTACCAAATGAGGCTACTCTGTCAGATTTCATTGACTCTAAAAATGCTCTATCTTCCTCATTCTTAATGTTTGTCATTGCATCTTTTGTCCATACACCAAAGGTCTTATCAAGACGTTCATTCATGGATTGCAACTTAGCCAAAGTGTTTGGAGATTCTCTGCGAGAAACAGGTATTTGACGCAATTTGTTATTGTCATTAAGAAGGTCAAGTATTAGTTTGCAGCATTGATGGTCTGAAAGCATAGGAATATTTGCTTTAGTGTAGAATGTTTTCAGCTGGATAAGGACTATGCTGGCAGATTTCCATTTGAGTGGCTGTGTTTGTTTGCCTTCACATATTTCTTTCTGGATGTGCCACATCACGCATCGAAGAACCTGCCGGCAAGTTGGGAGGCGGACTCCTGTCAATGTACCATCTCCTTCTGTAAGAGCATTGCCAAGACCAAAAATGGCACTTGCTAATCTGGTCTTCTTAGCTTCCATTGTTACAGCTTCCATTGTTTCTGAAAGACAATAAAGGATATTATTAGACTATAAGTGAAGTTTCGTTTATGGTACATGTTTTATGTAAATCACCCCTTTAGGGTGCATCAAACGCCCTTAGGTTCTTGGATTTTAATGTCTATTCTCTCAAATGTTATGTAAATCACCCCTTAGCAACTCTATATTAAAAGAAACAATGTAAGTAGTCAACTGGTTGGTAAATAAAAAAAATAGATATTTTTACATAGCACGGCCCCCGAAAATTGCCGCGAAAATATAAAAGTGACCGGTGGCCACCCAGGACCACCTCCGATTTAATTAATTTTTGGCATACACACTTCTAGCAACAAGTGTAACATTTGAGAGAATAGACATTAAAATCCAAGAACCTAAGGGCTTTTGATGCACCCTAATGTACATACCACCAGAATGCCAAAATACAATTCTCAGCTTTGGGTGTCAAAGGGCTGGAATACACAACTCTTATGGAGAAAGCAGTGTATGATGTCAACAACAGGAATTGCATGATGCAAATATGTAATCTGTGTCCAAAAGAACAAGGTATCAAGAATTTTTTGCTCACTTTTCAAAGTGTTAATGATCCTGAATGTGAGGAAATAAAATATAAACAATGGGTTACTACAGATCGATGCAATATAGTTGAAAAAACAGAATCTGTAGTTGATTTTATAAATTCATTAAGCACAAAAATTGTCAAATTGACACATCATCACTTTATAGCAAAGAATCAGAGTGCATTTCTAAAAAACTTAAAGAATAATTTAAATAGCCATACAGCTGTAGTTCTTGGTGACTTTTCAGAAAACTACTCATTTGTAGTACAGGATGCAGCCCAAGGTTTTCATTGGGAAAATACCCAATGCACAGTGCATCCCTTTGTGTTATATTATAAGGAACCAGAAAGTAATGAAACAAAACATTCAAGTTATTGTTTTTTATCTCCAAATACAAAACATAACACTACAATGGTTTACACTTTTTTAAATACACTCCTACCTATTATTAGAAAATCCCTTCATATCAAAAAATTACATTATTTTACTGATGGATGTGCAGGACAATATAAAAACTGTTTCAACTTTGTTAACATTTGTAAACATGAAGAAGATTTTGGGCTGGAATGTGAGTGGCATTTCTTTGCCACAAGCCATGGTAAGAGCGCTTGTGATGGGATTCGGGGTACAGTGAAAAGATCTCTAGCCAGAGCGAGTATGCAGAGAACATTCGCAAATCAAATATTAACACCAGAAGACATGTTTGAATTTTGTTCAAACAATATAAGTGACAGCATACATTTTTTTCTAATAAATTCTGAAGAAATTGAAGCTATGGAAAAAATTTAAGTGACAGATATGAAAAAAGTATGCGGCTAACAGGAACATAAAAATTCCACAGATTTGTACTTATTAATGCAAATAACATAAAAACATTTGAATTATCTTCTGATGAAGTTAGTGAGGTAAGGATTATAAGCAAAGCTTTTCTGGGTGAAGATAATGTTGAAGTTAATCCGAAAATAGGAGAGTACATAGTTTATACTTACAATGATCAGAAATGGTTGGGATTTGTACATTCCTATAATGAGGAATTTGATGACTTTGAGGTTAGCTTTTTGCACCCATCAGGATATAGTGTTTACTATTACTTTCCACAAATTAGAGATACACGTATGCCACATATCAGGAGATAAAATTTTAGGTTTATTAAGCATACCAACTTTAAAGCCAGGAACAATGTGTATTCAATATGTTTTCCCAGAAAATGAGTTGGAAAAAACTCATGTAATTATGAATCAACTTGATGTAATGTGTGTGTTCAATTTGTATTTTTGCTGTTTGTTTTCATCCATGTGAATATATCAATTGTAGCTAGTTCTCTATTTTAGTCTGCAGGCATAAAAATGTCAAAATTTCATAAAGTACATATTTTTTCAATGATTTTTAAAATATCTTGCAACTTGATACCCACATTTTTTTATTGTTTGTATCTTTGGTAATTATTTACAAAATGCCATGACCTGAAGTTGAAATAAAAAATACATTTAAATCTAGTGTATTTTGGTGTGCTCTGTTCAAATATGACCTTCATTTCCTGTGCAAATGGAAAGAAATATGATTTTTTGGACATTATTTCAGTCATATTTCTTTCCATGTACACAGAAAATGAAGGTTATATTTTTGACATCATCTAATCTAATCTAACCTAACCTAACCTTCCTTTTGCTTGAATCACCATCTAAACTGATATTTACACAGAGCACACCAAAATACACTAGAAAAATATATTTTTTTATTTCAACTTCAGGCCGTCATTTTCATCATTTTCATTTAAACTAACGAAAATATCACTACTTAACCTAACCAATCATCAAGGGTGTACAGTTGACCTAACCAGGCATTCAGTTAGCCTAACAGGTTAATATTGGTTATTTCACCTAAATATCTTCTGATCTTTTTGTATTAGGCACTCACTGTCACATTTCAGGCAAGTTAAGGATGAGAGAATAATGCTGTAATTGATAAAAACATCCAATGCTTTCTCTTCATCTAGGGCACATGACGAATCAAGTTCTCGAAGTCAGCCACCACATGAACAGCATGTCATAATTCTATCACAAACACGACCAAACTGAATCCAATTAGAAAAAAAAATAGAGAGAACAGAAACCAACCAACTAATTAAGTCGCAGAGTAGCGAAAAAATAGCCCAATCAGGAAAAATATTTTATGAAAAAAGTACATTATAGCCAAAACAGGAAATATTCACTATAAAAATGTAACTTGTGTAATTTTTTCTATAATCTTGCATTTGCACAGGAAATGGATAACATATTAAGAAAGAGCGACTAAAAATATATTATATAAACTTATTTTCAATCACAGGTTCAGCTCATGGCATTTCATAAATATTAACTGTATCGGTAATTATTTACAAAATCTTTTAACAATTAATGGAAGTTTAATAAATGAAAATTTTTTTTGGATTTCACTACCTAGGAGGAGGGGGGTCAAAAATAAAAATAAAAAGGGGGGGGGGGGGGTGTTTCATTATTATTCTACACATTTGAATGTGGTATCATTTAATAGATCTCTTCATGCTGATTCTAAAAATGTATAGTTTTATAGGTCTACAGTAAGATGTTTGGGAGTTATTGCCCATTAAAGTTAGGTGGTAAAGTGGGGCCCATATCTCAAAAACTATGGGTCATAGAACTTTTTTATTTTGACCAGTGAAATCAGCACCCGGAAAAATCCCATATGTCAATTTTCATCAAAATCTGAGTCGGAGTGGTGACATGCATTGGGTGATCTCCCCTGGAATACCCCAGATATTGTGTACTTGGATTTTGCCAAAGCTTTTGATACAGTTCCTCATAAGCAGTTGCTTGTTAAAGTTACAGCTCATGGAATAAAAGGAACAGTAGCAAATTGGATTGAAAAATGGCTAAGAGAAAGAGAACAGAGAATCCAGCTAAATGGGACTAGGTCTACATGGAGCCCTCCCACTCACATGTGGTTAAAACAGTACAATATATTGAATTGCCATTCAAAACTAAGAAAATATATATCTTATGTTGTGCAAATTTGTTCAAATGTACATTTTTTAATAAAATATATTTCCTGTTTTGGCTCTAATTTACTTTTTTCATAAAATATTTTTCCTGATTGGGCTATTTTTTCGCTACTCTGTGACTTAATTAGTTGGTTGGGTTTTGTTCTGGCTATTTTTTTTTTTCTAATTGGATTCAGTTTAGTGGTGTTTGTGATAGAATTATGACATGCCATTCGTGTGATTTTGACTTTGAGAACTTCATTTGTCATGTGCCCTAGATGAAGACAAAGGATTGGATGTTTTTATCAATTACAGCGTTATTCTCTCATCCTTAACTTGCCCGAAATGTGACAGAGAGTGCCTAACACGAAAAGATCAGAAGATATTTAGGTGAAATAACCAATATTAACCGGTTAGGTTAATTGAATGGCCAGTTAGGTTAATTGAATGGCTAGTTAGGTTAATTGAATGGCCAGTTAGGTCAAATGAATGCCCAGTTAGGTCAAATGAATGCTCAGTTAGGTCAACTGTACACCCTTGATGATTGGTTAGGTTGTCACGATATTTTCGTTAGTTTAAATGAAAATGATGAGAGCAAACTTTTCTGGTTAATTTTGAGGTGTTTTGTACAAAATTGCCATCCATTTCCTGTGCAAATGCGTAGTTTTCGAGATGATGATATCTTGAAAACTACACATTTGCACAGGAAACAGATGGCAGATTCGTGCAAAACCCATCAAAATTGACCAGAAAAGTTTGTTCTCATCATAAAAACAGACTGGGTGTAAAAATGAATAATTACCTTTATTATTTATAGTAATGACTTGGAAAGGGGTCTAAATAGTAAAACCTTAATATTTGCAGATGATACAAAATTGGGACAAAATGTAAGATCTTTAACAGGTGCCATAAAAATGCAAAAGGACATTGATAAAGTAGTTGCTTGGGCAGATAGATGGGAGGTGAAATTTAATGTGGAAAAGTGTAAAGTTATGCATGTTGGTCATAACAATCCAGAATTTGAGTATAACATGGATGGAAGTTGGATAAATAAAAAAAAAAGGATATATATTTGGGTGTTATTGTGGATCATGATCTTAAACCTACAACTCATCGTATTGAAATTAGAAATAAGGCTAATACTAGATTGAACCTAATTCAGAAACATATAGAATATAAGTCACCAGAAATTATAAGTAGGCTGTACACTTCATACGTGAGGCCTCTTCTTGAGTCTGGCATTCAGTTCAGTAGTCCTTATTTAGAGCAAGACAAAGACAGACTAGAAAAAGTACAAAAGAGAGCCACAAGGATGATACCATACCTTAGACACCTTAGTTACAAAGAGAGATTGGAGCACCTAAACATGTTTTCCCTTAAGCGAAGAAGGTTATGAGGTGATATGATACAAGTATATAAAATAATAAATGAGTTAGATGATATAGACTTCCACTCTCTTTTTACAAAACATCACAATGATAGGACAAGAGACCATAGCCTTAAGCTTTTTCAGCAAAGATGTAAATCACAGTTAGTACAACATAGTTTTTCAAATAGAATAGTAAAATTCTGGAATAGCTTAGATGAAGAAGTTGAGTTCCCATACTTTGGAGACTTTTAAGAATAAACTAGATAAATTAATGACTGAAAGAGGTATCTGGTAATGATGTTTTGCTGGGACTGTTAATGGTGTGAAGAGGTTTGTGAACCCTTCCCACATACTGTATACATATATACATTAGGGTGTGACAGTTGCCCCAACTTTGTCCTACAATGCTGCTCAAAATTTTGGTGTTGCATATTGACATAAAAAATACCCACGTGCAATTTTTTGAAGATTCATGCATATTCGAGTGAGCACCAGCAATTTGAAAAATAGCGATTTTGCTTATACGGCATACGCGCCTATATATGAGATTACACAACCATCATAAGGGATATTAACACAAATCATTTGCCTGTCTTAATTAAAAGCTGTTATCACTAACACAAAAAAGTTAATCATTCTTATTCTCTCATGGTACATTAAGGGGTTTTATCATATATTCACAAGGTATTATTTCTCTAGAGCAAGAAACCATGATTTCTGTTCAGAAACAGATGATCATTTGCGCTGATTAGGAATGCGGAGTCTGTCATTTTCAACTACTTGAAGGACTTCTTGAAAGCGCTCCTCATCCCTGGCAGCATTAAGAAAGTCATGGCAAAGTTTTACACCACGCTCTGCAGCCTCATTGACGACCTGAAGCTTGTCCACAACCCGTTTCATGTTCAGGTAGTCATGATCCGCCCATTCACTGGCTGGACTGTGGAGAAACTGATAGGGCATGCCTAAAATGGTGAAGAACCGGCTTGAGTCAGGCCCAATTAGGTCCACCAGGGCAGTGCCACTTTCTGGGACAGGGGGAAGATATGGCTTTCCATAGCCCCCATGATTGAGCCCCTCTCTCTTAGTAACTTCAGTGCCTTCATGGCAAAGAAGGGACTTCCTCATCTCCTCTTTTGTCCTTTCTTGTACTTGGGACGAGAACAAAGCCAGTGGGGCCAACTCCTCAGTTAGGTACCAAGTGTGTCTACCGAGTGCCACACGTGCTTTGTCAACTATTGTGGCATCATATGGGGCAAATTCAGCGAAGGTTTCGACCAAATTCAAGTCATTCAGTGGCACACTTGCTGGAACGGGGCAAACAATCCACCATGGGACATAAACAGCAACTGTGAACACAGCAAACCGTTCTAACTTGCTGATTTGACTTTTAGTCACAACCTCGGCTTTGGGAAACTGCTCTTTGATCTGGCCTGACAAAAGAACAATCTTGAGGGTATAGAGCAGTTTAGCCATCCACCTTGCTTTGTGAAGTGCGCTGGGGTAGACCATTGTGAAGTTCACTGGCTCGGATCCTTTAGTTACAAGCAGCAGACAAAGCTCTACCAGCTCCTTGTAGTCGCCACATGTAAATGGTTGGGCTAGAGATTCACGGAAGAAGTCAGCCATCTCCTGCTGGCGCTCCTCAAACACTCCAGGCATTGCGGGGTTGTAGTATTTCTTTTTTTCATTGTACGCCAGTTGAGAGAAATGGTTCTTGAACCTAGAAATGCAATTATTGGGATTATTGTATTTCATACTAATCTATAATATTGTTTTAGGGGTATTAAGATTGATATGATTGATCATTTGCTTGGTGTAGGTATATCTTATAAGTCTAATAAAAGAAATTCCACTAAATTTGTTCATTAGATAATAATATTCCTTGTTATTTTGTAAAGCTTATGACTCACCTCTGGAAAACCATTATGTTTGGACTTGAAGAGCCCTCCACTTTCAAGCAATCCCAGCAAACACCTAGGATGACTTCGCCCACATGCCTGCGACAGGCGCACCAGAATACGGCACACTCTAATTCCTTTTGGAGGGAGACGCAAGCAGCTGTTTTTTGTCCTGAAAAAAAAATGTAATTGTAGTTTAAGGCCACCATTTCAGGCACGTGCTTTTTGCAGATTTCTGTTAAATCATTCACTGTATTTTGGTATTAATGTCGTGATGAATTCACGCTGATGTTTGAAATAGGTTTACCTGTATTGGATGAAGTTGTCAAAAACCATACCAACGACATTCTGTTCACACTCCCAATCGACCAGAAGTTGTTTGGTTGCTGTTGATATCAAGTCTCCTTGAACCAGGCCAGCTTTTTGAGTCAAATGCGGAAGAGGTGAGACTCCAAGAAGCTTTGTGCCATTGACACCAGACACAAGAATGGGCAGGCGGTCATCAGTGCCTTTGGAATCCAGCGTGTCCATAAGTTTACCATCCCAGTGCACCAGTACTTTGTCTGATGGTTGCCATTCATCCATGATTTTTAAACTTACGACGGTACGACGGTGCTAGCTCAAACATGCACCGATCTCCAAGAAAATTTACAGGGGTGTTTCCTTGATAAATACACAACACTAAAACTTTGAACAGCATTGTAGACCCATTTTTTGATTTTTGGAGGGCAACGGTCACACCCTAATATACATATAGTTTATTTCTTATTTGGGTAAATCTCATCACCCACACAGAATAATGGGATATAGGGAGGCAGCATCTTGGGTTAGGAGATACTGTCTTTATACCCACAATTTAAAGAGATTTCTCTGCTGAGTGGTGTCCCCCATAGCACTGTGATGTATGAAAGACTCATCATCTTCACTTGCCTCATAGACATCTTTAAATGGGAGACCCTGAATGGGTGTACAGGAAGGTCCCAGTTATCGTGGTTAATTGGTGCAAGCAGAATGCCACGATAAGTAAAAACCGCATTAAGCGGGAATAATATAACATGTAAAAATTGTTAATGTTGCCAACGCAAGCAGAATACCGCGATATAGTAGCGTAGCTGCATTTAGCGGGAACGATATATGTAAAAATGGTTAATATTGCCAAGTTAAAAAAAATATATTTCAACTGTCGACTTTCTCATTTTTATTACTATGTACAGTACAGTACATTATACAAAGGTATGGTAGTAAATAAATTGATTCATTTTTTTAAAAAGTTTATTGAAATGCACCAGCATATGCACAAAAAAAATGGATACAATTTTTATTTCTTTGTAAAATAATGTAAAAGTGAGGCTTGTTTGAAAGTTTTCTTCTTTTCGGCGTACATTAGTTTATAACATCGAATATCATTGTCAATATCTCGACAGACTTTCATAGCACATTCCATATCAGGATCTCCATTCATTAATTTCTGTTTTGCATTTTCAATATCGCGAAAAAATGCATCGATTTCTTTTAGTGTGAATATTTTTGCCGCGATAAGTGAAATTATATCGCATATAATGGGATTATGGTCACAAATTATAAACCGCGTAACATCGAATACCATGTTAACCGAACCCGTGTTAACCGAGACCTTCCTGTACATTCAAATACTCTATACAGTCTTTACAGTCCCACCTACTCCTTTTATCTTAATTGTAGAGCTTGTATTATATTATTCAGGTTGTACACAGTGGCAGACTGGCTACGCTGTCAGTCTGCCATGTGGCAGATGGACCTCCCTAGAGAAAAGGGAAGTTGGCCCCCTAGACCTGAGGTAAAAAAAATTGGCAGCCAATCTATTATACTTGTATATAAAGTTTAAATAAACATAAGTCAGTTGGGCCTGATGAGATATATCCTAGAATCTTAATTGAGGGTGTTGACAGTATTTCTATTACATGAAATACAGGAAAACCCTGATTATTGCGGTTAATGCTGCCAGGAAAAAACCGCAATAAGCGAAACTGCAATAATCGGGAACCATAACCTATGGGAAATAGGTTACGGTATTGTTGCCAAAATTTCCAAAATGATAACTAAAACTTTAATTATTGATTTTTTAAAAACATCGGGTATTTATTCATATACGTATTTAAATAAAGGTAATAAATGAAACGCAGTTTTTAGTTTTAAAAGTTTATTGCAGTGCACCAGCATGTGCACAAAAAATGCATGAAATGTTTTATTTTTTGGCAAAATATTTTAGGAGATGTTTGCTTCAAATTTTTCTTCTTCTTCTCTTGGTACATTACTCTATAACAGCGAATTGAATTTTCTATTTCTCGGCACACCTTCATTGCACGCTCGACATTAGGCTCTCCATCCATTATTTTCTGCTTGAGAGATTCACAATCACGAAACATTTCATCAAGTTCTTTTAGCGTGAATTCTTTTGTTGCCATTTCAATTTCATTTTCTTCAGCGTCGCCATCCTGAACATCGTACGCCCGCTCTTGTTCTAGATTAATAAGGTCTTCATCATTAAGGTCATTATCATGAGACTGGAGCAATTCTTGAACACTTCCATTATCTATTTCTGTTGTAGCTTCACTATTTCTTTTAGAACTCATTTTATATCAGGGGGGTTTCTTGTCAATAAAATAACACAGAATAAGCAGCGAAATGATATGCATGCTATGGAGGCAGCAGCGATACTGAAGCTTGCTTGAATTCAGCATGTATATACGTACGTACAAACATACATAGCATTTGTAAATTTTTGGTTGGCATGAAAATACCGCAATAACTCGAATTATTAGCGCAATAATCGGTTTTTGGGTATCAAATTGTAAACCGCAATAATCGGTTTTTTGGTATCAAATTGTAAACCGCAATAACTCAAAAAACGCAATAATCGAAACCGCAATAATCAGGGTTTCCCTGTAGATATAATTTATTTAGATTTTTTTAATTATGTTTGTTTTTTTTATTTTGTATTTATTAATATTGTAATTTTTTTTTTTTTTATATTGTATTTATTAATAGTATATAAAAAGGCAAATGTATTAGTAACTTCTTTAATTTGTTAAAATTATTGCAGGTTTTAAACTTTTAGAAAGTAGCAAAAATTAATAAATTTACGTGCCTAAAATACAGTTTTGCCAACCTGTCTGTCACTGTGACATTTTTAACTTCATTAGTTTATTTAATAGTTGCCTACATGCTTCATTAAAATCAATTCAAATTTATCAAAGTAAGTCTCTTATTTTTGTTATTGCTGTTATATATGTATAATTATATTTTACCCATTTCTATGTCCATATATAAAAGATATATAGTTATGTATATATTTTATAAAGCTGCTAGCTATATATAAAGATAGATATAAAAATAAATAAGAAAATATATGTAATAGTATTGAGAAAAGATAAGATTACATTACATTACATTACAATAGTTACAGAATACATATATTCATTCATTATAGTATAATTCAAGCATTGTTATTTGTTTTGAAATTTGTTGATCTTGATTATATTAAATGCAATTAGTAAATCAGACTACTTTATTAATTTTATTTATTTTTTTTTATATTTCAAGTAAGGAAATGGAACACACGAAATGGAAATCTGGAGCACAGAAACGGAAAGATAAACGAGAAGCAGAAAGAAATGATTCAGCAAAAAAGTGCAGGCCTATAACAGCATTTATGATATCAACACCTATATCTATATGTCAGAAAGAGGAAAGCGACTTACAGAGAAATTCAACTACAACTGTTCATGCTGATACTGTAGATATAGGACATAAAGATGAAGGTATGCCTAACGTTTTTGAGACTGTAGATGCTGATTTTTATGATTCTGAATTAGCTGGTGGAATAACAGTAACTGAACTTGGGCCTGTACATGTACATAATCAAAAAGATCTAGTAGCTGATTTAAATAATGATGAGAATCAACCAACATTTAGACAGGATAAGCTCTTTCAATATCCTGCACGAACAGATTTGAAATCTTTTTTCAAAGAGCATCCAATTCAGCCACATGATCATGATTTGCCATTTAATGTAAAGTTATATAAGCGAAAAATTATGGGTGACACTGTCTCACGACACTGGTTAACATATAAGAAGAAGAATAGACAGGGTTGGCAAGAAACCCACTTTTTTTAAAAAAAGCCCACCCCAGGTGGGTTTTTTCGGTTTTTTTCACCTAAAACCCGAAAAAACCCGGGTAAAATTGGTTTTTTCATATGTCCATATGATAGTTCATATTAGACCTACCTATTCTTATTTTTATAATAATACTGTACTGTATCATACACTATTAATATAACATTTGTCTTGTTTTTAGCAAAAAGGTTGCCTTCCAGGCAATTAAGCATAAAAAGTTATTATTTTCTCAGATTGAGCTTCACAACAAAATTTGGAAAACATGGACCAATTTGAACTAAATTTGGTGTGGTAAATTATCCTATTTGTTAGGCTATACTTCCTATGGAAGACAGGCCCCTGTGTCTTCTGCTGGAAGTAGATGAATTACAGCTCCCAAAGGGAACTTAATTCAGCTAGTTATATCTATTTAATTCATATTACTGATATTTTTTCTTTTATTTCACAGTTAAATAAAACAAACTGGCAACAGCATATTTATCTTTACTGCTAGCCTACAGAATTATCTGTTTGAAGTTATAACTGCATTAAATAATGCCAAAGACCTTTGGATCAGGAAGAAAATCAGGGCATGAATGGAGTGAAGTCAATATTATTGATGGGACTAGTAAAGTTAGATGCAAACATTGCAATAATGAAATAAGTAATAAAATAGAGCGAATAAAAATGCATTTAATGAAATGTTTGAAACACATGGAATCAAGAAACAAGACTGACAATACTGCCAGTACATCATCTTCATACTGCCATGACATAGACCTCTCAGATGATCCAGACTCATCCTCACCACCACTGACACAATTACAGATGAAAAAAGAAAAATTCAAAAGAAAGTAAGCGATTTTGGCATGACAACAACAACTTTGCAGAAAAATGTCATTGATAACAAAATAGCCAAATCTTTTATGCAAATAATATTCCATTTCTATGTGCAGAGTCTAAGTATTTTATTGAAATGATAGAGACTCTAAGACCAGGCTACACTCCACCTTCCCGTCGAAATTTGTCTGGTCCACTTTTAAACACAATCCATGAAGAAGTAGAAAATTCCTTGAAGATGCAGTTGACTGAAGAATCAGGATGTATAACACCCTGATTGGCTGATGTCTACACTCTATAACCTGCTACCTCACCCAAAGAGTTATACCTGTAGGTCTATTTGTTGACTCATGTTTGCTTGCTTTGCATGTAAAATCATTATAGGCGCCTATATGACAATTTTTAAAAATAATTGCATATGCACTTCTTAAGTTTCATGAAAAAACCCACAAGTGGGTAAAATATTGGGTTTTTCAAGTGGGTTTTTTTTAAAAAACCCAGGTGGGTTTTTTCGGGCTGGGCCCACTAGTGCCAACCCTGAGAATAGATCACTATACTGTTCATTTTGCTTGGCATTTGAGTCACCAACCTCTTCTAACCCATCTGCTTTTGTGCGAGGATTTAATGATTACAGACGCATTAGCCAGTGCTTATCAGAGCATGAATCAACTGGTATGCATAGCAAGGATGCTCAGGAATATATCAGTGTAGTAAATGATGGTGATTTAGCTCATTTTTTTTATGCATCATTGCAGAAGCGAAAAGATGAAGTACTAAAGCAGAGAAATATTGTTGCCAGAGTTGTAGATATAATAACGATGTTAGGTAAACAAGCTCTTCCTTTTCGTGGATGCAGAAATGAGTCAGCATACTCTCTTCTTGATGAAACAGAAAATCATGGAAATTTCTTGGCTACTGTGCAGTTGATGGCAAAATATGATCCTATTATGGCTTCTCATGTTTCCATGGTGAAGGAAAAGTCTGAACAACGATGTGAAAGATTGGAAAAACAAAGAAAGGCACAAAGTAAAGGTCGTGGTAGTCTTGTCACATTCTTGAGTAAAACAACCATCTCTTCTTTGACCCAAATTATGAAGAATATGATACAGGAAAAAATTACTCAAGAAGTTGCTGAGGCCAAGTATTATTCCATACAAGTAGATTCAACCCAAGATATTTCATCAATTGATCAATTAGTATTGTTATTCGATATGTACTAAATGGTACTATCCATGAATGACTACTTGCAATTGTTCGAAGCAATGATGGTACAGGGCAGGGACTTTTTGACCTATTAAATGAAACATTACGTCTTGAAATAGATCTGAAAAACTGCTTATCAGATAGCACAGATGGTGCTGCAAGCTACCATGGACAATATAATGGCTTACAGAGTAAAATTGCTGATGTAGCTGATCAGCATGTTCATGTATGGTGCTATGCCCATGTACTCAATTTAGTAGTTACTGAAACCATGAAGTGTTGTGTACCAGCAGTTTCCTTCTTCAATTTACTCCAGAATTTAGCAAAATTTGTGAAGGTATCATATAAGCAAATGGCCATCTGGATTGAAGTTGTTGGACATCATCTGGGGAAAGAAAAGATGAAATGATTAAAGTTAATTGGTGAAACCAGGTAGTCAGGGAAGTCCAATGCAGCAACTACTATATTTGGAAATTTTGATGAGATATGTATCAGTAATTTTGTGGATTTTCTGACATATTTATCCATTATTCAAAGCTCTAACAATTTTGATGCAAAAACAAAACAGGAGACAAATGTTTTACTGTTTAGCCTTCTAGAATTTCAAACAACATTGACAGCATTCACATACTTATATATCTTTCAAATTACAGCCCCTTTGTTAAGCTATCTACGGACAAGTGGCTTACATATGTTTACTGTATGGAATATGGTAGAAAAATCCATTACAGATTTGAAGAAAGGATCAAGAGAATTTGATAAAGTATATAGTCAGGCTTTGAAATTTACCAACAAATCCAATGAGCACATTGCACAATTCAATAATGACGAAAATCAAATAGTGAAAATTGATTTTGTAAAAACCGAGTTACCAATCAAGAGGAAACATAAAACAAAGAGAATGGCAGATGAACTAGCTACTGATGAAAAAAACATCTGATTCTTTGTCAGACTATCGTGTACATGTGTTCAACTTGATAATGGATCGTGTTGTACAATCACTGGAATCCCATTTCATTGACCATAGACAACTATATAAGGATATGTCATGCCTCTATCCATCAAATTATGAATATATTACTAAAAATGGTCTTGAAGAAGAAGCATTGGAAGGTATTCTTGAGCTTGCTCCAGGGATAAATAGAAGTGAAGTAAAATTAGAATTCCAGTCTTTTGCATTGAACTTTGAAATATTTAGGCTTTTGCTGAATGATGATAATGCAGAGAGCAGCAGTAAAATGAATTCATGCTCTAAATATTGTGGCAATTGTCCATAGGGATGTGCCGGATATCTGGTTGCTATCCAGTATCTGGCACTATCTGGCACTTTTTCAACTATCTGGTATCCAGCCGGATATCCGGTATTTACTTAAGTATTTAATTTTTTATTGACAATAATTTTGCTTTGAGTTCCTCATGCAGTTCTGGCATTGCTGTTCTTGAGAAAAAGGTTCTCGTTGGTAGGGAATAGTGAGGTGCAGCAGCTGCCATTATCTTCTTGAAGCCTTCTCTTTCAACCACAGTAAATGGTTCTGCATCCAATGCCATCATCTCACCTGAAATTATAAAAATATCAAATTTATAATAATAATAGCTAATATAGTAATATTGAGAATTATAGTCATACCCAAAGCTCAATGAAAGTAATTTTTTTGAAGATATATCTAGCTAATATCCTACAAAAATGAAAAATTATTTTCTATTTAATTCACTTTAAATGACCCTTACAGTAATTGATAAATTCGAGATATATATGTCATTTAATAGTTATACTTACTTACAAATTGCTTTAGTTATAGACTTTGATCGAGGACTTCTGCAGGCCATGCTTTGTTCCTTTCTATAGTTTCTTGCAGCATTGGTTGAGCAGCTTTGCTTGTAGATGCTTTGGTTTCAAAGTTTGTGACTGTCTCCTGACTCTCTTCATCTGCAGATTCATTATTTTCCGACTTTTTCTGAGCTTCTTTGTATTGAGCATTATGTTTACTTTTCAGATGATTCCAGAGAGGCTTGGTTGAATAAGGAGAGTAGTTTTTCCCAGAACTATAAATCTTGATTCTGTTGTCTTATCACATAATTTACATTCAGCTTTGTTCGATTTATCTCCATGACAAATTTTAAAATATTCCCAGATTTTACTCGTAGACATAGTTACAATAATTCTAAAATGAAAAATGAAACACTGATCATGAACACACAGTGCTGAAAAATGAAAATTATAAAATAAATTAATAAAATAATAGAGCATCAATAATAGTTCAAACAAGAGATGCACTAGCAACAAACACAGTGTTAACGCAAATTTTTAGCTAAGTTAGTATTTCTTAACTATCAATATTCAAGAGCAGGAGGGCACTATTATACGTTTTTTAGAATTACATGTAATGGATTAGGCATGGCTTGCCATCAATATGTTGTACACTGCTTGTTTGAAATCTATTACTCAGTATGATGAAGAATACGGGCCTGTAAGTGATTATGAACACACATATGCACTTGTTAGTTGTTACCCTTGCAACGACTGAGAGCAAAACAAGGTGACACGTGGGCATCATTGCCAGATCAGTTCTGCTATTTCTCTGGGAATAACAAGGTGAAAATTCTGGATGTTTCTGAAATTTCCAGATTAGTTACTATTTAAGGCTAATATAATGTATTTCGCAATGTGAAGCTATTTTAATGTAACAGTGTTCAATCGTCAATTGTGAATACGTAAAAATTATTATGAACAAGTTAGTACTAAGCAATTAGATATTTGTTAATAATAATTTTTATCATAAAAAATTATCGTAAGTTACGGTATTAAAACCCACATACACACATACAGCTTACAACACAGTGTGAGCGCACATGTGGTACCTTTCTAGCAGCCGTACAATGACTAAAAGGAAGAATAATAGTTTTAGTTGGATCTGTTTTGCACTGACACGGATGTTTTGCTCTATCATTGAACAATGCTACTGCTGGCTAGTTTACTTACCTATTAGCCATACGAAAGAATATATAGTATTAGTATATGCTTATATTTCAAATTGAGACATATTAAAAATTATTTACCGGATATCCAGCACTAACCGGATATCCGGTAAAATTACTACGTATCCGGCACATCCCTAATTGTCCATCATGTGTTCTGTATATTCTTGCATCAAACAGACTTAATGACAAGGCATATGATAATCTTTACCAAATGTACAAAGCTATCTGTACACTGTCTGTGACTCAAGTTCAGTGTGAATGGGCATTTTCTAAGCTTAAAACAATAAAAACAAGATTACGAAATTCTTTGTCGGAGGAGAATCTGGAAGCATACATGTTGATGTCTCTAGAAAAGATGATGTTGGATGAGTTAGACATGGAAACTATAATAGACCAATTTGCAAACTCGAGTAATGAACTTAAAAACTACTCTTAGAGTCTTAGTATAGCATGTATGTATGTATGTATGTATGTATGTATGTATATGCAAGCAGTACTTATAAAATATTTGTACTTATTGATAAAATAAATTTATATAAAAATATTAATTTTTTTATTTAAACAAACTTAACTCATAAATAGGCCTATTAGGATAGGACTGGAATTGAATTATGTAATGGGGTTATGGGCCCCCTGACCCCTTTGGCAGACAAAATTTTATGAGCCAGTCCACCACTGGTTGTACAGTAGCTATGTAGATGTAGATATATGACTATTTAGCTGTATGGCTGTATAGATAACCATGTGATGTCTACAATTAGTACAGTTGTGGTATTGATGAATGATCAACAAGATCCAAAGTTTTGAAGTTAATGGGTAAATATGGATATTACGGCCTCCACCAAGTTGACAATACTGGCTATTATCAAACGTTTCAGCATAATTTTAGGAGTCTAATGGTATATGTTATTATTTGTGCAATTGCATATTTATAATGTTATAGGCTTTTAAAGAAATTATTTTCGTAACTCCATTTTTTGAATGACATCATCATAAGTATATCGCTTTGGGTGGAAAAAAACAAAAAATGAGGTATAGTGTTTTCCGTTTTCTTCATTACGTAGTTGATTTTCCAATATGGCGTATGAAGGATGTGAGATGTATTTCAAAGATGTTATTATGGAAATTAACAATAGTGATAATTCTGCTGTAGAAATTTTTGTTAAACATGGTGTGTTACAGTCGTATTTTAAATGCAGAGTGTGTGGATCTAAGTGTTCCTACGATGAATCAAGGTGGAGATTTCGATGCCAGAAATGAGTAACTGATAAGAAAAATAAATGCCGGCGATGATGTGCATTTTCGATATCTCAATTTAGAGATACATGGTTAGGTATCTCCATCTCTTAACTTGCGTTTCATTAACATCTTTCTGCGCAAGGAATTCTCACAGCATTATTGTGAAGTTAGTCTTTGTATATCATCTAAAACTGTTATTGACTGGAGGTCATTTTGCTATGAGGTTTGTTCACATTGGCTAGAAAATCAGGAACCAATAGGCGGAAATGGGATAATTGTAGAAATTGACGAATCAAAATTTGGACATCATATCATAGAGGGCGTATTATGGGGGGCATTTGGGTTTTTGGTAATGATGGGACGATACCTAAATTTCAATCGATGCCGATTCCGATTCCGATGCCAATAAAATGTCCCGATTCTGATGCTGATTCCAATTCTCAGTATTGTTATAGATAAGAGTTTACTTGGTGCTCTTCGGAAAACTATACCTATATAGTCCTATTTTATTTATTTGTAAGACTAACTATATATAGTAATAGTATGGTAATATCACCTTAGAATCTAATTGATTAGGTTGTAAATATAAGAAACAAATATATGTTAGATTTAATCTTATTAAAGAAACATTTTAAAATTTTTCCTTTAATAATTACAATTGAACTAGCTATAATTTGTAATCCTTTATTCCTTCTAAGCTTACAATGCAATTCTTACATTATTTAAACAAATTTCCCACCTTATTTAAAACAATTTTAGAAGGCTACAAAAGTAAATGAATAATGAAAACTAAGTTATAAATTATTTATAATCAATAGTCATCACCCTTAAATTATAATGTAAAAACATTAACATTTCTCCTGTTTCTGCATGCATTCTGTTTCTTTTTGGAGAATAAATTGTACCTCCAACACTAAATAGTCTTTCACTCTCCACAGAAGAAGGTGGTGCACATAAATATTTCCTAGCAAGAACAGCCATATTTGGAAAGCTATCTTTATTTGCCATCCACCACTGTAATGGACTTTCTTCATTTTTAATCATTTTTAAGTCTTGGTATCGAATCATTTCTGCTTTTATGGCATCTCTAACCTTTTCACCTAAAGAGTCTTTTTTTGCTTTGGGATTGGGTTCTTTGTGTCCTTTCGCCAATTTCTTTTTCTCTTTAAACTCTGAAAAACAACTTGTAAAACTAAAGTTAAAATCATTTTCAGCATCACTTAATTGACTTATCATCTGCTGATATATCAGAAGAGTCTGAAACCTGAGACATGGGAGTAGTAACAGATTTGCTATTATTTGCAGAGTATATATCTTCAATCATCCACTGCTTAAGAATTTCTTCAACATTTTGGTTATTATATTCATCTTCAAGGAATGTATGTTTAAAGCATGGATCAAGATAGGTTGCAAGTATAAGGTTCATTAATTAGTTCATTTTTGTCACTAAATGACAAAGAATCGTTGTAAGAATCGAAAGTCGTAACCAAATTCTTACGATTCCGATGCCAATGCCGATTCCTGAAAAACACTCGATTCTTCCGATTCTCGATTCCGATTAATCGTCCCATCACTAATTTTTGGTGGAATAGAGCACGTAGCTAAAAAGAAATTTGTGGTGAAAGTGCTTACTCTGTCAGCAGAAACGTTAATTCCCATAATCCAGAAAATGATAAAGCCAGGCAGTGTTATTCACTCAGATTCGTGGCCAGCGTATGGTGGAATTTCTAACCTCCCCGAGGGATACACGCATCAAATGGTGAATCATTCAAAAAACTTCGTAGACCCGCAGAATTCTGATATTCATACGCAGACTATAGAGCGCTTATGGAGAGACATGAAGGAGTGGATACTACGACCAGGGAATAGGGATGAAATGTACAACAATTACATCACAAGGTACCTATTCCTCGCATCCCATTCAGATGATGGGACAGTAATGCACTACTTCCTTAGGGCTATTGCCAAGCTCTATCCACCACCCAACAGTTAAAAAGGTAAGCCCATTTATGATTCCATTGATATTAGGGTTAGGGTTGCCAGGCATCCTGTATATACAGGACATGTCCTGTATTTAATGATTTTGGATCAAGTAAAGATAATCCCTCCCAACAGAAAAAGGAGGGACTATCTTTACTTGATCATTTTTTGGGAGGGATCATCTTTACTTGGTAAAGTTGGTAATACCACTTTACCGCAATACCGCATTAATTAAAGTCTTTGGATCAAGTAAAGTTAAGCACCCCCAACCTTTTTTAGTTGGCTTTATAAGGCTAACTAACGAAAATATCATGACCAATCGTCAAGGGCGTACAGTTGACCTAACGATTGGTTAGGTTGTCGTGATATTTTCGTTAGTTAGCCTTATAAAGTTATAAAGCTAACTAAAAAAGGTTGGGGGTGCTTATCTTTACTTGATCCATTGTAATAAATGAATTTTAATAAATTTTGTTTTCAAATAAATCATTTTTTTAAAAAAGATTCTCTTAATTTTTATCATGTCAGACTGCTTCACTTTACTTTACTTTCTGGGAGGGATTATCTTTACTTGGTCATTTTTGGGAGGGATTTGCTTTACTAGTGTGACCTGGGAGGGATTATCTTTACTTGATCCATGATTTTGTCCTGTGTCCTGTATTGACTTTATCAGGATGCCTTAAATGTCCTGTATTACGATTTTTTTTAAATAAATTGCAAAATTCAGCAGTTTAGAGCTGTACGACTTGGAATTTTCAATATTTTTATTTGTACTACTTATACTCATAATGCTAATGTTAAGCGTGTTTTCTCGTTAATGAATATTCAATGGACAAAAGAACGAAATAAGTTGGATGTGACCACAGTAGAAGCTATGTTACAATGTAAATGGAACATAGACTGCCAGTACAAGGAATTTTATAAGCAAGTTCTGCAAAACAAGGACCTGTTAAGGAGAGCCAAGTCATCAGTGAAATATAATTAAAGGTATGTGATTTAAATATTTATATTTTACTTAGATAAGAAATTGATATTTTGGTAACAGGGTCTCGCCTGCGTAAAGTTAAGCTGATTAAATTTTTAATTTAACCCAGATGACTGTGTTACCAATATTTTTTAGTATATAAATTTGTCCCATGCAGTAATATTATTTTATCTCAATTTACGTATGTATATGAAAATTAGAAATCATTTGAATTTAAACAGGGTGTCCTATATTTCTATTTGGCAAATCTGGCAACCCTAATTAGGGTGGTTAGGTAGGTTAGGTTGGTTGTTAGGTTAGGTAGGTTCTCTAGCAATTTGGACACTGAAATGCATTTTTCTAGTAGTATTTGATGTGCAATGTTAAAATCTGGCCTTCATTTTATGGGGAAATGAACCAAAATATGTTAAAACTTTGAAGTCTCATAACTTTTGATTGGTTCATTTCCACATAAAATGAAGGCCAGATTTGAACAAAGAACATCATACACTACTAGGAAAATGTATTTTGGCATCAAAATTGGGTGGAGGCCGTAATATCCATATTTACCACTGTATTTATATGGTTTGTTTATAAAGGGTGATCCAGAGAAATGGGACCCAAAAGAAACCCCTGTAACTCTTAAAGTATAAGTCCTTTTATAAAATCATACGCATCATTCGAAAGAGGATAGTTACAAGTTTGTACAGGATTGTATAGGTTTTGACAATAGAAGACAAGATAAGATACAAAACAAAATAAAAGTGTTAGTTAAAACTAACCCTTCAAGATGACTGCATGGACTGTGGAACAGCTGCGTTTCATAACTGAGCAATATTATGAGCATGGAAGAAGTGTAGTTTCAGCTCTTAGGTGATTTTGACATCTGAAAATTTGTCTTGGAAGATGTTTGAGCTGAAACTACACTTCTTCCATGCTCATAATATTGCTCAGTTATGAAACGCAGCTGTTCCACAGTCCATGGTCATCTTGAAGGGTTAGTTTTAACTAACACTTTTATTTTGTTTTGTATCTTGTCTTGTATTGTCAAAACCTATACAATCCTGTACAAACTTGTAACTATCCTCTTTCGAATGATGCGTATGATTTTATAAAAGGACTTATACTTTAAGAGTTACAGGGGTTTCTTTTGGGTCCCATTTCTCTGGATCACCCTTTATTAACAGCGGAGACATCCAAATCGGCCGAAGGACCCCTAGTATGCCCACTATAAAATTTTTACCACGTTACCATGGAACAATGGTCTTATGGAAACCAGTAACTAGGTCCCAGGAGTCTTCCTCCAAAGTGAGCACTAACATAGTAAAAATTTTATAGTGGGTACACTAGGGGCTCCACTGTTAATATAAACAAACCATAAATACAGTTACATGCAAAATTAAGATCCAATTGATCTCTGCATTCTAGAGAATACACAAGACCTGGCCTCAAACAGGAACATTCTCAGCCGAACCCCATACTCATATACAGAGGGTGTTCTGGCTGCTAAATTTATTGCTTCATTTCCATCAAAGAACCTCTTCAAATGTTATTCGGGCATCGTCAGAGTCAGACTGAATTCCAGGTTTATCCAAATAAATAAAGGTGATGTCCTAATTTTTGGCCGACAGATTCGTGCACGTACGGTATTTATGTACGACCCGACGGACTCTGATAAATATAACAACAAAAAAACAACAAATCTTTTATTCTTGTACAATAAAAAGGTATTACAACATGATTATGTTTAGTAATATAGATACTTTCTCTCCCGATAAAATTAATGAACTGAAATCTAGAATAAAGAGAATGGACTCATATCCCCATGTGATTGCTGTTCAAGAAGTAAAACTAAAACATTACAGGTATGAAAGATCTCTGGTGGAATATAGTATTGAGGAATACGGATTAATGAAAAAGAATCTACTAAATGCTGAGGAAGGAAGGGGATTATTAATATATGTTAAAAATAGTGTGACTCTTAAGGGAAGATATTGTGAATATATTTGTAATGAAGGTAAAGGCCACAGTGGTACCATGTTGATATCTTCAATATATAGAAGTCCCAATAGTAATTTGGAGAATAATGAAAAGCTACTGGAGTTGATGCAAGAAATCAGTGACCTAAATATGAAATATAAGGTCATAATAGGGGATTTCAATTTCCAAATCTAAATTGGGAAAATTATACAGTGGAAGAGGAGTTGACAACATTTGCTATAGATTCATTGGGAAAATCAGGGACTAATACTTGACGCGGCATATCCATGATATAACCAGATTTAGAGGATTGGGCCCAGGAAATACTCTTGACTTGGTGCTCACTAATGATGAATATATAGTTGAGGCCATACAAATTACAAGCCCTATAGGGAAGAGCGACCATGCATGCATATATTTCACTGGTAATATTAAGCCTCAAAAACGGAAATATAAGAGACATATCTATCTTTACGAAAAAGCTGACTATGATGTCTTGAGGAAAAACTATGTATGAACTGGAAAAAATACTTAGAATCAGAAAATGTGGAGAAAACCTTATATAAATTAAAAAGTAAATTCCTCAGGGAAGAGGACTAATAAGAATCTGCATATGTATAGAAAATTATGGTAAAAAATAAAGAAAAAACAGAGATTGTTGGAAAAGCTGAAGATGCTGATATGTGTGATAAATGAAGGGGGATGTACGAGAGTACCAGGATGTGCAAGAAGAATATAGAAGACAAAATAATCAAGTGAGAAGGAAAACAAGAAATGAAATTAAAAACAAGGAGAGAAACATTGCTGAAAATGCTAAGACAAATCCTAAGATTTTTTGGAAATATCTACGATCTAAGACTAGAACTACATCTTGTGTGACTGACTTATATATTAATGACGAAAAGAAGATTAAGGCAAAGGATGATAAGAAAAAGGCTGAAGTTTTGGCAGATCATTTTAGTGAAGTTTTTACAAGGGAGCCTGATGGTGACATACCAAGGACTGAAATAAAGGCAATACCACCATTAAAAACAATGAAGGTCACCAAAGCACAAATTAAAGATGTTATAAAGAAGTTAAAAAGAAATAAATCACCGGGACCCAATGGATTTCACACAAGAGTGATTAAGGAGGTAATGGAGGAGATAGCAGAACCTTTGAAAATTTTATTTGAACATTTATTTGCTCAGCATCAGGTGCCTGCAGAGTGGAAGATAACAAACATCACTGCTATCTTCAAGAAAGGAGATAGGTGTGACCCAGGGAACTACAGGCCAGTTAGCCTGACCAGTGTAATGTGTAAGATAATGGAGTCACTGATTGGAGAATGGATAATGCAACACATGAAGGAGAGTAAACTGTTCAGTAACAAACAATATGGATTTATATCTGGAAGGTCGACAGTGCTGCAAGCCTGCAACTCATTAAGGTCCTAGACAGGTGGACAAAGATGATAGATGAAGGGTATGCTGTGGATGTGATATACTTTGATTTTATGAATGCTTTCGATACGGTTTCTCACAAGAGGCTAATAGAGATGACCAAGAACAGAAAGTACACTATAAAGCACAAATAAAGTATAACCGCCTCGACCGCCATACCAAACAATTAAGTACCTGGTAATGAAGAAAATTTTGAGCTGGAGTCACAAACTGAATAACCTCTTCCAGGAGCCTTCTGTGAGTATCTGTATGAAGGCATACAAGAGATGTTCGTAAAATAATAAAATTAAGCTTAATAAATTGACAAATTTACAAAGGAATAAAACGAACATCAGTTAGTCAGCACAAACATTATATCGAACAAAGAAACAAACTTTATTTCAGACTCAACAGGAAAATAACGAACTATAGTTGGTCAATAAATAATGGAACGATGAAGTTTCGGAAATAGACAATAGGCAAAATTAAAACAATCGAAAGAAAATGAAAATCAAACAGTTGAAAGCGAACTTAAATGACAACAATAAGGATTATGGGTCGATTGCTATCAGCCTGGCGATCCAGTGAAAATTTCTGCCAGATTTAATGCTGGAGTCGACGGCAAAGACCCTACGTCTTTTCGTTAAAAAGTTGTGTGTTTGTGGAGGTCTTCAAAGGACCTTGTTAAGTAGTTTTCTTTTGGTTAAATTATTAAATTCATTTGTCGTCGGTATTTAGCAGCTGCCTAATGGTAAAAAAGGAAACTACCATACTTTCTTAGTTCGTTGGATCTTGCTTCTGGTTGTAGGCCGCGCGGTTGCCTAACGCGCCTCTCTCTCGATGTAGGCGATAGGGTTATGCAAGGAGTTTTCAGTCTAATTAATACAGACAATTCACACTGCTTAAATATATGAAGGAATAGGCCTATCCTTTGGTTTTATTAATTTTATTTTATTAGTGTTTCACTCAGAACTTTTAAGAAGATTAAACACATCTTCCTTGTCTACAGCAACGCTCGTAACTAGATAGCTCTGAGATGAGCTATATAAATAATTTTTTCTTAAATTCGCTTACTTTGCAAATGGAAAATCCCCAGATGTCTAATTTTTGTATTTTCATTATTTCTCCTCTCAAAGTAATTTTTCATGAGTCAGCGATGGAAAATTTTGATACAAAAAATATGTTTTTCTTGTTGTCATGTTGGCCTAATGCTTACATATTTGATCCTATGTATGGCAATTTTCCGATTCCCAATAGGGTTTGTCGCCAATCCCGAAGCAATTTTGTAGTTATTTAATATAATAAATTAATAATTTATATTTAATTATGAAATAAAGGTGCCACATACGATACCAAATTGTAGGCATGTTTAAGCCTGGGTTTGAATTAGGCTTTGTTGTGAACTGTAATGTAAAGTGTATGACAGGCATGTACAGTTTTTCATAAGGATATTCTGTCTCGAATTAATAATAAAAAGAATAATAATTGTATTAATATTAATAGTAATAACAATAATAACAATAATAACAATAATAATAATAATGGTGGTAATGACAGTACGGTAAGGATAATACTAATATTTATGATAATGACGATAATAACAAGAATAGTGATGGGATAAACTCAATGATACTTGCAGGAATAAGGACGGAAAGACTACAGTGGATAATAAAGAGGTAAACTGGAGAAATATTGAAATCGGAACTACAAAACAAAGAAAAGGTAAGGTATTATAAAAGTTTTTCCGAATTTTATTCTGGGTTTGTTTTTTTTAGAGCTTATTCTTTAAGTTCCATTCAGTATGAGTTTGCAAATACAATTTTTTTCGAATTGAGTTTACACACACACACACACACACACACACACACACACACACACACATATATATATATATATATATATATATTGTTACAAGAGGTGGTTTATAATTTTCTATTTATGGTATGAAGTATACCTTTATTTTACCGTTTTCATTTAAACCACATCACATAGATTTAACCCAAGGTTATGTATATCACTGATCATATATATTCTTATTTCTCTGTCAGTTCGTGTGAGGAGATAATTATAAACCTTTTACAAAAATAATATATTCATCACAGATCTTATTAAACCAATTATATAATACAACAATGAAATTTTGACAATCATGAATATTTGTTTGGAGAAATGACACTTGAGACATTGAGTCTTACTTTAAGAATATGATATTTAGAATTAACACCAGACACTTAAAATAAAATGCATAAGCCAGTTAAAATATAACTGTTACCCAATTTTGGCATGGAATCAATTACAATGAAAACGAAAGACACTTGATGATAAGACAGTTAAGTAAAATGCATAAACACTTTAAATTTGACTGTTAGATAATTTTTATCTACAACTGGTAGTTATTTAACTGAATACAGCCGTATTGTAATATGCCAGAGCATATACAATGAATAAATGCATATATACTACAATTTTGATGACTTATCTTTTAGAACAACGGTTGGTTCTCTACCGGCCTTTTGACCGTATCGTGTACATAATACAATTTCACAGAATTATTTGAATCCTATCTGGTTATTTGACCATTTCAATTATAATGTTTAGTGCATGCCTTAATACATTTTTTACATACTTCCTTTTGACAGTGGTAATTATTCTTTTGAGAATTTGTACATTATAATCCTGTGTATTTTATATTTCTACCAAATGCGCGGACTCCGTTTTCTAACGGTGAATCAATGATACACTATTTTCAAGCGTTTACCGACACGAACAGAATATACAGAGTGTCTCCGTTTTCTTCCTCCGGAATATAGGATAGACTCTTTTGGGAGTCTTTTAAACAGACGCGAATTTTTCGTTTCACTTTCTTTAGCCAGCACATTCGCTTTAAGAGTGATTTACGCGTTAGGTCTGTTTTCTATACTTTTGTCGGAAAGACCATTTTAGCTTGGCAAGTATTTTATTCAAAATTAGAAGAACGATTTCGCTTCTAAGTATATATATATATATATATATATATATATATATATATATATATATATATATATATACTTGAGCAAACTTCAATTAAGAACTCGGTTTTTTTTTCTTAAAAGGAGAATTAACTCTAACGTTCTTATTTAAATTAAACACAGGATTTGTGAGAGTGACCTTTATTTGTTCACGTTCTGAGATGCACTGATCCTACACGTTTTTCTTTGTATAATATCCTCTTTGTCGGCCTATCATTGCCAGGCGCAAGATTTATTTATATACCCAAACAAGATTCTCTTTTTTGATTAATCTTATTTGTAAGAATTATTAACCTTTTAGAAGGTGTAATTTTACATGCCATTAAACTTGTTAATAATGTAACTATAATTTTAACGGGGTTTTCCCATTTTATACATAAATGAATGTTCAATTTTATAATGTCTTTGTTTCTTTGGAGTGAACGCGGAAATCCACGTGCCTCCTTCCAATTTAATGTAATTTTGACATTAATTATTTTCCTAGTTTCGGGGTAACCTATGTATGGTATTTTCATCCGAACTTATTCAGAATTAAATAGACAATTGAATTCATGTATTTTTCCCTAAATTACACGAGTATTTAATATGCATATGTTTTAAATTCCATGTGCTTAAGAATTTCCAAATTGTTTCGTTTACACCCGAATCTACACAGAAAATACCCCGTGCTATTTTTGACGAATATAATTCTTCGTTTGCTTGGCTTTCAGTTTCTTTTTTATACATACAATTCATTCTGTTTGCATGATCAATTTGTTTGTGGTTTGATTTATAACCAGTAATTAATTAACCTTATTATATTATTCCCATACATAACAATATATTCTAAATAAAATACAGGCCTGAATACGAACGGTTTGCGATTACTGATGCATGTGGTTTGTGGTCCAATTGGTGTAAAGCAAGCCTAAATAGGTACCAGTGTGACTGTAATTGATACAGGTAAATTTGTGTTGCATTGGAAAGGAAACACAAACTTGCGGTGCATCTTGCTCATGGAGAATTATGCACCAGGACTGATAATGAGTGGGGATATCTGCAATACGAACTTAACACAGAAAATTGTTGCTTTTAGTGGTGATGAACCACGTACGAAAGCCTCGTCAGTACTTTGATCCCGTATTTGCTTGACAATGCTGCTGTGAACTGCTTGTATCCTGAAATGGGCGTATGGGCGGAATGGTGCTCTATGTAAAAATATGTTTAACTTTTCCTACTTCCACTTAAACTTTGAATGCACCGATGCTTATATATATATATATATATATATATATATATATATATATATATATATGAAAATTATTTCACGAAAGTAACACGTGAAAAATATTTATGATGAATAAAACCACGAAGGAAAGGAAACACAGAATGGTGCTCAAGCGCTTTCGTCTAATGACATCCTAATGTTCCTAATGTTCCTGAGGATGTCTGTGAAAAAACTATATAGAGCTTTGGGTTGATTGCCTGTGCCCTCATCCGTTGGAAATTTCCAGCAGACTTCAGTGGAGGGTTACCGACAAAAGCCCTATGCCTTTTCGTTAGAGAGTTATGAATATGTAGGTCTTTAAAGGACCTTTTTATATGTAATTGATTACGGTAATTTTAGCGTCGGGATTTGCGCGACCTATATTAGAATGAAAATAATTTGCCTCACCTTATTTTTGCTGGGTCTTTGTTTGTTTCGATGCAGGGCGTTACGATCTTTTTCGGTGTAGGGCCGCCACGATGGAGTTACGCAATGAGTTAACGTCTTGTAATAAATATGGGCTGTCACAATATAGACACTTCTGGGGATAGGCCTATCCTATTTTATGTATTAATTTTATTATAAGGAATTCACTCAGAACTTGAGGGAAAACTTAAACACGTCTTCCCTGTTTTAAAGCGTTCGCTGTACAATAAACAGCCCCGAGAGCCGTTCCTTGGTTCGCTTGTATTATTTGCCGAACTAGCAAAATTTTTGTTTGGTCTACTCCTCTGTGGCAGACTAAACAATAAATTGGGTTTTCTTGTTGCTATGTGAGGCTGATTCATATATACAGGTTCTTTGTACGTATGGCAATTCAATTATTTCATTCCCAATAGGCTATGTCGCCAATCCCGAGGCAACTTTGTATAGATATTTAATTCAATTAATTAATAATTTATATTTAATTATGAAATAAATGTACCACATATGATACCATGTTGTGAGCGCGTATAGTTTTTCCATATACTGGGGGGGGGGCCGGAGAAAAATTTGTATGTTATAGATCAAATTTTTTGACAAACTGTGTAAAACATGTAAAAAATGGATCAAAAGAATGAAGTAGAAATTTAGGAAGAGAGAGGTTACTCAAGACCTATTCAAATATGAAAGTTCAAGAGGCCAACTTCTCAAGTTTAGTTAAAGTTATGTCAATCAGTTTGACTCCCTTTAGGTATAGGAAATTTATGGAATTAAAGTAAAGTTATTAAGCATTTTAACTTTGCTCAGTTTGTGTAAGGTTTATAAGTCACCAGTCTTAATTTTTTCTTGTAAAAGTTTTCTGACTTTCAAAGCAGTCTTTCTTTGAGGCCTGTCTGGTTTAGTCTGAGTTACATCAGGCACATTGAGAGATTCCTCCCCAATAGTATCCTGATCCATCCTTTGGGGTAATGGTTCTAATTTAGCCCCACACTCCAAAGGATATAGTAATGTGATATCTCTGGTGGTTTCACCAGTTGCTGTTTTCAGTTTTACAACCCTGTAACTTCGTCTTCACCAGTTTTGAGTTCCAAGACTTTTCCCATTGACCAATGTTGTCTTGGTGTCTTGTCATGTATCAACACAATGTCCCCAATTTTGACCGAATCATTCCAACTTTGTTTTGTTAATTGTTTATGTCTTTCTCTAAGACTTGTTAAGTATTCTTCTCTCCATTTTGTTATAAATTGAGTTTTGATTTGTGTCAAATGTTGGTATTTTGTGTTGAGTTCTTTGTGTCCTATTTCCCAATCTGGATCCCCTGTACTGTTATGTTCAGATTCTGGTAACATGTTTACTGTTTCTCCCTTAATTAGGTGGTTTGGTGTGAGAGGTTCTGGCTCATTAATACCATCTCCCACATAAGTTAATGGTCTGTTGTTGACAACATTTTCAATTTCTGACAGAATAGTCATGAGTTCAAAAAGTTGTAGATGTTTGGTCCCAATAGTCTTTTTAAGGCAGTTCTCTACAGTCTGTATGTTTCTTTCCCAAATGGAACCATACCATGGTGTATTAACAGGAATGTACTTCCAGGTTATATGGTGTTTGATTAAATGAGTTTGTACTGTTTCACTGTCACAAATCTGATGAATAATTCTTTCACCAGATTTGAAGTATGTGGCATTGTCTGACCATATAGTTTTGGGTACAGAATTGTGTGCACAAAATCGTCTGAAAGCAGCAATAAAAGCTTCTGCCGTCAGATCTTCTACTATGTCTAGACATATGGCACGTGTGGCAGCACAGGTGAAGAGTACTATGTACAGTCTAGGGTTATAACTTTTAGACTTTTTTTCAAATAAAAGATCTCCTGTATCATAAATCGATGAACTTTTGCTTAAAAACAATGAAAAAGACCCTAATTCCTCTCAGTTTTTAAAAAAGGTCACCCCCCAAATCAAAAGTTTGAATCACCATAACCATATATTTACGTTACTACTCATAAGTATATAAATATATTATTATTAGAAGGCGGACTTTTAGGTTTTAACCTAAAAAATATTTTCGAATTTTTCAGTACGCTAATATATCGTGAGATCGCCCGAGAAATCACTTCCGGTGCTCAAATTCGATGACTAATATCAATCCACCCATACAAGAAAATTCTAGAACACACGACATTGTTCTTCATGCACTCGCAAATTGTATAAAAGCACGAAATGAAATCAACCGAATCACTTGTGTCCAGTATTGCGCAATAGTTACTCAACTGTTCAGTTCAACTCAACTTCAGGTAAGCTTTTATTATTTGTAATATGTTCGCTTAATTAAAAAACGTAGCGAAATGTGGAATTCGCTTCTGCACTCTTGAACATTCCAGAACATTTTTTAAATTTATTAACCATAATAATTTGTTGAATTTTTCTTCCATTTTAACACGTAAACAAAAGCGTATCCAGAATGTTTTGTAGAGGGGAGTCAAACTCAAAAAATATATAGAGCCCAAAATATTTGGTGATAAATATTTTCGTGAGACGTTCTATGGATGTTCTAAAAATATTTTCCAAAATTTTATCACCTAAAAAATAAATATTTGGTCATATTTTTTCACCTAAAAATCCGCCCTCTAATTATTATATTATTTCTATATATTATATTAATATTATATATATATATATATATATAAACAAACAAACAAATCAACTTAATACCTTTTTATATCTGTTTCAGAAGCAATATAATGTCACACAAGAAAAGTGATACTACCATACAGAAGAACAAGGATATCTGGACCAATAATCTGGTGAGATTCCAGCAGTCACATAGAAGAGGAGGAAGTGTGCCTTTAGAAGAATCTTCACTAGAAGAAAAATGCAGAATGCCACTCCAAATCCAAATCATTGGACGGTACCAGTTTCTTGGAACAGAAATCAAAGGAAGAAAGGAGCGAATAGTGGAAATTTCCAAAGAAGTTACAAAATTATGGAAGAATAAATTGAATTTTCCGCATGTGTCAGATCAAGTAATACGAGCAAAGCTTGACAAGGTGATGAAGACTTATGATGAATGTGTCAGGAGGGGAAAATATGATGCCCTGAATGAACTTTTTGATATCACTAAAGTAAATGGCCAATGGTTATCCTCGGAAGACAAACGACTGTACCACCTTCAAGTGGAAAGCAAAGGAGAAGTGGGGTACTCTACAGGTCAAGTTGCAAGTGAAGAAACGATTCACCCTTCAAAGAGACGAAAATTGCCTGCTGAATCAGCATCAACATCTTACAATCATGTATCTGGTGGTAGTGGTACTGAATCTGAAGAGAGCGAGCATGAAGATGAAGATGAGAGTATTACTCCACCAACCAGAAGACATAACAAAAGTAAAGTTGCAACCAACTTGGTGACATCCACAGGAGTATCAACAAGTAAAGCCGCTAAAATATGCAAACAGTTGTCACTTGATGGTATTGACATTCCAACACCAAGTCAAGCAGCAATTTACAAGTCAGCATACAAAGAGGCTGCTAAATTGAAGGAGGAAATGATTGAAAATTTACAGATGGAAGAGTGGTCTTTACATTTTGATGGAAAGCGCATTGAGGAAAAAGAGTATCAAGTAGTGGTACTTAAAAATGAAAGAACCGAAGTAAAATTGGATGCATTGCGTCTGAAAGATGGCAAGGCTGAAACTATTGCTGAAGGAATTGCAAAAGTTATTGATGAATACACCTTATGGAATGCAATAAAGATGATCGTTGCTGATACAACAAGTGTTAACACTGGGAAAAAGAGTGGAGTTGTTGTCAAATTGCAACGAATGTTCTCAGAGAAGGGTATCTGCAAACCACAATTTATCAGTTGTCAGCATCACATTCTGGACAGGATTCTCCGTTTGGTAATGGACGAAGATCTTGGTGCTAACACCAGTTCTCCAAACATCGAATATCCATTTGTATCCTAACTGGTGAAGAATTATGAGGAACTAAAGGCACAGTTTGTTAATGGAACAGAAGAGGTCCTCGAGAAATCAGGATGGAGAGATGATATTAAGTTTTTGTACCATCTAACACGGGTGTTTAGATTCTTTGAAGAAAAAGGGAATTTTCCTTTGATTAACTTTCAGAAAATTCCAAACATCAGCAATGCGAGGTGGCATTCAAGAGCCATTCTAGCTATCCTTGCATTTATTCTTATACCTACAACAAGGAAGACTTTGGAGAAGGTATGCAGATTCATTTCATACAACTGGGCAGAATATTGGTTTACTAATCAGATGTACAATGAAAATGACTTCAAGAACTTGTCAGAAATATTGAAACCTTACAAAAAAGCATTGAACTCATTGGAAAATCACTGGAAGCTGGAGCCATCCCCACTCAAGATACCAAGAAGTAATCAGTGTGTAGAACGTGCAATCAAAGTTATGCAGGAACTGTATGCTGCCTGCAGAAACAAAAACAAACTGCAACTTCGGTTTATTCTAAGCAATAAGCAGTAATATATGTACAAGTATTATAACGATTATGTTGTGAGTTCTTTTATTATATTACATGGAATATGCAATAAAGTTACGTATGCAATAATCGATTTTTTGATTTCGGGGTGACCTTTTCTAAAAAGATATTAAAATGAAAGTTCATTTCTTTGTTTTTAGGCAAAGTTCATCGAATTAAAGTACAGGAATATTAGGTTGTAAAAAAGTTATAACCCTAAATTGTACACTTTGTATTCCTTTGAATCCATTTTGTCTCCAAAACTCACATTTACCGCTCCAGTGTAGTCAATACCCGTGGTTTCAAATGGCCGAGTAAATGTTACTCGTTCCACAGGTAGGTCTGGAGGGCTTGGGGTCTTAAAGGGTCGTGAATGGATACGTTTACAAGGAATGCATGTGTTTAAAATTTTCTCTGTTTCAGTTCTACCCTTTGGTAGCCAGTAAGTTTTTCTCAGCTCCGTCAGGGTTTGTGGGACCCCCATGTGGTGTATTTTGTTGTGGGTATCCCTGATGATGAGATTTGTGAAGTGATTTCTCCTTGGAAGAAGAATTGGGTGCTTAGAGTTGTAAGTCAAAGTTGACTTGTTAAGCTTTCCTTAACACCTTATCAGACCCTCTGTATCCAGGTACAGATTTAGATCCATGACAAGTGAAGGAATTCCTTTGTTTAATGTGTTACTGGACCTAAGATACTTCAACTCCTTGTCAAATTCTGAAGCTTGTATCTGTTGGAGCCAGTATTTTGTTGCAGTTTCTGTTAAGTTAGAAAAGGCCCCTCTGAGGACAGTGTTTGAGAAGGTAGCTATTGACAAACTTGCAGCAATAGATTGTAATTCTCAAGAGTTGTTGAGGTCTGAATAAGGTGATAGTCAAATATAGGTTTTGTCCTCAGTGATCTTTTCAGTTGTTGTAGAGTTGAGTGTGAGTTAACTACTTTGGCTGGCCAAAGATCCTCACATGTTAGCCATTCGGGCCCTTCATACCAGATTTTATTTGTTTTCAACAGCTTGTAAGAGAGCCCTCTTGTCAAAAAGTCTGCAGGATTCTCTTTGTTTTTATGTACCTAAATTTGATACCAAGGTTTGTGTTTGCAGTTTTGATTTCTGTTAGTCTGTTTTTCACAAATATATTTTTGCAAGAAGTTGTATCTGTGTTGGTCACCCATGTTAGACAAATTTGACTGTCTGTCCATAAGTAAATGTTTGTTATGTCAACTTCTTTATACACTTGTGAAAGAAAGTTTGCTGTTTTAACTCCCAATGAGACAGCTAATAATTCAAGTTGTGGTACAGTTTTCTTTTGGTTTAAGGGTGCCACTTTTGCCTTTGAATAAACCAAGTTACTTTCATTTTCACTTGTTAAATAGGCACAACACCCATAAGCTTGTGTGCTGGCATCTGTAAAAATGTGTAGTGTTTGCGATTTCAATCTGTAGCCAGCACATCTTGGTACGTAGATGTCTTGAACTTTGTTCAAGTCTGTGGCTAATTTTTTCCAATGAAGTTGGTCTTCCACTGAAAGTGGTTCATCCCAATCAATTTTCTTTTCCATAAGTCTTGCAAAAGGATTTTGGATCTTATGGTTGCTGGTAAATATAATCCAATGGGGTCAAAAATTTTGGATGATTCTGAAAGCACTTGTCTTTTTGTATTGGCATTTGGATTTAAGTTATAACTCTTTGCAAAGAGTGTCATCGTGTTCAGAATTCTGTTTTAAAAACCAAAGCATTCCAAGTGTTTTCGTGTAATTGTTTGGTTCAATGTTCCCATTGTTGTCTTTTGTTATTTGTTCATTTAATTTAGGAGAATTAGAAACCCATTCTCTCAATCCAAAATTTCCTTGCTTCATTATGGGTTGTGACATTTGGTAAATTTCAAGCAATTCCTCTTCAGTTACAGTGGAACCAATGAGGTTATCCACATAAAAGTTTTGTTTTAAAAACTGAACTGTTAAGTCCTCTTGAAATAAGTTTAGGTGGTTTTAATTGTTAAAGCAAGAATACTTGGAGAGCAATTTGCTCCAAAAATAATTACTTTAAATCTGTAGGTTTTGAAACCTTTGTTAAGGTCATGTGGATCATTCAACCACAAAAACCTGAGATGATTTTTATCATACTCAAGCTTCAAATTTATACAGAGGAATGCTTTTTCTATGTCACTTTGTACTGCATAATTGTCTAAACGGAAGCAAAGGAGAATTTTTACAAGATCTGAGACAAGGTTTGGGCCTTCCATGAGACAATCATTTAAACTAACAGAATTTGTGTCTTTTAAACTACAGTTGTATACTACTCTTAGTTTAGTTGTGGATGAGTCTTCTCTGTAAACTCCCCTGTGTGTTAAATAATGACAACCTCGTTTTTTAAAGGGTTCATCAGTAACTTCTTCAATGAAGCCCCTTTCTATTTGTTCCTTGAATATGTTGTTGTATTGTTCTAAAAGATTGTCATTTTTTAGTTTTCTGTAATTTTTATACAGATGTGCCTTAGCTACTTTCAAATTGTCCATTATTTCTGGACAAGGTGTTTTCCAAGGCAGCTCCACATAGTATTGATTGTCTCTGTGTTGTAATGTATCCTTAAATTGTTCTGTCATCAATTGGTCTTCATGTGTAATAGTACTGTCCTTTATGCCAACTGATTCTAATAGTCACAACTGCTGTAACCCTTCATCCAATGTGGAATCATTTTCATTCAAATGATGTGGGATTATGACAGTGTTTTTGTAGTTCGAGTTTGTCACATAGTCAGAAATTTGTGACTGTGGTGATTTTGTTTTGCGTAAATTTTGTTCATGTTCTGTGTTTTCTGTGTCAGTAGTAAGATGGTATTTAGTTATGTCACCCAAAGAGCAATACCTGTGGGAGTTTGTATGGCTATTCCATCTCCAATTTTAATGATGCCTCTATGGACCAGATGAAGATAGTCAGCCCCCATGAGCATATGTATATCATCAACTACATCTGCATTAAGGGTTTTATCAGCTATCGTGTATTTATTTTGAAGTTGGAGCAAAGCTTGTTTTAACCCAGCTATTTGTATTTTTTCTTGTTCTACTTTGTCCACAACAACAACCTTAAGGGTTTCAAATGTTTCATCAAGAGTTAAAGTTATATTTGCAGTTTTAAAACTGGCTTGTACTGGGTTTTTATTGATAAATGATGAAATAGAGAGATCTTCATCTCCTTGTTGGTTTTGAAGTCCCAATTTTTCTATCAGTTGTTTAGTTACAAATGTTTGTTGTGAGCAGGTATCTAAAAGACACCTAACCTGTACTATTTGTCCTCTTTTGTTTTGGATTTCCAAAGTTGTGGTTGGTAAAAGAATTTTTGAATTGTGGTTAATGCTAGATGAACTGATATGTCCATTCATAGCATTTTTGGTTTGTTTCTGTTTGTTTTGGTTTGATTTGGGTGTTTGTTCATAATGTTTGTCAGTTTTTCCAATGTCTGTGTGTGTATTACACATAGGGGTAACATGGTCAAAACTGTTGCAAAACTTACAATTGTATATCAAATTTGATTTGCAATTTGACTTTTGGTGCCCTGATCCAGTGCATTTTTTGCATAAGTTTAGTTGTTCACAACGTTTTGACCTTGCTGTAAAGTCTTTGTATTTGGGACAATTTGTAGAATAATGTTCACTGCTAAAACAAAATTTGCATGGTGTGGGATTATACTCAAAAGTAGCTACATTAAAGTTTTGCAGAGTAGGAGTCTTTGAGTCTTTTTCTGTCACTTTATTTTCTGCAAATTGAGTTTTGCGGTTGTGTTTTGATGTAACTGGTAAGTGTTGAAATCTTTTGTTAGGTTTTTGGTTTTCTGCATTGTTGGTTTTTTCTTGTTCTGTGTTAAATTTTGGGAGTGTGTAACTTGATTTGTAAAGTGCAGTACAGTTGGGAAATCTTCTCTTAGTTTATTAAGGCTAGGGTATATGTCAGTTGTCCTCTGATGAAATATCTCTTTGACTTTAGAAGGGAGCTTTTCAAAAACAACAGCTTGAATGATCCAAGCTGTTTCTGCAATGTTTAAATTATTGTTTTTAAGTTGTCCCATGAGACATTCAAACTCACAGTAAAAGTCAAAGAGGTCACCATAGTTGTCTTTTGGGGTTCGCATGTTCATTACTTTAAGAGCCAAATCATGTATAATTTCATCCTTATTCATGTAATTTCTGTTAAGTAATTCTATTGCTACAGAATAAGAAGTACCTATGGCTGGTAGTGATTCCACTAATCTTAAGGCTGGGCCTTTCAGATAGTTCACTAAATAACTAAATTTATCAACATCTGTAATGTAGTTTTTATTACCTATAAGGCTATGAAATTTTTCAATAAAAGATTGAAATTTGGCTCTGTCACCCTCAAAAGTGGGTACTGCAAGTGTAGGCAATTTTGATTTTAGTTCATTGCCCTCAGCCACATTGGGAGGGCTAAATGAAGCATTTCTTAGCTTCTAAGAAGCTTTCGTATGTGTCTTCTTTTTTGCACTCATCAAGTTGGTTTTGAATTTCAGAAATATAGTTGTTAATTTTTGTAATGTAATTTTCATTGTCAAGTAGAGAGTAGAATACTCATCATCTGTTAGTTCAATTGTGTCATCAATTTCTGTAATTATGTCTTCATCTAGTATGAAATTTCTTGTTTGTAACGAGTAATAGAATTTAATGTTGTTTCAAGATCATATCTTGTAGGTTCCTTTTGTTTGAAATCATTGTACAGTTTGGTGATGACACCTTTACGTGCTGATTTTTTCCTCATTAATTTTTTGTGATTTTGAGATGGTGCCGTAGCCCCAAGGTCTGTGTTTTTGTTTTCTTGGTCTGGGTTTTTACCCTTTTGTCCAAGTCTTCCATAATTGTTGTTAGTGTTAAAGTTCTGAGTTTAATTTTATGATGTTGAGCAAGTTAAATTACTGTACAGTAATAAGTTTTTTATATAACCTGCGCCACAGGTTAAATTAAAAATTCACAATGTTTTTAGTTAGGATAGGCCTTGAGTGTAAAGAGTAAGGCCTACTTTAAGAGGTAGGCCTATTATGTAAGGTAAAGTTAGGTGGGCCTACTAAATAGGCCTATTTGTTGGGCCTACCAAGTAGGCTTATGTTTGGGCCTATTATTTTATAGGACCTCAAATGAGTTAAGCCTGTTAAATTAACAAGGCTTAGTTTTGAATTTGAAGAGTAGGACCTATTAAATAGGCTTAATGTTGCGGGCCTATTTTTTTAGGACCTAAAATAAGTTATGCCTGTTAAATGAACAAGCCTTTGTTTTCGATTAGTGTAAAGGTAAAGGAATCGGTTCCCAGTTGCTAGGCCACCATATGAAAAAACTATAGTGGGGTTACGGTTGAAATTGGGGTTAGGCCTACTGAGTTAAGCCTAGCCACTGCGTGTGTCAGTGTAAATTTTAGAGGGGTTAGTTCCCCAACACGGGCCACCATGTGAAAAAACTATATAGGGCTATGGGTTGATTGCCTGTGCCCTCATCCGTTGGAAATTTCCAACAGACTTCAGTGGAGGGTTACCGACAAAAGCCCTATGCTTTTCGTTAGAGAGTTATGAATATGTAGGTCTTTAAAGGACCTTTTATATATTTGATTACGGTAATTTTAGCGTCGGGATTTGGGACCTATATTAGAATGAAAATAATTGCCTCACCTTATTTTTGCTGGGTCTTTGTTTGTTTCGATGTAGGGCGTTACGATCTTTTCGGTGTAGGGCCGCCACGATGGAGTTACGCAATGAGTTAACGTTTGTAATAAATAGGCAGTCACAATATAACACTTCTGGGATAGGCCTATCCTTTTTATGTATTAATTTTATTATAAGGAATTCACTCAGAACTTGAGGGAAAACTTAAACACGTCTTCCCTTTTAAAGCGTTCGCTGTACAATAAACAGCCCGAGAGCCGTTCCTTGGTTCGCTTGTATTATTTGCCGAACTAGCAAAATTTTTTTTGTGTCTACTCCTCTGTGGTAGACTAAACAATAAATTGGGTTTTCTTGTTGCTATGTGAGGCTGATTCATACATACAGGTTCTTTGTACGTATGGCAATTCAATTATTTCATTCCCAATAGGCTATGTCGCCAATCCCGAGGCAACTTTGTATAGATATTTAATTCAATTAATTAATAATTTATATTTAATTATGAAATAAATGTACCACATATGATACCATGTTGTGAGCGCGTATAGTTTTTCCATAATGTCATTAGACGAAAGAACTTAAGCACCATTCTGTGTTTTCTTTCCTTCGTGGTTTTATTCATTATATATATATATGGTTTTATTCATATATATATATATATATATATTATATATTATATATATATATATATATATATGTGTGTGTGTGTGTGTGTGTGTGTGTGTGAGTGTATATATATAACTCAAGTATTCGCAAGTATACACACAGTATATAAAAGAAAAAAATAATAATAGTGTTTAATAATGTTTTGTTGTGGTGTGGGTTATTTTCTTTCAATAAGTAATTCAGAACTGCCACAAAGATTTTATTCCTGAGAAGAAACTTCCCTCTTAGAGGTACAACTAGGCGGGAGATACTTGTGGTCATCCACTACCAGAACCACGACAAATGAATTCAAATTTTTGCAATGATGTATTTTTTTTAGCATATTATTAGTTCATTTTCGAACAAATCGGATAACTGATGAATGCTACAATGTTTGGAGTAGAGTGAACGCTCAAAAGGAAGTGTAACAACATACTAATCATAATTTTCATATAATTTATCAGTCACTTTATTGCATAGTCGAGCTAAAATATTAGTCTTTATAAATATATTTAAAAATGTAACATAATGTTCTGAAAAAGTTGGAAATGGGTGTCTGGCCGGAGATTTCGCATGTCAGTCGGGAAATCGGGAGTATTTGCCAAAATAAAATGGAAAATGGAAAGTGAATTGTTAGCCCTATTAAACAGTGAAAAAACATCTGATGAGAAAAGAATCTTATACCAAAAAGTTCTGCAGAAATTTCTTCATGAGTACGAAAATTATAAGAGTCCGACAGAGATCCCAGTGGTTATTATGCATAGCACGGACAACGATGAGGATGGCGACATAGAACCTGTGTCCGACGTTAAAGTTAGCCAACCAAAGAATAACGGGTCGGTCCCACAACATATCGAACATGTATTAAAAAGCAGCCTCCCACATACATTGAGGAATAAAGGTTTAAGTCTTTATAATCTATTCAGTGAGGATCTCAACATACAGTGGACCGATACAGGTGAGAACATTGTGGAAGGAACAAAGGTACAGGGCTTGAATATCGTTAACATCGTCCATGATCTGGTGAGAAAGTGGGATAGACCCTCACCATCAGGATGGAAGCATATTAAAGCAAGACTACAACAAATAAATGTTCCCAAAACATTGATAGAAAATTTGAACAGGTTAAAAGATTTGGAACATGCCTCGCATGTGCCACAACTGAGAACGCCATCGCCCCCAGCGGTAGAACCTTTGAAGAGGAGAAAGAAGAGGCCAAACAACAACATCGGTGAACCCTATCCACATGCCTCTAAAATACGCAAATGGCTAACATATTAAGAAGACGTTATTATGACATTTCTAGCCCAGCCTCCTACGGAGGCGTTGATACACTGTACAGAAGTGTTTACAATGATGGAGTAGGGAAAAAAGATGTTGAGAGGTTTTTGCGGGAGCTGGACGCTTATACACTTCACAAGCCTGTGAGAAAAAGGTTTAAAACAGCCAAGACAACAGCGACATCGACTGACTCTATTTGGCAAGCAGATTTAACAGACATGCAAAGATATTCAATGTATAACGATGGTTACTGCTACATCCTATTCATAATAGATGTATTCTCTAGATATCTGTGGCTAATTCCTCTGAAAAATAAATCGTCTGAAACAGTTGCCGAAAGCCTTTAAAACGTTGCTGCTGAAAGAAAACAGGGTTCCTGGCTATTTTTGTACGGATATAGGGAAAGAATTTATAGGCCGAGCTTTTCAGAACATGCTGGCAGAGTTTAATATCAGCTACTACACTAGCAATTCTATACATAAGGCCTCTTTAGCTGAAAGAGTTCAACGTACCATAAAGGAACGTATGCACCGCTATTTTACATCTAAAAACACATACAGATATATAAACATTCTGGAATCATTGGCCTCATCATACAACCGCTCACACCATCGCACGATTGGGACAACACGTAACGAGATTTTAGAAAGAGGAACGCGCACAGAACCTGATGTGAGAAGAGATATTCGTAGAACACCGCCACACTCTGCGCGTTTCAAAATCAATGATTATGTAAGGCTGTCGCGTTCGGGAAATAAATTCGCGAAGGGATTTGAGCAAGGTTGGACACGTGAGATTTTTAAAGTTAGGGCTATGAGACCTAAAGGCGAGATAATGCTGTATTACGTTGAAGATTTGAATGGGGATGAAATCGCAGGAGGCTTTTACCGTGAGGAGTTGCAGAAAGTGACATTTAATTTAGGAAAAAATGTGTTTAAAATTGAAAAAATTTTAGGAAGCAAAGGCTCAGGAAAGAGAAAAGTGTACTTGGTGAAATGGCTAGGGTACCCAGAAAGCTTCAACACCTATATAAAAGCTGATACAATAATGAAGCTTAAATAGTATGCAACATGGCGCCTAACCATTTCTACGACACACTACCGCCCTCTTCTCCTCTGTCTGTACATCCTAACAACACCCTGGCCAACTTTGTAACAGAACTTCATGGGCCCATTGAATTGGATCGTGATTCGTATGAGGTGGGGATATGCGAAGTTCATCTGGACACCCTCTTTTTAAATATTGATTATGAAGAACCCGTTTTTACCGTTCTTAGAGACCTTGATGAGTGTGAAAAAGCCGGAGTAACTCGGGATGAATCCATACGTATCGCCCGGATTGGGGATGCACAGTATTACAGTACAGTAGTAACACTAGGTCCGGGCCGTTGTGGTGCGGCTGAGGATGTTGTGAGAGACTTAAGCGTTAGTTTAAAAAACTCAAATCTTACTGCTGTATGTGGGGGAGTATGTGGAGTAGGTGGGGCGCAGAGTGCTGGAGATGGAGTTGCCGGGACGGAGAAGAAGAGGAAGACCGAAGACGAGATGGAGGGACTGTGTGGTGGCGGACATCAGAGAGAAGGACTTGGAGGAGGACGCGGTATACGACAGAGGAGAGTGGAGAAGACGAACCAAAAACAGCGACCCCATGTAAAGATGGGATAATAAGCTGCGGAAGAAGAAGTGGAGCACCAGTTTGTTGGGGATACCCAGGCACCCCTGCTGCACATCACGCACATCCCCAACCATAAAGGGAAGAGCTTGAGTATTACATATGGCAGGCCCCATTATGTGAATGTCGCAGCTAATCTAATAACCAATATCTCAATATATATGTAAAAATGAACCATGAATAATTCCTATATTCCTATACTATCTTATTCATTCGTGTAATTCTTATATTCATTTATATAGTTCTTATATCCATTTGTAAAATTCATGTGTTTATATGGTTCATGTATTTATATAATCCTATATATTCGTATATATTTAACTTCATATAATACCTATATTCATATGTATGTACGTGTATGTATTAATTTTTACATAAGGACCAAAATCGCCTAACGCGAGTTTGGATAAAATTTTTGATTTGCTTTCTACTTTGCCAAATAATTGGTGACTTGTTCTTTTTAAAATTTCTTAATAACTTTTTTTAGATTTAGCTTAATAATGAATCCTGCTTAAGTTCTGCAATGTTCATATTTTGTATACATTCTCTCTTCGTTATAAAAGATGAAGTCATGTCTTGTTTAAGCATTTAATTGTCAATCTTAAACCTTTAATTTTTACTCATATGCATATTTTAGTGTAAAGATGCATAGTTCAATTTCCACTTTTAGTTAACTCGGCAGATCATGATAACATCGGATCTGAAAATACGCGGTTTAAGATAAAAATATGGCTTCATCTTCAAATATCTTGTTTATTCGTAAAGATTTACTTTATTTTCAAATATTGTGCAAAAATAATGTAGCCTTTTCAACATTTAATAATAATGATGTTAGCAAATTATGGGTATATAAACCCACAAAAATTCTTCCATGTTCATTCAGAATTAGACTTCGAGGCTGAGCACTACCTGTATATTTTAGCAGTAAATTACAGTAAGAAACAGTCTTTATCTTCTCCTTCGAGCCTTGCTCTCTTCAGAGAACTTAGTCATTAAAATTTCCCGATACGTTATAAAAAGAATCAGGGAACCTTCAGAGAATTTAGTGAGCCTCCCAGAATCCTCCGAACCACTATAGAAGAACTCGGAGAGTAGTATAGAAGAAACTACTGCAAGTAACAAATCCGTTGCTGCCACCTAACCAGAATCCCCGTCGACTTCGAACCAATCCAGGCCATAGAGGGAGGGGTTAACAACTGGCGACCGCTGCATCCAGGATTCTTCCAGTCTTCCAGACCCTGGAACTAGAACCAACATCCAGTTGACCGGCGTGTCACGACTTCCAGTTCGTCACATCCACCCTTGAACCGATGTGTCACGACTCCAAGTTCTCCACGCCTAGTTTTCATCCAAGAACAAGTGGCCAGAAAGACACGTCTTCAAGACACGTCTCCAAGGACTTCGCCGTAGAAATCTTGTTAAGTACAGATCTCATTTTTTAAAGTAATCTCTAAACATTTGAGTATCAGTATTAGAACAATTAATAATTAGTATCAAGCCAGAATTAACAAAAAACACAGTGAACATTCCATACACCAGTGATACATTTCTTTTTATCGAAACCGAGTTATTTCTACTATTATAGTTAGCAGAGTATAATTTTATTTAATGTACCAATCATAATATTACCGTACCTTCACGTACATTCGAGTGAAATCTTGTTTACACTTTTTCTATTATTTTGTTTACAATCTTTTCAAATTTTCCCCTAGTTAGGCAAATTGTTGTGCATTTATTTAATTTGTATTTCTTAGATAGAGTAGTTCGGAAAACCACTCAAGTGATCATTCCATAGATTAAGATCGGTCAAGCAGACCAAATTAGAACACATTAATAGTACCTTCACATATGAGCGATTCAGACGGTACGCTTTCTGACATCGAAAATCCCCCTACACCCATTTTTTCACCAACCCCGCGCCCTTCAAACATATTCCCAAACACACAAACTTCAGATAATATGTCTCAAACCACCGCTCCAGCATACATTAACTTAGGTAGACTGGTAAACCTTCCCCATACTGTCCTAATTTTTAAGGGGACCATAGATAATCACTTTGTTGAACTACGCATAAGACCTTAGATTGAGTCTTTAGAACAACATTTCTTACGCAAAAACATCACCGATGATGACATAAAGATTAGGGAAGCAAAAAGGTTTGTCGACCCAAAAGAAGAAAATGCCCATGATACAGTCACCTACGTCCCATCCATTAGCGAAGCTACAAAATGGGACAATTTTAAACAAAACTTATTAGATTTTTTAAAGAAATAACACTTGCACAACCCTTAGCCACGTTAGAAGCTGTCTTCCAAGCTAAATGGAAGAAAGAAGAACATGAAGAGTGAAATAATTTTATTACACGAACACATAAACTCGTAGGAGAAGCCCTTCGAACCGCAGAAAATGCGTGCGGCATTACTTTCACTTCAAAACAAAGAAACCTAATAGTAGCAGTGACCATTTACGAAAACCTACCCGGAGCACCTAAAAAAAAGTTTCAAGAGTTTCTAAATGTTGACAAACCAGTAAGTGTAACCATAAATAAAACACGGGAACATTACCCAGATTTAGCAAACCAGAACTGCCGAAAGGGTAGAGAAACCCCCATACACTACATTCAGCAGCAGCAAACACAACACCAACAGCAACAACAACAACCCTATAAATCGAGGCCGATGCAGAAACAAGCCCCACAAACCCAGAATGCACGCCCTCCTCCACAGTGTTTTAACTGCGATAGCTTTGGACACAGGATAAGTCAGTGCAATTATCCCCCTTATTGCTCTCACTGTCATGAACATAGTCATCGCCGTGGCGATCGACAAAAATGTGCTGATAAAGCCCCTGCAGGGTATAGGCCCAACTTCCAAAGAACGAATCATCAACGTTCTCAAAAGCCCTCTAATCTCCAGAAACCAGTAAATTCCCACCAACTAAATAAATCACGACCACAGGGTCACTCACATTATTATCCAATGTACAAACCCCAATACAATCAGCAAGATCGGATAGTTCGGTACGTAGGAGTACCTGTTGAGGAATCATTTTCCCCAGAGTACAGTTTTCAAGAAAATCCTCCAGTGTTTGGTGATCCCGTAGAATATAGGGTTGCCATATTTGAACTTTCAAAAAGGAGGACACTCCGGAGATGGGGGGGGGGGGTGTATTTGTATCAGTATCTACCAACTCACGTTGTATTAATGTGTTATATATACTGCGTACTACATGTCGTCTATACTGAGTATCTATAACTAAGAACAAGTGTTATGGCCTCAAAAAATCAATGTTATAAATATTCAACTTTCCCGGACATGTCCGGGAAAAACCGGACGTATGGTAGCCCTAGTAGAATATGACCCAGGTCCTCCCATAGAAGACAATTCAAGCCCTTTTTTTAGATCCCACTTTGGAGGCAGCAGTTCAACCTCCTCCCTCCTAAATAGCAGTAATGAACCCAGATACACATACAAACTCCCCATCAGGATTATAGGTGCGGACCTCCTAGATTTAATAATAAATTGTAGCACCGACAACCAAGATTTAACCGCTCTCCTAGATACAGGAGCACACGCAACGTTAATTAAGAAACAATGTGTAGATGAGTTACTAGAGAGTACAGATTACAAATATGAAATTAAGGCACCTTCCTACCAACACAGTGGAGTTACAGGCACACTCATACCTAAATATAGAGAAATTGAATTATATTTAGAAGTTGGAAACGCGGTATACCCCACAAAATGTTGTATAGTGGACACAGTCGCCACCTTTCAAACAGATATCCTACTAGGTATGGATTTTTTCAACTGGAATAAATAGGAAATTTACCCAGCCGGAAAGTTAGTGGTGTCGAAATAGGACACACCCTCTCCATGAGAATAATATACAGCTTAATGCTAATAGAATCAGTTCAGTTCGGATTTCCGAAAGAAATAGGAAACCCACTCCACTTGATAGCAGTTCAAGTCAGTCGGTTGCATCCAGAGGGACAACCGCTCCAGAAATCAGCCCCCAGAGTAATCATTTCCAGTTGTTGAATCCAGTAGGATCAACGCAGTCAGTTTCCAGTCAGTTAGTTCCCAGTCAGTCAGTTTCCAGTCAGTCAGTTTCCAGTCAGTCAGTTTCCAGTCAGTCAGTTTCTAGTCAGCCAGAGTCAGTTCAGCCAGCTTCAGTTCAGCCAATAAGGCAAATTTTAGTCGCCGAACCAGAGTCAGATTCACAATTTTTCATATGCCCTACAGAGCATACCGTATAACAGTAGCACCTTATGAGAAGATTTGTTTCCTAGCAAGAGTAGTCAACAGTAAAGGGAAACTATTAGAGTCAGATCGTACTCTGATTACAGAAAAAAGTGATTTCAAAAGAGATGTTCTTATTGCCCAAGTCCTTAGTCAGAGTCAGAATTCAGCTATCCCTGTTGTTTGTTTAAACAAAGGAAAAAGCCCTATCGAATTAACTTCAAATCAGAAAATAGGAACTGTTTCCACAGTAGAAATAAATTCAGATTTCCCCACCAGTACTATAAATCGTGTTTCTAGTTCCTTAGAGTTAAACCCTTCAGTATTGAAAGAAGAATATAAGAAATGTCTGGAGCATCCCTTTCAGGAGTCACCAGCCTTACAGGATCCCAAACTACTGGAATCACTTCTCGATTTCCTGATAAGAAATAGAGATGTGATTGCCCTAAAAGGAGATCCTCTGGGCCGAACTAACTTGGTCCCTTTCGGAATCAAGCTGGAACCCAATTCCGAACCCATCTTCATTCCTCCCTATAGGATTCCACATTCCAAATTAGTCACTATTGAGGAACACATTACGGACATGTTGGAGCAGGATGTCATTCAGCCTTCAGCTAGTCCCTGGTCCGCTCCCATGATTCTTGTCTCTAAAAAGGACGGAACATCTCGCCCTTGTATAGATTTTAGACGCCTAAACCACATTACTATCCCTGTTATTTATTTATTTATATATTTATTTTTTTGGGGGGTTCAAAATCCCAGCTGAGCCGTGAACGGCCAAGCTCTGAAGGGCCAGTTCAACCTTCAGCCCAAGTTAAGCTAAAATTAAAAACTTACGGACTTGGAGGTCCTATTAGGTCCTACCTCAGGGTTGCTGACTCGATGTGGGCCTACCTTAGGCCTCAGTTGCATGAATTTAAGATAAAAACAAAAGGGGCACTATTTATGGTCTTCTTTCTAAACCTTGCAACAACAACACAACCTGCACTATTGCACGATGCAACAATCTTGTATCTAAACAACCAAACTGAATTACAAGAGAGCTCTCTATAAGACCACACCCTGTTAGTACGGCATTCCACAAACGAGTAAAAAAGACGCGCAGCGCCCCAAAAAATGATGCCACAAGAGTGCCCAAACAATGATGCCACAAGAGCCCAAAAATGCTAGCTCTAAATTAAGTGAATTTTTCACTAACATTACAATTATGAGATGGATATATATATATATATACACCTTAACTTAATATATACAAGCAATGCTGCATCAATCAGCTTAGTCATCATATCGCCTTGGGACAACAATGGTTCTTCCTCTTCTAGATTTTCTAACACTCCCCACCGAAGAGGCATTGTTGTTATTACCTTCTGCAAGGTTAGCCAAGCCTTCTCCATGAGGCTGTAACTCAAATGTTTCATCTTGACTATCCGTATTTTTGCTGATTTTTAAAGCATAGAGTTTTTGTATAGGTCTCTTTAACTTTCCTCCTGAAGTCTTTACCAGTGCAGACCTAACTAAATTGTCTTTGCCAACAAACAACTCTTCAATTATGCCAAGCTTCCAGCATTGCCTTGGTCTTTCATCCCCAATCATTACCACTTCTCCCACCTTGATACAATTTGCATTGGAGCCCTTTACATTGCCTGATGGGTAATAATTGAGTTCTGGCAAGTATTCCATCTGCCACCTCTTCCATAACTGATCTTGTAGCTCTTCAAGGTATCTGAACCGTCTGGTTAACTCTCCTTGAGTGCTCTGGATAGGCTGCAAGTCTTCTGGCACACTGGGGCTTGATGTTAATCGTTTACCACAAAGAAAATGATTTGATGTCAATGGCTCTGCATCCTGCATACTGTTATAAACAAAAGTGATAGGCCTACTGTTCACCATTGCTTCTACTTCACATAAAACAGTGCAGAATTCTTCTTTGCTCAAATGAGCATTAGCTAAAAGTTTCTTTAATGGACACTTTACACTTCTCACTAGCCTTTCCCAAAATCCTCCCCACCATGGTACTCTCTCAACAATAAACTCCCACTGTACCCCTTGGTGTGAAAAGTAGGATTGGAATCCTTCCTCTTTTAGCAAGGACCAAACTTCTTGGAGTTCCTTTGCAGCCTTTTTGAAGGTTTTTGCATTATCCGATATGATTTTATTTGGGAAACCCCTTCTGTTCACAAACATTTTAAAGGCCAAAAGAAATACATCACTACTTAAGTTGCTTACCAACTCCAAATGGATTGCTCTGGTGGTAGCACATGTGAAAAGACATATATAACCTTTGTTAGACTCCCCTTGCTCATACACATAGACTGGACCTGCGAAGTCTACTCCCACTACATCAAATGGGGCAGTATAGACACACCGTTCTCTTGGAAGTGGAGCCACCTTTTCATAATAAGGCTTTGCACTCCAACGCTTGCAAACCACACATTTATGCAAGACCTTTTTTATTACTTGTCTAATTTTGGGAATCCAAAACCGTTGTCTGATCTCTATTATCACTTCTTTAACTCCAGCATGTAACAACTTATGATGAGTATCCAGGATCAAAAGGTCCACAAAGTGCCCCCCAGCAGGTAGCAAAATTGGATGTCTTTTCTCCTCTGGAAGCCCAGAAAACTGTAGTCTACCTCCTACTCTCAATAAATCCTGATCCAAAAACACATCCAAACCCTTGAGAGCAGAATGTGTTGGTAGAACATGTAATGGATGGCTGGTGAGCAATTCCCTCTCTTCACCAAATTTTTCCTTCTGCACATATACCACCCAGTATTTCCTGGCTTGCTGAATCTCCTTACTGTTCAGAATTCCTTCCCTTCTTGTTTCTCCCTTAATATTGTTGGTAAATCGATATACCCATGCTGTCACTCTTAACAACCTTTTCAGACTGCTAATGTCCTCAAGCCTCAATATGGGGTCCTGCTGCATAGCTTGACAACTGTTCACAGTGCATTTTCTCACCTCACTCACCCATGCTTCTTCAGCCTGGCATTCTCCTACAATAGGCTGATTAGAAGGCCAGTTTTCACTTCCAAGTTTTAGCCACTCTGGCCCATTCCACCACCAGAGATGGGCAAGATACTTGGAAATAGTATCTGAGATACAGATACAAGATACCCAACAAAAATGTATCTGAGATACAGATACAAGATACTCGAAAAAACTGTATCTTCAAGATACAGATACAAGTTACAGATACAAGATACATTTTTAAGATACAAGATACTTTTGAAAGAATAATTATTTGAGTTTAGTTTCACCTGGTGAGCCATGAGCGCACGAGTTGTCTCATTCAATTGTTTATTATTATATTTTTGGATATAAATAAATGCCAAATCAATGGTACTTCATATCTCAGTATTCATATAGTGATATAACTAAAAGGAAAGCACAACGTAAATATGTATAAATAATCCTGAAAATTTTTAGGTATGGAAAAATAAAATAAACCACACTTTTTCAATTTATGTATTTCAAATAAATTGTTAATACAGGTATGCTCAGTTACCTACTCACGAAGAAAAATAAAGTTTTCCTCATAATAAATATATTTGCAGGAATAAGCAAATATATGTATAATTCCTGATTTTTAATCATGTTAAAACATGTTAAAACCGCGGGATACAAGATGAAACCTGAGTACGTCTGTGCCGAGACTGTGCGCGCAGCGCAACGGTAGTATTCATGTACAAACATGTAACAGCAATCGCCGGCCTGCTTCAACGTGCGTCAGATATGATCATATTTCATGAATAGTTATTAGCGTCTCTATTTAAAAAGTATCTTATGAAAGTATCTTTGAAAGTGTATCCCGGGATACAAGCTACATGACAAAATGTATCTTAGATACTTCTCAAGATCCTCCAAAAATAAAGTATCTAAGATACGTATCTCAGATACGTATCTTGTATCTTAAGATACTTTTTGTATCTTAAGATACAAGATACTGCCCATCTCTGTCCACCATAAACTTGACTGTGCAAGATCTTTCACTGAAATTCCTCGTGTTGGTAAATCAGCGGGGTTTTGGGTGCCTGGACAGTGCTTCCATTGCTTGGGATCTGTGTGCGCATGAATTTCCTCCACTCTATTGGCAACAAATGGTTTCCATTTCCTTGCCTGGCTTCTTAACCAGTGCCAAACTATAGTGGAGTCTGTCCAATAATAGCTTGGAATTTCATGAAGGACCAAAGATTTTTGCACTGTAACTGCAAGCCGACTAGCAATAACTGCACCCATCAATTCCAACCTTGGAACAGAAAGCCTTTTCAAAGGTGCTACTCTGCTCTTTGCAGCAACCAACCTGCAACTTACTTCCTCTTGCAATGTGCCTCTTATATAAATACAAGTTGCATAGGCTTCCTCACTTGCATCACAAAAGTTGTGCAGCTCCAAATTGTCTGGACTATTGTTCAACTCTCCACAGTACCATCTTGGGATTTCAATGTCTCCAAGATGTGCCATTTCTTTGAACCAATATTTCCACCTTACCACCATATGATCAAATAACTCTTGGTCCCAACCAAGTCCAATTTCCCAGAGGCTCTGAAACCAAATTTTTTACTTTATCACAAATGGAGCCAGGAATCCAAGGGGATCAAAGACCTTTGAAGCCAAACTAAGAGCTGTACGTTTTGTCCACCTTGTCTCATTCTCAGCCAGCTCTACTAAAGATTTCCCATTGAAGGTAAACAAATCCTCTCCTTGCTGCCAAATAATGCCTAGCACTTTTGCGCAAGCCCGTAGGCAAGGGGGGGCCAGGGGGGGACAAAGCCCACCCTGGAAAATAATATGCCCCCCTGGGAAAACTCAGCACTTTATAAACAGTATTATTATTCGAGAATTTTTTTTGTATTTTGGTTCTAAGAGGAATAGGTGAAGTGATAAAATAACGTTTATGTAATTATGTTTCCTGCAGTATATTTCGATATTCACAAAAAATGACATTAAATTTTTTCATTGTCCCCCCTGTCAATTTCTCCGCCCCTCCTACTGATTTGGTCTAGCTACGGCCCTGCTTTTGCGTCTATTGCCCACAACTCCTTAATACCAGAATCCTCAATACTTTCTGCTGCATCAGGTACTACACAGGACTGACTTATAAACTCTTGTAATTGAGAATGATTGGTCTGCCATTTTCTAAGCTTCATGCCAGCCTCCCTCATTATAGCTCTAGCCTCCATGAATATCTGTTTAGCCATTTCTGTATTATCCACGGAACACAGCAAATTATCAACATAAAAATTTTTCCTTATGTGTTCAATAGTGTTAGGATAGACTTCAGAATATTTCTTAAAATGGTACTGCATAGTAGCTGCCAACAGAAATGGACTAGAGCTGAGACCAAACAACACTGACTTCATTCTATATGCTTGAACCTTAGGTTCATTTTCCAACAAGTCTTTCGTATCCACCCACAGATACCTTACTGCATCTCTGTCCTCTGGTTTTAACTTTATCCGCAAAAAGGCTTGCTTCACATCTGCAGTCAATGCTACTCTACCAAACTTGAATCTCAGTAACAAGGAAAATAAATCTGCATTTAAATTTGGCCCAGCATCCAAACAGTCATTCAAGGACACACCACCTTTGTCCTTGGCTGAGCCATCAAAAACTACCCTCAGTTTGGTGGTAGTTTTGTCTCGCCGTACCACTGCATGGTGTGGCAGATAATGTGCCTCCTGGCTCACCAGCTCACCTTGCCCCCTTTCAGCATAGCCCTCCCTTACATAGCTTAGGATGGCCTCATTGTATTCAATTAACAACTCCTCATTTTTTCTTAACCTGTACAATGAAGTCTCCAACCTCCGATTAGCTAGCCGAAGGTTTGAACCGGGTTTGCAAGAATCCTTCCAAGGGAGGCCAACTTCATAGCAACCATCTCTAAACCCAATCCCTTTTTCAAATTGCTCTAAAACATCACTGTTCACTGTACTTGCCTGTTTGTCCTTTATGCTAATGGATTCAAGTTCCCAAAACGCTTTCAAATGCCTTTCCAAACCATGGCTGTTCTCCTCAATCTTAACAAAAAGAGCTTTAACCTCCATTTCATTGCAATAGCTACCATGTAGCATCCAGCCTAGCTTACTTTCAATAGCTACCGGGCCTCGAGATGTGCGGACAATATTACCAGTGATCAGAGATGGGCAAGATCACCAACTTTGGTGATCTTGAAGATCAAGATCAGATCACCAGAAAAATGTGATCTTGAAGATCCAGATCAAGATCGTGATCTTGAAGATCACTTTTCAAGATCACTTTTTAAGATCACTTTTATATGAATTGAAAAAAGTTGTACTCTTGTAAACAAAAACAAATTATTTTGTTAATCACTCCTGAAAAGTATCACTCCTAATACTCCCCTGAGGGCTGAGGCAATACAAGCATCGCATCCTACCCATGTCACCTGATCTAAACCACGGGGATTGACGATTCCCCTTTCAGTTTTTCAGGTGGTAAACTTAAAACTTAGTATTATCACAACTTATCAGCAAAGAAAAAACTATTAAATGACCTACATATAGTTTTTAGTTCTATTTTTCTCAATTCTCATTTCACCAGGTCCATAACCCATATCAATGAATGGTCAGCATATATAAGTAAACATTTTTTACATAGAATTTAATTTTACAGTTTTACTGCAGTACGCAATTACTGACAATATAAGGGTAAAAACCGCAAGTTAAGAGTGTTAATTTAATGTTCAACCGCTGTAAACATTTGCTTTCAGCAAAACCAATTGTTCAAAGTTACCATCCGAGAGACGACTTCGTTTGGGGCTATGAACCATGCCAGCAAACGAAAACAACCGTTCCACTGGTGCAGAGGAAGGTAGCGTGGTGTTATACCTCTTGAAGATCTTCTTTATAGCAGGATACCTATCTAAAGAGTCGAGTGCCTTACTGGTGTCCTGCAAATAATTGAGGACTTCCAAGTCTTCCTTGTTGTTAGGAGCAGAGAATGAGCTGTCCATAGTTCTGAAGAAATCGTCTTCAGATGATGAGTCTGAGTTCACCGAACTATTACCACTGCTGTCAGAATTATAATTTCTTACAGCCATTTGCAGCTTGTCTTTTACTTGAGACTTGATTGCTTCATGATCGCCGAAATTAGGCCCTTGCAACAATGATATCCATCTAAGTTTGAAATACGGATGAGATACTGAGGCCAAAACGGCATCAGTTACCTCGGGGCTCAACGACAAAAAATGACCAAATCTGGCATTGAAGCCAGAGACGACTGCTGCCAGTAATGGCATGCAGTGTCTCAAGCGCAGGTCGTTTGGTTGGATAGGCTCCAATCTTGCGAAGGCATCTTGAGTCACTAGGACTGTTGGAAGAAGACAACCGTAGTAGCATTCTTTCTCTGCCTGTAATTTGTTGAGGGCTGCTGCAATTGGTTTTAGAACATACAAATATTCTGAAATAAATTCCAATTCATTGTCTTTGAGGATGGGTAGATTCAGTTCTTCAAGAGCTACATTCACGTCGTTCTTATGTTTATATATTTGGCTTAATGAGTCGTACATTGAGTTCCATCGGGTGACGCATTGGTACCTAAATCGGACGCCAGTTATTTCCTGTATTTTTTCTGCTGACTTGGGTTTACCAGCAGCATTCCACAGCGCCGAACATTTTCCCATTGCAGAATGCTTTATCTTCTTTAGTCCAGGTGAATTCAGTCCTTTATCTGCATCAGTTGTTGCTACCAAGTTCAATGTGTGGGAGGCACATCGAATATGGGATGATAGTTTCACTGACTCCTCTCCATGCTCTCCTGAATGTTCAGGAAAGTTGCTGATGATAACCTCTTCATCTGAATCTTTTTCATCATCATCTTCATCTGCATCATCTTCATCAATGTCGTCAGTACGATTCTGAACACGAACACCGAACTCTTTAAAGCATTTCACCATGTTCGATGCATTGTCGGTGACTGTAGATACAACTTTTCTATAAGATAAACCATGCTCCGAGTTGATCCTGTCCAATATTCCAGCAATTTTATCAAAGCTATGTGTTCCACGAAATCTTCGGCATGCCAGTGCAGCTGATCCTCGCGACAAGTCATCATTGATCTGTAATGTAAGAATATAAAATCAATGTTTGTATGAACATTTTTTTAAGCTTAATTTAATAATATTGGTTAGACACGCACCAGCTAAACTGCGCCACCAAACATTGAAGAGAAGAACTATGTGATATAAAGGAGGCAATTCAGCGATGAGTCGCCTACCATACCACCACATCAGTGACCCATCCCATAAGAGCAAAATGTGGAAGAGTCCATATTCACAGCCTGTGAATATGGACTCTTCCACATTTTGCTGTGAATCAGACATAATGACAGATGACAGAATCAGTGAATTAGTGTGAAATTACTGTGAATCACAGCAAAATGAAGACTCACCAAATTAATGAATGAGGAACACATGTCGAATAATTGAAAAGATTATACTATAAGTCTATCAGACTATCAGTCTATCACTAATGGTCAATTTATCAATTATATAAAAATAATACACTAAATCAATAGCATACCCAATGCGCAGTGACTCCCATGAAACTGCGGTGATTAGTTGACCATATGTCGCATGTAATACACACATGGTCAACTGCTGCCAGTTTTGCTTGTATGTCTTCCTTCATTGTACTGGTTGTTGTTGCAAGAGATCTAGCCAGGGTGCGTCTAGATGGCACCTGAACAGCCGGGTTGACGTCTGAAAAAAATATTTAAAAATTAAAACAAATACAATAGATTAGCTATGGAAAAAATATCAAAATATTTAGCTAGGCTAGCGATAGTCTAATGTTCATACAAATAATATGATTAATTATTTTAATCAGATATTAGCTATGGAAAAAATAGCAAATATTTGAGTTATACTAACATGAAAGAAGATCCTTAAATTCATGTAGTTCAACTAGGCTCAATGGTAGGAGCCCATTAGCCACAAGCGAGAGAATCTTCTTTTCAAGGATATCCTTGCATATTGGTGGTCCTGGTTTTTGCTTGGAAATGTGGAACATGCTTAGTGTTGACTGCTTGGCAATTTTGGCAGGGCCAGCATTGCTGCCGCTGGCATCTTCTTCTTTAGCTGGACGCTTGCGCGATTTCTTCTCCGATTCATATTCACCCAAAAGATCCGAATGTAGTTTCTGCACAAGAAAATAAATTATTATCATGCGGAGAGACTTCTTGAACACCCTGTATAATATTTATCAGAGTATCAAACTTCTAGTTGAAATTAATACTTAACAAAATTCTAAAATTTTGTTATCTTTAACAAAAATTATTTTCACCATGATCAGTGCATTTTTATCCTATGTTAAATTGAAAGCCGAATTTCGTCCTTCAGTAACTAAATACGAGAAATTACAGACATGGATCAGACAGAGAGAAAGACAGATACACCTGGCGTTTTATTATAGTTGGATATCGGCAGTTTTTAATATAGTTACTAGTCCATAATCTATTAATATCTGAAGTGCACAATATATTCAAATGGACGTCTATGTAAATGTAGCATTAGTCTTGTATGGCACCAGTCACTTAAAATATGACTTGAACCATTATGTTAATGTTGCTACTTACTACTTAGTTACTAAGTAGTACTAACCCTGAGGTGCCTCAGAAGATTGCTTGTTGAGTCGAGGCCAGCAGACAGAATTGTAGTTTTCTTTGTACACTGCTACAAATAACTTTGATACTGTTTCCAGTTTTTTCGACAATTTGAAAATATTTTCCGTTCAATAGCACAGATTGATCCTTATTACCAACATTGTTATCTAAATATATTGAATACTGTTCTGGTGACAACCTAGAATATTTGGTTCCCTTGGGAGCCTGTTGAAGTTGTAAAATTGCACTCATTATTAAAAAATTCAATCTGTAAATAAAATATGTTTAGAATTAATTTATTATGAATACGGACCTATAGGCTATATTTTATGCCTATATATAATAATATATTAATAGAACACTTTTAACATAATTGCACAGTAAATTACACTTTTTACGAGCCTAAATTCCACAGCAACTACACCTTCCATGAGCCCACGCATGACGCAAGTCACCCAACTAACAGAAAACATAAACAGTCGGTGTTGAACAAAGTTGCCACCAGATGTCGCTTGGACAAAAAACAAATGACATTCGCATAGCGGCATATTTAAGAATCTGAAATTAAAAGTGATCTTGAAGTCTAAAGTGATCTTCAAGATCAAGATCACAAGAAATAAAGTGATCTTAGATCAAGATCAAGATCACCATAATAAAAGTGATCTTCAAGATCAGATCACGATCTTGATCTTCAAGATCACGATCTGATCTTGAAGATCAAGATCGTGCCCATCTCTGCCAGTGATGAAGTCCCAATAATAGTCAGCTCCAATCAAAAGACTAATATCTTCTGTTCCTTCAAACTTATTATTGCCCAAATTAATTCCTTTAACTTGCAATTCTTGGACACATGCCATATCTAAACAAATAGTGACTGGAGCACAAAGTTCCTCAATTTCTACAGCTTGGACCTTGATAGTGGGACTTTATGGTAACAACCCCTTAACCAGAACTTCTACCTTCTTAACTTTGGTTCGGTTTTGAACGGAACCCCCAAACCCAGAAATTCTTAAATTTTCTCTCTTAAGTTCTTTAAACTTCAATTTTCTGGAAATTCTGGTCTTAATCATTCCCAATAATTCCCAATCATTCCCAATTAATAAGGCTGCAGCTGTTTGCAATAATCCCCCTTTACTTTTACTCCCTTTCATAGCAGTAGCATGTGCCACTGATGTCTCTACTTCTGGGGTAGGCCTACTAGGAGTGTTTTCACACAATAATGGCTGATGCCTGCCATGACATTTTTTGCACAAAATTTTAAACTTACAAAACCTTGCTCTGTGACCTTTCAAAAAACTTCTACCTTCTTAACTTTGGTTCGGTTTTAAACGGAACCCCCAAACCCAGAAATTCTTAAATTTTCCCTCTTAAGTTCTTTAAACTTCAATTTTCTGGAAATTCTGGTCTTAATCATTCCCAATAATTCCCAATCATTCCCAATTAATAAGGCTGCAGCTGTTTGCAATAATCCCCCTTTACTTTTACTCCCTTTCATAGCAGTAGCATGTGCCACTGATGTCTCTACTTCTGGGGTAGGCCTACTAGGAGTGTTTTCACACAATAATGGCTGATGCCTGCCATGACATTTTTTGCACAAAATTTTAAACTTACAAAACCTTGCTCTGTGACCTTTCAAAAAACATTTAAAACATGCTGTGGACTTAGTTACCCTGTCCTTTCTCTCCTCAAAAGGTAAAGCCTCAGCCACCTCACATTTATATGACTTGTGGTTGCCTTCGCAAAATATGCATTCCCTGATTCCCTTTAATTTATTCTCAGAGGATGCAATAATCCCCCTTTACTTTTACTCCCTTTCATAGCAGTAGCATGTGCCACTGATGTCTCTACTTCTGGGGTAGGCCTACTAGGAGTGTTTTCACACAATAATGGCTGATGCCTGCCATGACATTTTTTGCACAAAATTTTAAACTTACAAAACCTTGCTCTGTGACCTTTCAAAAAACATTTAAAACATGCTGTGGACTTAGTTACCCTGTCCTTTCTCTCCTCAAAAGGTAAAGCCTCAGCCACCTCACATTTATATGACTTGTGGTTGCCTTCGCAAAATATGCATTCCTCGATTCCCTTTAATTTATTCTCAGAGGATGCATGTAGAGCTGACACTGCACCTGGGCTATTCCTTTTTGTAGAAACCTTGGTGCTGTGGCTGCCTTTGTCCCCTTGTTTAACATCCCACTGTGCAAACTCAATTCCCTCTCGTCTTGCTAATTCTGTACCTAAAAGACTTAACATCTGCTGAAGGGGGATGTACACATGTTCTGTAGAGTGTCCCCTACTTAATTCAAGCAAAATTGAGCTAGGCAATTTAGACTCCAGTATAGTAACCAACATTATACCATACCTTTCCATTCCTACACCCAAGTTGTCCAGGGACCTAGTTCTAACTTCAAATTCATCATATAACTGCCGTAACTCTTTGACACTATTGGGATTATTAACAGGAGGTATAGCTAAAAGTTCACGGAGGTGGCTTTTAATTAAGATCTCTGGCTTACCAAACCGTTTCTTTAATATATCCCAAGCCACATTATAATTAGCCTCTGTTAATGCTAATCCTGCTATTGTCTTTGCTCCCTCCCCTTCCAAGAGGGACTGCAAATAATTAAACTTCTCCACCGCACTTAACACTTGACTAGAATGAACTGCTGATTGAAAACTGTCTGCCCATCCTTGTCATTCCTGAATACTTCCAGAAAATGTTTTGAGTACAAGCCTCGGTAATTGAACTGCAGATCTGTTAACCTCAACTTCACAAACACCATTTGTTGAGTGTTGTGTTTCATTATTAGACCTGGTCTCTAACTGTACTGAGCTGCTAAACTCTTTTGCTCGGTGGCATACTTTAATTTCATCATCAATAATCTCTTCAAAGTAAATTATGTTATTTTCTATTTCATCCTCTTCTATAAGAGCTTCAATTTTAACATTTACTTCACTTAGAGCAACCTTTTTAGTTTCTAATATGGAAAGCTGCGCAGTCACTTAGCTTAAATCCTCTTGCTCTATGGCAGAATCTATAGTGGCAATGACCTTTGTAATTAGACCTTTGTAGGCGCTTCTCCTTTTTTTAAACTTGTTCAATTCAGCTGCACTCATCGTCAATGCAAACAACAATTGGGCTCAATGCCAAATAAGCTGAATTGGCAAAAATACTTAACCAAACTGATCAAACGCAAATTTTGCTTTTTTCAAATAAACTGAATTGCTGGGTGGGGTACTGACCAAGCACCAGTATGGAATACCAAATTTTCCACCCAAGTAACTGGCGCACCGAAGTCTGCAACCTTCGCCTACGAATTAATAAACCAAAATTAACCAAACCGGTAAAAATGTAGGCCAAAAACAACGACAGGCAAGTGGCCAAGTTTCGTAATTGGGCGACCAAACTTTCTACCCTGGGACATTAACTCAATAATGCTCAACCCGTCTAGGCCTAACTTGGGCTACAATTTGCACAATCAGAACTTTGCCGAAAAATAGTCAATGACTCAGTCTTGGGCTAGAATCCGGTTCGAAGGACCATGTTATTTATTTATTTATTTGGGGGGGGGGGGGGGGGGTCAAAATCCCAGCTGAGCCGTGAACGGCCAAGCTCTGAAGGGCCAGTTCAACCTTCAGCCCAAGTTAAGCTAAAATTAAAAACTTACGGACTTGGAGGTCCTATTAGGTCCTACCTCAGGGTTGCTGACTCGATGTGGGCCTACCACACCCTGTAAGTACGGCATTCCACAAACGAGTAGAAAAGACGCGCAGCGCCCCAAAAAATGATGCCACAAGAGTGCCCAAACAATGATGCCACAAGAGCCCAAAAATGCTAGCTCTAAATTAAGTGAATTGTTCACTAACCTTACAATTATGAGATGGATATATATACACCTTAACTTAATATATACAAGCAATGCTGCATCAATCAGCTTAGTCATCATATCGCCTTGGGACAACAATGGTTCTTCCTCTTCTAGATTTTCTAACAATCCCAGACCGTTTCTCTATTCCAAACATGCAGGAAACAATTCTGAACGTAGGGAAAGCTAACTTCTTTTCATCCCTCGATTTAGCATCCGGTTATTGGCAAATGGAGGTCAGTCCCGAATACCGGGCAATGACGGCTTTCTCCACTAACCAAGGCCATTACGAATTCCAGGTTTTAACTTTCGGAGTCCGAAATGGGCCTGCTAATTTCTCTAGGTTGATGAATATAGTCCTTCCGACCTATTAGGTGTTGAAGCTCTCGTCTATCTTGACGATATTATCGTTTATAGTTCGGATATGAAAACACACTTTCAACGTCTTCAGAATGTGCTATCACGCTTGAGAAAAGCACACCTTAAACTGAAACTTGCAAAGTGCAACTTTTTACATGAATCCCTAGTATACCTAGGATTTCTACTATCATCCACAGGAATTAAACCTGATCCAGCCAAACTCGAAGCACTGGAAAGGTACCCTGTGCCCAAAACCATCGACGACGCTCGTACATTTATTGGATTTGTCGGATTCTATCGGAATTTTATCCCCCAATTTTCAAATATTGCTAAACCCATTACTAATTTGTTCCAGAAAAATACTAAATTTAACTGGGAATCTGTAGTGAATAGGTTTTATTATTTATTATCTTCATTATTTATTTACGCTTCTTTCTACTTTACTATATCTCTATTTATTCTCTATCGGCTCTTTCTTTCATTTATCACTTTGTTTCTCTACACTCTTTTTGCCGTATCGTATATATCATGGTAGCGCGCCTAGACTGAAAACCGTTACAAAAGAAGGGGAGGGGGAGGTATATTAATACTCTTTATTAACACTTATTACGTTTTATTAATTTCGAAAATGGTTTAGTTAATTAGGGGTATGCGAGTATGAAATTTATATAATAATTTAGGTCGGAGAGGGACACTCACTAAATTAATTTTACGTTACATTTGTCAACCTATCGCGTAACGCGTTGCCTCAAGACTAAACGTTATAGGGTAGTCCCTTGGGCCTATTCAGGACTACCAACTACCCATTTTAAACAATTTAAATCTAACAAACATGCTTTATCGTAATCATAATTTTAGTAAATATTTATTAAACATTATCTTAATTAAACAAACAGAAATTATATTCTTAACTAAGCATTACTACACTCGCATCACCCCCTTGAAAATAAGTTTTTCCATTAGAAAACTTATTAATATCGTTTAACAATGTCAATAAATTTATTCAACAAACTTACATATTTTGCAATTTTTTTTTTTTTTTTTTTCTTTAACAATTCAAAGTTTAGAAATAGACAAGAAATAATAGAATGACAATTCCCATACATATATTGTATCATATTATAAAAACCGAAAACTTTATAATTTTCACATTTGCATAAAATAACATTTCACTCTAATAATTAAATTACAACCTGTAACTAATCTATACATGCCAAAAAAAAATAACGGAAAATTTTCTTACAGTGGCTACACAAATCTCAAGTTCACAATCTATTCCCGCGATTTCTCATCAACGATCGCTTTACATTCGAAACAATTATTTGTATAGTTATACAGTTACTATCAGGGCAACATAGAAAAAAATAAGAAAAAGTTTACATAAAATACTGACCAAGAGCGCACATACTATTTCACGAAAAACACAACAAATATGGGCAATAATCGGACCCTTTTCACTTATAATTTCATTAGATAATAATCAGTACATTATTTGCTGGACGTTGTTTAGATGACACTCCGCACGCTGACAACGGATTTCAATTTTCAATCGCAGCTCTCCTGCTCACTTCGCTAGAATGCAAGGGATTGCATCAATCAACATGCAACAGGCAGCACGCTATAATGGTTCCGCTCTCTCTCCAATGGCGAAAAAAAAAACAAGAGACGTCCAATTCTAAAAGGATCAGGGGGGGAGATATCTGAAAGCGGGACCACGCGCTGGAATTGGACGGAATTTGCAATTCTAGAAGTCGATGAAGAAACTCGCCTTGTCTCATCTCCACTTTTGTCGGTGAACGCTGCTCTTCCTACGTCCAGCTGAAAGACTCTTCTACTGGCAACAATCAAACGATGACTCCGCCGTAGGCCGTTTCCCAACGAACCTACTGTATGTCTGTATGGACAGTACAGTCGTAGGCACCCGTTCAAGCTCTCGTGGCTTGTCTACCGCGCGCTTTGACACATATTTAGCGAAGCATTCGAGCAACGTGACCAGCTACTGCCCGAAAAATACCAGTAGACCATCTTCGATCGAAACTTTCGTGTGCCAAGACCCTGCACACGTAAATTTCTCTTCTCTTCCGAAACTGTCCTGCGCCAAGTCCATGCGCATTCGGTTCCTCTCTTCTCTTCGCTTCCGAAACCATCCTGCGCCAAGTCCATGCGCATTCTGGTTTCTCTTCTCTCTCTCTCATTGGTGATCGATCACCTATCCGGTCGACTAAACTCACTTGATGGAACTCGGATTCAACTTGGTTGACCCAAACTGAGCCTTTGCAATTTTGAAAAAAAAGTTTATTCGAAACGTTTCTGTACTGCTTATCATTTCATTTAATTTATCGAATTTTCTCGACAGTTCACTTCGAAACAATAACTACACATTTGCTCTGGCCAAATTCACGGAAAAAATATAAAAAATTTCGCAAAAATTTAATCAAATCTAGCTACCAATAAGGTCACTTATGGCAGTTACAGCAGAGAAGAAAAAAAAGTCATAAAACGCTAAACAAAATTGTACAGTATAAATATAAAAGCGCCCATACATAGTAACTGTTAGTATAATTTAAGAATTATTATTGTTCAAACTATCGTCAGAAATCACCTCAATACCTCAAATACAAAAGACAAAAATGAACCCCAGAAACTTCATGTCATCCATTCTCTGACAATCATGAACCCTCTTGCTTTGAGGAGGAGCACACAGACGCCACAAAAACGTTACTGGCTATCTAGAGGCTCCATTTCCGAGTGTACACTTGAGTCAATGTTTCAAATGCATTAGTTAACTCCGACTGAAGGTTTAAACAATAATAATTTTCTAAACAGTTATTAAAAAGTAAAAAAATTTAAATATTACTACCAAAAATTATTTTAATACAGTAATTCCAACTTGAAACGTCAAATTTCATAGAATTGAACTCGCAATTCGCAAATTACATCTGAGATACAACTCTCTCCTTCAACAGAAACCCCAGTATGGTTTGCAAATCACAAAAATCTCAGTAATTTATCGTTTCCAAGTGAAACTACAAATTTGCATAGTTATACTAAATAAGAATAGATCATATGTACTAAAAAAAACACAATCCACTGTAAACAAAAAAAACACATTACTAATTAAGAGCGGTCGCTTTGTTTGTAAGCGAACCTCTATACAAATATCCCTAACCGAATGAAACTGCATTATATCCTAACATAATTTCGTAATATTTTCCATGCAAACGCTCGAACTAAAAAAAAAGGACATTTTTCATTTCTAATTCCAAATTAAAATATCAAATTAAAACATCCTTTTTAGAATACAATCTAAATTTGAACTAAAAATTTTACCATTGTCATTGAACTGGAAAGAAAAATAAAAATCGGCCTACCTGTACAAATAAAATTGATTATTGAATGAATTTATAAAACGTAAGAAAATATATAAAGTTCTACACAAATTTCTGTAATTCAAAAAAATTATAATTTCCAGATTTAGTAAAATGTGTACCGTAACTCACATTGGCCGCCAAAATAAAAATAAAATTTACTGCTGCACTTTTAGGCCTATATTAATAAATTCAATGTTATGCGTGAAAAGCACAATTTAGAATTACGCATAACATTTGTGCTTATTAAAGAAAAATCCTATGCTTATTTATGTTAAACCAATTAAAATTTTGTTAAATAACTAAAATTTACTACTCAATAGACATACCGTAATAACGGTTAATCTCCGAACAATATTTTACGATAGGCCTACAAGAAATTCTTCTTAAGTACGATACAATAGCCATTTACCAAATATGTCGGAATTGTCGTGAAATGAACGAAAGAAGAGAGAGGAGAAAAAAATAATCAGCTTACCTACCAAAGTTATGGGTATATAAATATATGTAATTATATATATAACTAATAAATACGTATTAGTTAATAAGTAAGTATATAATTAATGAGTATATAAAAATAAAAAAAAACTTATAAAAAATTTTACAACACAATTTCTCTATTTCAGTTAAACGAATTCTGCTTATTTTGAAATTTAACACAATCCTATACGGCGACTTATAATCTGACAAATTTAATATGTTTAAGATTACCTTTCGACTGTCAATTAACTGTAACTTAACCTATATAGCGCGAAGCGAGCGAAGCAAAAAGCCCGTAAATCTATATAAACAAAATAATCCTATTATTATATACAGGCAATCGAAATATAATCAAAAATCTGCTAATGAAACCCAGAAAATTTCTCACAAATTTTCGCTAAAACATTTTGAAAGGACCATATAAAATGTGTATCATACTGTATTTAAACTAACAATTCACTTACGTACAAATCTTATTCTTATTATTATGATTATTACAATTATCACTAATTCCAAAAGTTTTAAACAAAAGTTAAAAAGGTAAGCTGAAAGAGTAGAAGAGATGAAAAAAAAAAAATTGAGTCTCCAGGCAGCACGATAATTTTCAAACTATATCCTCTCCGACCAAAATGAACGAAATTTAACGTAATAATGACTCGCAATATTGAGTCGGACAAACGAAAAGCAACGGAACTGGACGAAACAAATTAAATTCTTAGGCGCGAAGTTTGTCAGGGACGCTATCAGGACGCGAAGGCAAGCGCCATTTTTAAATTTTATTTACAATGAAATTTTAAGGCATGAAAATCGAAATTTGCCTGCAAACGGGGTAAACTTTGCATTTAGATATTTTAATAATCGAAATAAAATATTCATTAACGCTATTGTTATTATACCGGGTTTTAAGAATTTTAATCGAAATACTAACACGTGGGTAAGCCTCACAAAATATGATGTAAGACCACCGCTAGCCACCAGATGTAGTGAATAGGTTTTATTATTTATTATCTTCATTATTATTTACGCTTCTTTCTACTTTATATCTCTATTTATTCTCTATCGGCTCTTTCTTTCATTTATCACTTTGTTTCTCTACACTCTTTTTGCCGTATCGTATATATATCATGGTAGCGCGCCTAGACTGAAACCGTTACAAAACGAAGGGGGGGGGGAGGTATATTATACTCTTTATTAACACTTATTACGTTTTATTAATTTCGAAAATGGTTTAGTTAATTAGGGGTATGCGAGTATGAAATTTATATAATAATTTAGGTCGGAGAGGGACACTCACTAAATTAATTTTACGTTACATTTTGTCAACCTATCGTGTAACGCGTTGCCTCAAGACTAAGCCGTTATAGGGTAGTCCACTCTCTGGGCCTATTCAGGATTACCAACCCTACCCATTTTAAACAATTTACAATCTAACAAACATGCTTTCTCGTAATCTCATAATTATTAGTAAATGATTTACATTAAACATTATCTTAATTAAACAAAACAGAAATTTATATTCTTAACTAAGCATTACTACAAATCTGATCACCAACATGCCTTTGAAACTTGTTTCACTTCCAAACTGTTCGAGTCACTCTGTAACATGTGTAAAATTAAAAACACACACATTGTGGCATACTATCCGCAGGCAAACGGCTTAGTGGAAAGGCACAATCGGAAGATCTTAGAAGCCCTTTGCCACGTTGTCGATGCATCCTCCCGTACATGGGATGATTCCCTTCCCATGGTACAAACAGCCATCAACAATGGCTATAACGTGTCTATCGGGGACACCCCCTCATTTCCTCCTATATCACTACGACAAGCGGCTACCTTTCGATTTGCCCGAACAAATCGACCCGGCAGGTCTAACATCTTCAGAGATGGCAGAAGACAATCAGCAACTTGCTGAGCGATCCTTCAAAATTTTTCACATAATCCGCTATGCCCAAGACCAACGAAACCAACAGATGGAGCAAGAGCAACATAGGCGTCATCCCCGTCAACGGACTATAATCGTCGGTATGCGATGTTGCCTAAAGAGCGTGAAACCGTTAAGTGCTCATCGCAAATTATATCCAAAATGGGATGGCCCATATAGGATTATGAAAAACCTCGAAAAAAACCGTTACGAAATCCTCGACCTCCGGGATCATTCCAAACTAAAGATCATTCACGCTGATAATTTGAAGATAGCTGCAGAAAAAATACCTTCCCAAAAAACATCCAGGCGTTCGAGCCGCCTATCCTTCGAAGGATCAAGGTATTAACAAATCCAGCTGGGATAAAAAAACTGAAGTGGTCACCGCGGGAACCACTACCTATGACGAAGATTGGTACCTCGTAATACCACCAGTACTCGAGCCAATCTCTGAACAAGAGGAGGCCCCAGAACCAAGAGTCCCATCGGACCCAGACCCTGGAGAAACCCCTTCTAGAGGATCACTCAGTGGAACTCCACCATTTCCTCTGTCACCACCCTCATCGATTGATGATCGACGCACGGACCCTACATACCCCCCGCAAATGCATCAACCACGTGAACTAGAACCTTCACATAAGAAACGAACCCGCTCAGAATCCGAACTTAACGGTCGACCCCCATTGCCACCAAAACGAGGCCGACCACTTCGCCCACAAACACCAGTATCCACACGGCCACCCCAAGCTCCGTATAATTTAAGACGTAGAAATGAATAACATCGTCCCCCTTATAATTTTCCAAATTATCTACTCTTGTAGCCCTAGCATTAAAATTTCTACCGGAGTTGTTAAAGCTTGCAGAAGGTAAATTTTTGAAAGGAAACGCGGACCTTTTTATCAATTTGCAACCCCCTTCTAGAATTAAAATCAATCTCCTTCAGATAAAAACCCAATTAAAAACGTTTGAAAGTAAAGTTCAGGGTTCTGTTAAAAATATCCCGGGAACAGACCAGATTAGTCGCGTTCTGTTAGAAAATACATTCGAAAATATTCAAACTACAGCACCACCCTATCAGAAATATTAGTATTACCATGGATACAAACTGGAACTCAAAACTCAGGAAAATTTAATCAAAGAAATAAAAGAGGACTAATAGATATCGGAGGAAAACTATTCAAGGGTTTATTCGGATTAGCAACCGAATAAGATATTAAAAGAATTGAACTCAAATTGAATCTCTTCGCGCAAAATCGGCAATATAATGGACACATGTTAGAATAAATTATTAGGTCACTACACGAAAACAATCGCTTCCTCCACGCCCTTTCGGACAGATTCACATACCTTGAATCCCTGTTAGCTCAATACAAAGAACACAAAAGATATCTAGAATTAATAGAAATAATTAACCTACAAGTAACCCTAATCGATAAATATTTATAGCAAATAATTACGATTCATTCCAAGGTTTTGCGTGCAATCCAGCTAGCCCATAGAAAAATCACTCTTTCCACACCAATACCATGGGATACACTTCACTCCTTGATTCAAACTGCCCAGACACAACTAAAATTATCACCCATTTTCCCACTCAACCATACTAATTACCCCCAATTTCTAGAATACACCTGGACTGTACATGGACCACGCCCCTACACGTACCTCATAATTGTACCATTTTTCGATGTCCTCACTTATGACGTATATAAATTTCACCCCTTCCCAACACCCTACCAAAACAATTCTAATGTCTATCGATTGTATCTACCCACAGTACCACCTTATCTTTTCCTCACCAAAGACCTGTCAGCATATTCTATGATGTCAGATAGCGACATCCGGCATTGCAGATTCCTGCAAACAAATAAACAACTCGTTTGTCCTCCACCCAAACCAGTCATTCTTCCAACTACTAGGTCTTGCTTTATCGACTTAATTCGTGACCGTCATGCCCCGGTATGTTCGTTTACAAAATTTCATTCCTCTAAAACCGTCCAACTTCGAATTGGACCAGACATCTAGGTTTCTTTCGTGAAAAGGACTACCGCTACCTTCGAGTGCCCGTCAAATTATTCTCTCATCACAATACCTATGGTTATTCGGCTACCAATTGGCTGTTCCTTGTGTTCGAAAACCTTCCATATATACAACCCTTACAAGGTTACCATTAATGACTCGTACCCCTTCCCGTTGCAAATTAAATTTAAACCCGTTGTAGAAATCTTAAATCTCTCCATGAAACCTGTAACCATCCTAACTGAACTCCATGCCTTAAATGGAATGATCATTTGAGTCGTTTTAAAAATTTAGATGCTAACCAGAATAACTTCTTACAAATACTACAACCTGTAACAATTTTTTCAACATCTGCCGTTAGTATCATTATTGTATGTGCTATTATCCTCGGTATATTTGTGGTGAAAAGATCGTTCTGGGAACAAAGGAAAACAAGAGACACCAATTACAATCCACAGTTACACAATCTGGCTTCTCTCACTAATGTCATCTTAAGAGGAGACTTTAACGCTAAAGACACTAGTTGGTACCTGCACAACCAAAGCAACACCAGAGGCGCCAACATAGCCACACAACTAAACAGCCTCTTCATTCTTAACAATACAGAAGAACATACACACATACCACATCAAGCAGGATACTCAAACTCCTCCCCAGACATAACGTTCTGTTCCCCCTCACTAGCAACACATACACAATGGAAAACAGAAAAACAACTATGATCAGACCACCTGCCCATCATCATTACAACACGTTCTACACTCTGCCCCAACAGCCTTAGGCACACTTACAGAAATTACAAGAAAGCTGATTGGGAACAGTTCAAAATATAGACTGAGGAACAATTCACCACATTAAACAGCACATCCATCATAAACATCAATACGACACTTAAGACATTTAATCAGATCATCAATAATGCAAACAAATACATACCCGAGGGCAACATTAGGAAATACAACCGAAATTACACTAGAGAAATAGTCCACCTCATAAGGCAACGTAACAACCTCAAACATAACACACAAACACCACACACAGAAACCATAAAACAGCAGATACAACAGCTCAACACAGAAATAAGCAACAAACTCAAAGAAAAACAAACGGAAGCATTTAGGGAATTCATAACAACACTAAACCACTCCACAGATACATCCAGGCTATACAAGACTATAAACAGCATTACCCACTCTAATAGCGGCATTTACACCTCACACGCGGCTATCTGTCGCAGCCAAAATAATATCCCAACATATACACAACAAGCTAACATTCTAGTTAATCACTACACAAAGATAAGTCACTTAAACAGAGACAACAACCAGAAACACGCAGACAGACAAACAGCCAGGCACAAGAAAACCTACAGACTCGACACGACCATTACACCCTTCAATACAGACCAGACCACCAAGATCATCAAAAACATTAAGAATTCGAAGGCTACTGGACCAGACAACATATCTAGCATACACCTTAAACACTTGGGTCCACAAAGAATACTAGCTCTCACAAATATCAGCACATATTCACACCAACACTGTATTATTCCTGACATATGGAAACAAGGTAAAATTATTACACTCCTCAAACCAAACAAAAATCCAACAGAACCAGCTTCCTATAGACCCATTACTTTACTATGCACACCTTCCAAAGTAACAGAAAGACTAATCTTACAAATCACCAACCCACACATACCACTATCGCCTACTCAACATGGATTCAGACCTCACCACTCAACCACGACATTACTCACTAACCTCACGCAGCACATCATGGATGGCATCAACTCCAGACGACCAGCTCAACGTACACTATTAGCAACAATATACATTAGTAAAGCATTTGATGCTATCCCACGCTTCCCTCTCATAAACAAAATACTCAACACAAACATGCATAATAACACTGAAAGATGGCTGAGCAACTATTTTTCAGGAAGATACTCACATGTCACATTTAATGGCAAGTCATCCAAAACAAGCTTTTTCTGAACGGGGTCCCTCAAGGCTCTGTTCTCTCACCAACACTGTTCAACTTATACATGCATGACATTCCAACACCCATAGGTAACAAGCTTACCTTATCATCATATGCAGATGACATCACTCTAACATCCACCCACAACAACATCGACACCGCTACAAATAACCTACAAACATACATAAACAGTATACAAGACTGGCTCACACACAATAGACTCAAAGTAGCGCCCACAAAATCAACCATCACCTTGCTTACAAGCAATACAAAAGAACACCAGATAACTCCACAGCTTACACTAAACAAAACCAACATTGCACACACTCACAGGACCAAAATACTTGGGGTCACATACAACACATCATTATCTTTTGCAAACCACATTCAGGACATTAAAAACAAATGTACGTCAAGACTTAACACACTTAGGGTACTAACAGGCACAAACTTTGGACACCAGCAGGAAACAACATCACTCATATACAAACAATATATTCGCTCAATTATGGACTATGCTAGCCCATGCTGGGCACCCATTATCTCAAACACGCACATAAACACCTTACAGACAATACAAAACAACGCACTTCGTATCATTACAGGATGCACTCAAACAACACCAATAGAACACCTGCACACAGAAACAAAAATACTGAAAGTTAGGGAACATTTAGAGATGAGGGGAACACAATTCATGGCAGCAGCGACAACTAACACACAACACCCTTGCCACTACATGTACAATCATGCACCGACACCTCGCACCATTAAGGTAACACCAGAGAGACATTATAACCAAATACTCCATTCCATACCACGCCCCACAGACATCACACAGTACAGAAAACACACACACACACACACACACACACACACACACACACACACCTAACCCACAAAGCACTGACACGACTCGGTCCGAATGCGGTCCTAGGTGCGAAGCCGCCACCCATTAACAGGTCAGAGATCAGCCTGAGCAGATCGGATCGAGTTAACTTAGCACGATTCCGATGTGGACATCACCCCAACTTACGGACATATAAACAGACTTGACAACTCCACAGACGACACCTGCCACTGTGCCAGGACACCACAAACAATTGAACACATTATGACAGACTGTACCGCTCTAGCACAACAACGAACACAACACAACATCACTAGTGCGCTGAACCTCTGGTCCACTTCGGAGAGGGCGATCAGTTACCTGCGTGCCGCCGGCTTGCTCGATCAGGGTGGGCTGATCGGCTAAACAACAACAACAAGAGACACCGAACAACGTGAAACTATTTATGCACAACCAAGAGTGCGTACGCAGACCACGTGAACTAGACTTAACCACCCGACTTATGTTGTGTATATAAATCTGTATTATAAAACCCATAGTTATCATCTAGTTAGCATTAGTTAGGATGTTATACAGGGTGTCTCAAAAGTCACTATCTATTTTGAAAAATAATGGGAATTACGAAAAACTGGTTTAAGACATGAAAAATATATTTATTTCAAAGTAAGTGCCACAAAGAATTAGTGCTATTTATTTATCTGTCTCCACATGGCGACCATCAGTGTCTCTACAGAGCTCAAAGCGATAAGTTGTTTCCCGGAACACACTTTCCAGCATTTGAGGTGTTATTTTCTGAACTGCATCGGTAATACGATTTCGAAGTTCGGCTACATCACTAATTCTTCTACCAGTGTACACCTTAGACTTAATGAAACCCCAGGCGAAAAAATCTAATGATGTTAAATCGGGTGAACGTGCTGCCCATGGTTGTGTTCCTCCACGACCAATCCAGCGACCGGGGAAGCGTCTGTCAAGATAATCACGTACAATTATTGCATAATGGCACGGTGCTCCATCCTGCTGAAAAACTACTGTGTCAAGAATGCCATCTGTAAGAAGTTGAGGTTCGAGGAATTGTTCAAGCATGTCAAGATAAATTTATAAATTACACAAAATTCGAAATAAACCAATTAACTTTTTTTAAATCCACAAATTTGCACCAGAAGTACATGTCTTTATGCCAGCATAGCATTTTAAAAAAAACATCTAATGTCACCGAAATAGATAGTGACTTTTGAGACACCCTGTATTATTGTATTAATATCATTCTCGAGAGAGAGCCCTGTAAAAATGAACCATGAATAATTCCTATATTCCTATACTATCTTATTCATTCGTGTAATTCTTATATTCACTTATATAGTTCTTGTATCCATTTGTAAAATTCATGTGTTTATATGGTTCATGTATTTATATAATCCTATATATTCGTATATATTTAACTTCATATAAGACCTATATTCATATGTATGTACGTGTATGTATTAATTTTTACATAAGGACCAAAATCGCCTAACGCGAGTTTGGATAAAATTTTTGATTTGCTTTCTACTTTACCAAATAATTGGTGACTTGTTCTTTTTAAAATTTCTTAATTTTTGTTAGATTTAGCTTAATAATTAATGAATCCTGCTTAAGATTTGCAATGTTCATGTTTTGTATACATTCTCTCTTCGTTATATTTTCAAATATTGTGCAAAAATAATGCAGCCTTTTCAACATTTAATAATAATGATGCTAGCAAATTATGGGTATATAAACCCACAATAATTCTTCCATGTTCATTCAGAATTAGACTTCGAGGCTGAGCACTACCCGTACATTTTAGCAGTAAATTACAGTAAGAAACAGTTTTTATCTTCTCCTTCGAGCCTTGCTCTCTTCAGAGAACTTAGTCATTAAAATTTCCCGATACGTTATAAGAAGAATCAGGGAACCTTCAGAGAATCTAGTAAGCCTCCCAGTATCCTCCGAACTACTATAGAAGAACTCGGAGAGTAGTATAGAAGAAACTACTTCAAGTAACAAATCCGTTGCTGCTACCTAACCAGAACCCCCATCGACTTCGAACCAACCCAGGTCATAGACGGAGGGGTTAACATATATATAAGAACGATTGAGGGAAAAAATTTCCCATTCGGTGATGGGAGCTTAACAGTGAAGCTGCACTTTCGACGCACTGAGTTATAATGGACAGAAAGCCTTTCACAGTCTATCGAGGTGTGAGATACCAGCGTGGGAGTGGGCTTGGATCAATTTTTTTAACCATATTACGTACGGCTGTCCCCTTGCTGAAGAGGGGTGCCAGATACCTCGGGTCGAAATCATCAAAGATGCAAAGAGAAAAATGCGTGGTGGTGGGAAGAAGAGGCTTGTCTGGAGGAAGGGGTTACCAACACGTGGCGTTAAACGTAAAAGGACATCAAAAAAGAAGAAGTGTTCTAAGCGACTGAAACTTATGGTTGACCATTTTTTTTGACTGATATAAGCTAAGGACATTGCTCTCGTGAATCATAGACTGTTTACTACTTGTCGAGAGAGATGGCACTATTTCTGACTCGTCATGGCACGCTTCATCCATCCCTGTAGTTCACAATGTTGTAAATCGGAGCTGGCCCTCTTTGACATGCCCCCAACTCAAGTTTCTATTGAGCACAGTGACTTTATTGCAATTAATCCGTTAAACACAATTAGTTCCCTGAGTGCTCCTATAGAATTCTTGATATCCAGCTCAGGCTCTTACTTTTTTGATCCAAGCTGTGTGCACATGTACGCTAAACTACGTTTAGCCCATTCTGATGGAACGGACTGGGATGACAAATATGCTGTATATCCTGAAACAAATTTTCTGCACTCCATATCGGCTGGAACGGGCTACTATCACCTAAGAAACTATCAGGAAAATGTCCTCAACTTTTCCAAAGAAGCGAAGGATACCTTTTTAACTGCCGAGGGCTATTATTAGACTAAAGACGAAAGTAGTATAAAGGACAAATTTAAAAATTCTACAAAGAAGATATATGAGTGTTTTGGACGCCTGCATACCGACTTCATATGCCAGGAGAAGTTGCTTGTGAATGAATGGGGTGGATATGAAAATAAAGTTCACCCGCACGAATCCTGAGATTTGTTTAAATATGGGGACTGATCAAGAAGAGGTGCAAAGCCCGTTGTGATTCATATTATGGAACCATAGCTTTGCGTACGCGTACGATAAAAAGGAAATTGAATAAAGAAAGAGCAAATAGTTAAAAGGGCAAATAAGAAAAATAATTAATCACTAGACTCACTTTTATATGTGGTACGACCCCCATTTGTACCCAGAGATTAGAATGCCAATCACAAGCTCGCTGACTTCCTGATTGGATATACAGTGGGTGGTGTTTAGCCTTTTCTACGATAGTCAACTCTGCACATGCGCAGGAGAGAGAGAGAGAGAGAGAGAGAGAGAGAGAGAGAGAGAGAGAGAGAGAGGGGGGTTTTCAATGTATATATTTAAGGGAAATTCGGAAACACCAAAAAGCACTTCACCCTGACGAACTATTTCTTTATATAATGGTCATCTGCTGGCACGATTTAGATTATTTCAATTGTCGTTATGCACAGTGAAGAAGAAGAATTCACGGTTAAAAAGATCGAAAAGAATAAACCCTCGACGTTCAACTTGTGTGTTTCTTATACTATTATTATTTTTATTATATATATATATATATATATATATATATATATATATATTCCTCGTTTAAACTGTGTATAGAATGAACTATTTTGATTGTATATTTATTTTCTATATATTTCATGAAATTATTTCCAATAATTCGTCTAAATAAACAGAATGATGTAATGGTGTTTTATTTAATTCTTTTGGTTGTATATATAAACGATATTAATTAAATAAATACATATATATGTATGCCAAATGGCTGGTTACACCTTCTAAGACGACTGGATGCTTAAGACTTCTAAACCAACAGTCAAGAATATCTGCTTTAATTAAATAAATAGTGAAATCTGGCAACTCAAAAATAATAATAATAATACACACCTCAACAAGCCATTTACGCCTTCTAAGCCAGATTAAGCATTCAGAGCCAACTGGCTGATTAAGCGTGTGTGTGTGTGTGTGTGTGTGTGTGTGTGTGTGTGTGTGTGTGTAATAATAGGGGATCTATGAGCGTGTATATAGTCAGGGAGTGTATGTGCGTGTGTGTGTGTGTGTGTGTGTGTGCGCGCTTTTAATTCGCTCGTAGGTTATTAATATACACTTAAACAAGCCAGTTATGCCTTCTGCCTTCTAAACCAACCAAATAACTGATTAAGCCAACTGGTTGACTTACCTTATGAACCAGGTGCCGAGAGGTTTATTATGCGTCTGGCGCTCCCCCAGCAGGTAGTCACCCTCCCCCAGCAGGTAGTCCCCCTCCCCCAGTAGTTAGTCCCCCTCCAACAGCAGGTAGTGACTCTCCTTCCACGTTGGAGGGGACTCAGGCTCCTGCGGAGTTTGTCCCCTCGTTAGTGAGGGGCTCTTCAACTCCCGACAGCCCTGCTGTTCGGGAAACGGGTCGTGCTAGGGGGCGGTCAGAACAGGGGAGGCTCCCTCCGTGCAATGCTTTTTAATGCTAGGTCGATCAGGAACAAGTTTGGCGAGCTACGGGCGCTCTTAGCATCAGAATACCAGGATATCGTTGCTATCACCGAGTCCTGGATTCATACTGATCGTAGGGACTACGTTGGGGAGTTCGAAATTCCAGGGTATAGAATGTTTCGCAAAGACCGCACCCGTGGGGAGGGGGGTGGGGTACTAATATACGTCAGGGACACGTTGAGTCCGGTTGACTGCCAGTTCCGGTCGGAACGGGAGCTGCTTGGCGTCGATCTGAACGTGGGAGGGACGAACTATAGGTTAATCTTGGTGTACAGACCTCCGCATCTCCTCCTCGAGGAGGATACAGCCCTGTACACCGAACTCAGTAGCCTGCTAGGGGATAGGGTGTGTGTAGTTTTAGGAGACTTCAACTGTCGCGGCATAAAGTGGGAAAACAGGACTGCCGATGCTGAAGGGAGGAGGCTAGTTGACTTTGGTGATGAGAACTTCCTCACTCAGTGGGTCAACGAGCCTACACGAGGCGAAAGCGTTCTAGACTTAGTATTCACGACCGAAGACAACCTCGTCACTGGCCTCACCGTTGACGAATCATTGGGCGGGAGTGATCACGGTCTTATTAGGTTCCGTGTGTGCGTCCCTCGGGTGAGGCGTAGTAACTCGAGAGGCAGTAAGCTCGATCTCCGGCGGGCGAACTTTGTTAGCCTCAGGGATAGCGTAGGAGAGATGGGGTTAGAGGTTGGCGGTGATGTTGAGGGAGTGTGGAGTGCATTCCGGGACGAGTTTATGGTGCTGCAGTCTGCTGCCATACCCTCAAAACCGGTCACCCCTGCTTCAACGCAGCCTAAGTGGTTCAATCGTGACATCGCTTCGGCTATCCGAAATAGGAAAGTAGCGTATAGGAGGTCGAAGGCCAATCGTTCCCACGAGAACACTGAAGCGTATGTCCGACTGTGTAGGGAAGTGAAGGCGAAGGTTAGGCTAGCGAAACGTAACGAAGAACTACGGGTGGCAAGCCTCTGCAAGGAGAACCCTAAGGAATTCTTCAGTTATGTTAATAGTAGAAAGCCCATTAGAAGCATGGAAGCGGCGTTCTGCGGACCTCCGACGCGGACATCGCTAATGTGCTTAATGAGTACTTTGCGGGTGTTCACTAGGAGGATACCCGCGTCATCCCCGAGCCAGGCGTGAGGCACGAAGGTGCTGGCCTGGATAGTGTTAGATGTACCGCGACAGTCGTTGCCGATAGAATAGACAAACTGAGCGCGTTTAAGGCTCCTGGGCCAGACCAGTTTCTCCCCAGAGTGTTGCGAGAAGTGCGCGACCAGGTGGCTCCCCACCTGGCTACAGTCTTCAACAAATCGTTGGAGATGGGCCAGGTGCCTGGTGACTGGAGGGAAGCCAACGTGACCCCTATCTTTAAGAAAGGGGATCACGAAAGTCCAGGGAACTATCGTCCCATTAGTCTCACTTCAGTTGTAGGTAAATTATTAGAAGGGATAATAGCTGATAGGATCGTTGACCATTTTGATTCCTACAAGCTGCTTGGGGACTCCCAACATGGGTTTAGACGGCATAGGTCGTGTCTCACCAACTTGCTCGAGTTTTTCCACGTCATGTTGAGTGAGTACGATAAGAGTAGGGCGATTGATATACTTTATCTCGACTTTCAGAAAGCCTTTGATAAGGTACCTCACCGCCGGCTAATGGCGAAAGTGCGCGCGCTGGGTATCGGTGGGGAAATAGGTAGGTGGATTGAAAACTGGCTGAGGAATAGGCGGCAGAGGGTGGTAATTAAAGGGGCTAGTTCGGGTTGGGCCTCGGTCACTAGTGGGGTTCCTCAGGGTTCCGTTATGGGGCCGCTGTTGTTTATCATTTACATAAATGATATCGACGGTGGCATCGTCAGTCGGATCGCCAAATTCGCTGATGACACCAAGCTTGGGGCCAATGTTGGGACGCCCGAAGCGATCGAGGAACTGCGTGCGGACCTAGGTAGGATAGGAGAGTGGTCCGAAAAATGGCAAATGCCGTTTAACTTGGGTAAATGCAAAGTGATGCACATTGGCTACGCCAATCCCAAGTCGGACTACTCGATGTTGGGCAGTAATATCGAGGTGACTGATTTAGAAAAGGACTTGGGTGTGCTAATTAACAGCGATCTTAAGTCTACGAAACAGTGTGTAGAGGTGGAAAAGAAAGCCCAGAAACTATTGGGTTATATCAGGAGGCAATTTCAGTTTCGGAACAAGGAGATTGTGCTCTCACTGTACAATTCCCTTGTTCGGCCGCACCTGGAGTATGCTGTGCAGTTCTGGTCGCCCACCCTCAGGAAAGATATTGAGAGGCTGGAGCGAGTGCAGGCGAGGGCCACAAAGTTAATCCCTTCCGTTAGGCATATGGGCTACAATCGACGGTTACGCGCCCTGAACTTGTTTTCGCTTGAAACTCGGAGGCTGCGCGGTCAACTGATCGAGGTTTTCAAGCTCTTACGCGGGTTCTACGATGTCGATTTTAGAAGTATGTTTAGTTTAAATGATAACCCAACTCGCAACAATGGTTGGAAGTTGGATTTGAAACGGTTTAGGACTAGTGTGTGTGGGAATTACTTTACGTATAAGATCTGTGACTGGAACAGGTTACCTTCGGAAGTTGTGAACAGTTCCTTTGTGGATCAGTTCAAGAAAAGGGTAGACGAAATCTTGCACACTATTTGAATGTGTAAAGACATTTAGGACCTCAGTCTGCGGAAATTTCTTTTCCTATAAAATAGTTAATTTCTGGAACCAACTTCCCTCAGAGGTTGTTTCCAGTCAAAGTGTAAATGTGTTTAAAAATAGGTTAGACAAAGTACTGAATACTTTCATAGTTTAAGACTAAAACATAAGAAAACTCTGCAGGAGATCGCTTGCACGGTGTCTCTGTGAGCAAGCTAAATATAGAGCTATTTATATATTCTCCACTTTCCTGTTAAATTTCCTTGGCTACTTTTCCAGGGTCAAGGTATTTTCTTCAACCTTTTTCGGTACCTGCCTCTGGCAGGGAGGGAGCGGAGGGTGGGGAGAGAGCCTTCTACTTTTCTATCCAGTTTTCTACTACTGCTAGGATAGTTGAAAGAAAAATAAACTTTTAAAAATTTTCCCTGGCACCCGTTGCCATTGGTACCTCCTCGGTATGGGCCGCAAGGCCTTTTGAGGTACTTCTTTTCCTTGTAACTCCTTGTAACTCTCTCTCTCTCTCTCTCTCTCTCTCTCTCTCTCTCTCTGTTTAAAAATAGGCTAGACAAAGTACTGAACACTTTCATAGTTTAAGATTAAACCTCAGAAAACTCTGCAGGAGTTCGCTTGCTCGGTGTCTGTGTGAGCAAGCTAAATATAGAGCTATTTATATATTCTCCACTTTCCTGTAAAATTTCCTTGGCTACTTTTCCAGGGTCAAGGTATTTTCTTCAACCTTTTTCCGTACCTGCCTCTGGCAGGGAGGGAGCGGAGGGTGGGGAGAGAGCCTTCTACTTTTCTATCCAGTTTTCTACTACTGCTAGGATAGTTGAAAGAAAAATAAACTTTTACAAAATTTTCCCTGGCTCCCGTTGCCATTGGTACCTCCTCGGTATGGGCCGCAAGGCCTTTTGAGGTACTTCTTTTCCTTGTAACTCCTTGTAACTCTCTCTCTCTCTCTCACACAGGTTAGGTATACCCCTTTGGGGGCTGAGGCCGTCCCACTTCTCCCCCAAAGACTTTCCTCCTTCTTTCTCTCTCTCCCTTTGTGGGGTGAGGCCGTCCCAACTTCTCTCCCAAATCTCCCCCTTCATGCAACTTGGGGGTTCCCCCAACCCCCTTGTTATTTAACCTCCTCCCCTTCATGTAACTTGGGGATACCCCCTTGTTACATAACCCTCACCTTGTTGCAAAATCTCTCCCCTTTGCAACATAGCCATCCATTTGCAACATTGCTCAAAATTTGCAACATTGTTCAACATTTGCAACATTGCAATTGCACTCTTCCATTTTGTGCCCATGCTACTAATGCATATTTACAGTAGGTTTGTTTATTTATGAATGTAATTTATTGCATATCACGATTTACCTAAATCTATATTTAGATTTCCCTCAAATTACCGAATGTAATGCAATGGTTTTGATTCCCTAAACTTGTTCGTGAGAACAAACATAATATGACGAAGCTATTTGTGGGATCGAAACCAAGTACTGGTACAGAATCTGAAGTCACACGATGAGCACACATCCAACTATTGAACAAATCCAACATCACTTAATCTCGCTGAACTAACGGGAAGCGTTGTTGCGATGTGGCCAAAATGTTACCCCTCAAACTATGTTTAATGAACAGTGCTGTGGGTAGCTAACTCCTAAAGTTAGCGCCGCTAACGTTAACGCTAACTACCATAAAATTTAGCGCCGATAACGCTAATTTTGTCGCTAATTTTTCTGAAGCCGCTCCAATTTATATACGTTCTGCCTTCTGTAATTTACGTACAGTATATTACTTTATTAGCACACATCTTGATATAATTGGTTGCTAAGGTACAAAAATGTGACGTTATAGTCTACGAAATTAAAACATTTTTATGTAGGAGTCGAGTTCCTTTCGTACATATTCATCGAGAAAACAAATCGACGGAAAGAGTAAATTCTATTCAGTTTACAGGTGGTTTTGAAAAATTAGCGATTCACTTTCTCAAAAACTTAGCGCCGCTATCTGTTTCGCTAACAATTTTGAAAATTATAGCGTCGCTAACAATATCGCTAATAAAAGGTTAGCAGAGCTAATTTTAGCGCTGCTAATCTCGGCACTGCTAATAAGTTATTGTTAAACTTTGTAAGGTATGTTTGTGTGGCAATATTTATAAAGTTTATTTGTGGAATATAGTTTTTGTTTTATGAAAACACCTCTGAAATTAATCCTTATTTTTCATTTACATCATACGTGGATCAGATTAAATCTTTATATGAAACACGTAAAATCTGTAACCTGTGTATAGCATATTCTATGTATATCTGTATCTATTGCATTATACCATTATGAAGTTAGATTACCAAAATCATATTTATGTAGTTTTTGAATACCGGAAAATTCTCAGTCATACAGCGAAACTTATACAGGGTGTTCCAAAACTCGCTGTTCACCTCTGCAAATTATTCGGGCACTAGGTGCATAGTGAGTTTTGGGACACTCTGTACAACAAAAGATTTGTCAGAAAATCGGATATTTAAAAAAAAAATCTGCCCAAATGCCATATTTTCTTATGTAACAGAATTATTTTGCAGTTTTCAAAATTTTATGTAATTTCTAAACATACGAAGAAGTATGATTATAAACTTTTTCCTCTCACTAAATACTGTCTAGTGCTTTCACTGAAGATGTGTGTGTAGTGAACAGACAAAGAAACAGACAGAGAAACAGGCAAAGAACAGCCAAAGGAATTCTTTTCACTGACATTCTCAAACATCTTGGAATCATCAAGAATCGAAGAACACACGTGGTTTTGTCAAGGACAGAGAAACAACAGGACGCTTGTAGGCGTCTCAAAAATGTCGTGAAACTTAGCGTCTTAAGAGGTTATAAAAGGCTAAGTCCACTGATACACTTTCTCACTTCTCGCTTGCAATTTCCTCGTCTTGGTCGTCACGTCTCACTCTCAGCATTCTTCGTCAGCAGCACCACACGTCAAGCCACCCGCTCTCCGGCCTTCGCCGGAGAGCGGCCTGCTGTTCCTTCAAGGCTCCGGTCTATCATCAAGCAAGGTCTTCTACAGACCGCCTGCAGAAGCAATCCTTCGAAACCAGCGCCGTTCGACTTCAGCGGGCCTCAGTCCCTCAAGCAACATCTCAACATTACACGAAGCGAATCAACACTTGAGGCGACATCCTTCTGACCCTGATTTAACTCATCATTCACCTCAAGTCGATCGGCGCCCGTTCAACAAGCTTCAATAGGCCCCGCTACAGGTTTCAAGGTCATCTTCGACGTGCGAAGTACAGGACGATCAACTTCACCTCGGGCCTACAGTCTACAAGGTCAACGTTGAAGTATCTTTTCATCTACAGAGGTATTTGGCATTTCGGGCCTACAGTCTACAAGGTCAACCTTCAAGTATCTTTCCATCTCCAGAGGTATTTTCAACATTGTGTAAGCTCTCTGTGCCTCGTTCTTAAGCAATTCTCGTGAAGCCTACACAGTGTAATCGCAGAACCGCGTTAGGCCATACCCAAAAGTGTTTCAATACCGTTCAAACTAACTTTCTCGTTAAGACTGCAGTAGGTCTATTTCCAGCGTGGTATCAAATACCGTAATTTTGTATCACCCTGTTACAATTTACTTATCATGCACCCTACTGTTTATGTGTTCTTTTAGGCATTTCATTCTAGAAGGCTTAATCCAATAGGCTTCATATTTCATGCTGTGTTCCCTTTTGCATACCATTACCCTATCATAAATGAATGTATTACTTAACAATTAATCTGTATAACCATTTCCTTATTTGCTAATCCTCAGTCATATTTAGCATACTATAAATGCCGTTATATAATTGTTAATCACCGTAAATACCTTCATTGCCATTTTTAATCACTGTGAACAAATAACTGATTTATTTTCTTAATTAAACCCAAAACCACAAGGTAATTTTTCTAACCTTATTAATATTGCTTGCTTGGGTGTAATCCAAGCTGGTGACCTCGAATTATTCATCACAATTCATTCAGTAATTATAGTACGCCTACTCCATTAGCCACATCAAACCGGTTAAAACTAGGCCTAATATATATATATATATATATATATATATATATATATATATATATATATATATATATATATTAGGGTGGAGTGAAAAATACTTTTTTTCTAGTATGAAGTTCTAATAGTGATTAAAAGTTGCATTTAGTGACGAAATATGCCTGCCAAAATATGAGTTAATTTGTTTAAAATTTTCAGCTGCCACCAGGGGGCTAAATTTAACACAATTTTGTGTAAAAAGGGAAAAAATGCTTCTATTTTAGGTTTATCAAACTATTATAAAATTTTATCTTAGAATTATCTAATAGTTTGATTAAGATTCTTAAATGATAGGAATTCGTTTTGTAAAAATACCTTTTCATATGCTTAATATCTTCAGCTGCCACAAGAGAGCTGAAGTTAACACAATTTAGAGTAACTGAGTCATGTTGAGACTACACTGAATGTTGTGGGGGAGGGTTTTGGTGTGAAGGAATTTCTTTCTGCGAGTCATTAGAACAGTGTGTTAACACTTGTCTTCTTAGGTAGTAGGCCTAGTCGCTCAGTTGATCGGAGAGTTTTTTAATATGATCGGAATATTATAAAACTTTATTTTAAAGTGATTTATATAGAGATAATATTGATTTTATTATAAAATGCTTGTTATAATGCATTATATAATTTTAGTTATATTATATAATATATTATATATACTTATAAAATATATTTATATATTAATTATATAATGTTTTGATGTTACAGGATATTTTGTGATTGTGAATTTTTCTTAAAAATATTATGGCATCAAATACTAATATAAACATTTCACTAGAGAACATATGAAGTGTGCCATATTTGAAGTACCTTGTGAGATGAGTGATATGCAACTACCAACTTATAACTGCATTATGAAAGATTACCTGTTCACAAAACATTTAGTGAAGGAGCAGATGAATAACAAGGAGCCTTCATTTTCTGAAATAGCAGAGGCAGTTTCCAAAAAGGTAGAAAATATTTGGAAGAAGGTCTCTTTGCCAATAGTTTCACATACACGCGTTTTACAGATGATGCGAGTGTACCATGATAAATACAGGTCATTATTAAAGCCATACAAGTCACGCAAGGATCAGCCTAAGTACAAAAATCAGCTTGAAGAATTTGAAAACTCTTCAAAATGCACTTTGTTTGACATCTGCACCTGCAAATGTAAGGAATTTAGGAGATGCTCATGTGAAAAGAGTAAGAAAGTCCCTCCAAAAGAGCAGGATTTTTTAAATGACCAACGAACACGCAGAATAATGGTGATAGGAAGCATTGACATAGCACACACAAGACGATCACAAGCAAGAGAACATCGAAAGGAAATGGAAAAAGCACGTCTGGAATCCTCACAAACAACTAGTGCTGCTATAACCAATACGTCCAACTTACAAATCGAAACAGAGACAAGTGAACTTCAACAACTAGAAGAGATATCTGAAGATAATGAGGAAGATACAACCTCGACTCAATATGTAATATCAGAACAACAGATGCGTGAGCCACTGCCTTCATTAGCAATTACTTGTGATAGATTTAAAATGTCGGACAGAACTGGGGCTGCTATTGCTTCTGCAGTATTGGCAGATCTTAAAATTGTTACTCCCGAAGACAAAGGGAATATTATAGACAGAAGTAAGCTAAGACGTGAAAGACAAAAACAGAGAAAGGAACTACAACAGATAGGAGAGCCAAAAACCATGCGGGGATTATACTTTGATGGCTGAAAGGATAAAACAATGATTCAAGTCCAGGAGAGTGATGGCTCTAACCACCAAAGAACCAAACGCAAAGAGCATATCAGCATAATATCTGAACCACACTCTCTGTACTTTGCACATGTGACACCTTCCAGTGGCAAAGCTAAATACATTTGCACAGCGCTAGTGAATTGCTTGAAAGAAAGGAATGTTGATATAGGGAACATCGTTGCAGTTGGCTGTGATTCGACAGTGGTTAACACTGGTAGTATTGGAGGCACAATAAGATTACTGGAAGAAGCCTTTGATAAGCCATTGCAGTGGCTGATATGCCTTTTACACCTTAATGAACTTCCATTGCGCCATCTGTTTCATCACTTGGATGGTACCACTACTGGACCAAGAGCATTTTCAGGAGAAATTGGCCGAGCACTTTCAGACTGTGAAAAGCTTCCCATAGTTAACTTCAAACCCATTGAAATTCAAGAGGACATGTGTGAAGTTGATGTAGATGACATAAGTACTGACCAGAAATACCTTCTTGAAATTCACAAGGCTATATCAAGTGGAACATTCTCAAAGAGTCTTAGTCATAAGAGTCCAGGCAATATATCACATTCAAGGTGGCTCACCACAGCAAACAGGACTCTGCGGTTATATGCAAGCACAGAGAATCCTTCAGGCAATTTACAAGAATTAGCTACTTTCATTGTTAGGGTATACGCACAAATGTGGTTTCAGATAAAGCGTAAACCATTATGCCAATATGGTGCTAAACATATGTGGCATATGATTGCAAGAAGCCGGTATCTCCGTGAGAGCTTAGGAGAGTACATGACTACTCAGTCATTCAGCGAAATGCATATTACGCAAATCAAGAAAACATTCTCATTGCAATGATAGCTGATGAAAGGGAGCATGTGCGTCAGTTGGAATTTAGGCGTATCATAAAAGCAAGGGCATGCATTCAAGAAACAGATGTTATCAGGTATTTTAAGGTGCCAGAAATAAATTTTTATGCAAAGACTATACAGATCTCATTATGTGGCAAGATTTTCAGATAGCAGAACCACCGATAACCAAAGGAGTTTCTCTTGATGATATTGAATCATGCATCAACATGGTACTACTCTTCATTCAGAATTATTTCAGTTTCCATGTCATACACAAGCCGTAGAGAGATGAGTCAAGCTCGTTACAGACGCTGCTGGATCAGTCTGCGGACCTACAAACAGAGACGGTTGGATTCGTGCTACATTAGAATCAAGGAAAAAAACAGCCAAAATTTGACACAAAAGCAAATTACTAAATAGTCTTCAGCAAGAACCCTTTCTAGAGGGAGGTTGGTTGGAGAAAGGGTGGTAACTCCGCTAAGGCACGAAATAACGTTTCTTAACTGTCTCAAGCCAGTATAAAGGAGGAGAGACATCCTAATTTTATACTGTTCCCTTTTTCAAGTAAATACAGAATCATACTTAATTGTCACTTTTAAGTTAACTTCAGCCCTCTTGTGGCAGCTGAAGATATTAAGCATATGAAAAGGCATTTTTACAAAACGAATTCTTATCATTTAAGAATCTTTATCAAACTATTAGATAATTTTAAGATAAAATTTTATAATAGTTTGATAAACCTAAAATAGAAGCATTTTTTTCATTTTTACCCAAAATTGTGTTAACTTTAGCCCCCTGGTGGCAGCTGAACATATTAAACAAATGAACTCATATTTTGGCAGGTATATATCGTCCACTAAATGCAACTTTTAATCACTATTAGAACTTCATACTAGAGAAAAAGTATTTTTCGCTCCACCCTATATATATATATATATATATATGGGATTGAACTCAGAATGGTCCCCTGAGGTTTTTTCATGATACACACAGACCGTGCATGGAAAAGTGGACGCTCAATTTTGCCAGTTAAGGTTTAAGTTTTGGTTTTTGGCTAAAAATACAGTAGTTACCCCTTTTTCTTTGATGTATTCAATCCGACGCGCATGCAACGAGTCTTTTGCTTATATTGAGGTTCTGGATATAGTAGGCTAGGTGTAGCTGTAACCCCTAGATCCTGTCCCAAAGCTGGATCCTATCTGCTTTGCAGATAGCTGATGTGGGAAGTTATATTTTTGGGGCCTTCTTTGCGAGTGACCAGTTGCCCACCTCGGGCTAACATCATGAAAAAGAAAAAGCTATAGTGTTTGTCATTTACCATTACTTATTCGGACTATAGTGGATTTAATTTTCCCAGAAGAGTTCCTTGTTTCATGCACGGTCTGTGTGTATCATATATATTATATATATATATATAAATATTATATATAACCTTTGGTTAGCTTCTGCCCGAATTGTTTATTCTGACGAAGGTCAAACTTTTCACTCCACCTTAGACCTACAGTTTAACGTGGAATCCGAACCACGCCCCACCAGCAGCCCAGCGTCTTAACCACTAGGCCACCCAGGGTACCCATTTATCTACCAACCACTTTCTTTATTGTGTGGAAGAATGATCAGCTGGGTTTTGCTGCGCGTCGGCTGCCGTCATCAGGTCTCGATCCGGGGGGCCGATGGATTCGTAGTCAGCGACGCTAACCACTACACCACCAAGGCGCATATATATATATATATATATATATATATATATATATATATGCATTATGCATGCTCCCAATACTCCCAAATGCAGCGGCCCAACCAATAACACCAAACAGGTACCGACATCGACCAGGAAACGACTAGTAGGCCCTACATAAGAAAATCGAACACAGGTCACAGAGAGTAGAAACCCTGTAAATGTATTATACGCAAATATACAAGGTCTCTATACTGACCATGCAGGCTGCAAATTGCAATACTTACAAAATTTAGCTTGGAAACCAGCATAGATATCATATGCCTAACCGAAACACACTTACGTGAATGCGAAAAAGACTGAGAACTGCATCGAGGATACTGAAATAGAAATACTGGACTACAACATATACAGAGCAGATAGAGTGAAGAGCAGATAGAGGTGAAGGTAAGCAAATCAAACAACACAGTCGAAATTATTATTTTAGAAATAAAAGAACTGAACCTAACTATTATGGATGTCTACAGACCACGAAACACCACAAAACACCACAAAAAGTTAATTCCAATTTTCCACAAATTAAATAGAAAACCGTTAAAATTATTTGAAACTCCAGCAACAAATATTCTAATTTGCCGAGATTTTAATTTCCCATTCATAACATGTTAGAAAAATGACGAAGTCATATATGTTGAGAAGTTTCATGGCAACATTACAAAATATGATAGAATCTAAACAATAATGCCGTTAGATGTGATGGAACATTACGCCCTTACCCAGGAATCTGTGAAGCCACTAGAAAAGAAACGTTTTGGATTTAATTCTGATAAATAACAATGGATGATAATAATAAATGAAAAGGTAACGCACACAAATTTCTCCGACCATAACCTAATCGATATACATTTGAAGTTAGCACCCAGAGGTCCAAAAACGCATCCCAGAGAGTCAGAAGGACTATTTGAAAGCTTAAACATAAATTCAAAGAAAGTAAATTGGGAAAGTGTAAATAAAAATTTAAAGGAAGTAAATTGGGAATTGCTACTTCATGAGAAAACTCACTCTCGAAGAAAAACTATGCACAGGGTGTCCCAGAATTAACTATCTATTTCAATGAAATCGGACAAATTTAATAAAAACTGACATAATTTTGTGTTTATTACTAAATTATGATACAAAAACAAATAGATTTATAAATCATAAGTCAAAACTTTATTGAGAAGTTTCAACATGTGCACCGTCTGTATCTCTGCAAATTTCAAATCTATCCTCAGCGCTGCGAAACACATTTTGAAGCATTTCAGGTGTTATCTCCCGCACTGCCAACTGGATGCGTTCTTTAAGTTCAGCTAAACTATTGATCTTTTGGCGATAAACCTTTGTTTTTATGAAACCCCATGCAAAGAAATCCAGGGGTGTCAAATCCGGAGAACGCGGAGGCCAAGGTCGAGGTCCTCCACGTCCAATCCACCGATTCGGAAGGCGTCTGTTGAGGTATTCTCGAACAATTAGAGCATAATGACATGGTGCTCCATCTTGTTGAAACACAACATTATCAAGAATGCCATCATCAAGAAGCTGTGGTTCGAGAAACTGCTGAAGCATATCAAGGTAGACGGTACCTGTTACAGTTGCTTCCGCAAAGAAGAATGGGCCATAAATTTTGGATTTGGTCATTCCAAGCCACACGTTAACTTTTGGAGAGTCTCTTTGCCATTCTATGACTTCAGACGGTCTTTCATTGGACCAGATAATGAAAAAATTATGAAAATAAAATTATGAAAAAAATTTAGAAATTTATACATTTTAACACATATTAAACATGATAAACATAAATAAAAGTGTGTTTTTAAAAAATTTGTCCGATTTCATTGAAATAGATAGTTAATTCTGGGACACCCTACTGTATAATGGAGACTGAAACCAAACCTATATTACTGAAGCATGTTCCATAAAGAAAAAAAAGAAAACGTAGCAAGCTGTAGAGAAAAGTCAGGACACTATTTAAACAACGGAAACAAACCGTGAAACATCTCCACAGATGCAGAACTGATGTAAGGAGACTCAAACTAGAGAGGAAACTGCGAAATAAAATGGACCTAAAGCAAAAATTCATACATAAGATAAACGAGGAGGAAAACAAGGTGACAAAAACATAAAAAAAAAAACCAATATACTTCTACACATTTGCGAAAAGGAAAATAGTGTAAAAAGAGTATTGGTCCATTGATAGACGGGGAGGCCAAATTCACAAATTTCCCCCCAAAAATTAGCGAACTGCTTAAGGAACAATTTAACTCTGTGTTTAGCACCCCTAGGTCCGAGATAAAAATAGAAAACTCAGACAAGTTTTTCAACATTGATACAAATCAGCCAAGAACAAATTCCGGCACAAATCTATTAATAGACTTAGAGTTCTCAGGAGGAGATGTAATTAAGGCTCTGTCACAGATGCGAGACAATTTGGCACCAAGGAGGGCACACATGGAGTGCCACGTTTCTGAAGAAATGTAAAGAGAGTATTGCCAAACCACTATACTTACGATGGAGGAAATCACTCGACACAGGACAAATTCCATTTTCATTAAAGAACACGAACATTGCCCCCTTATTTAAAGGTGGTAACAGAACAATACCCAAGAATTATCGGCCAGTACTTCTCAACTCCCACCTTATAAAGTGCTTTGAACGTATAATTAGAGGCAAAACTACCTATTACCTACAAGAAAAGAACTTATACAACCCAAATCAACATGGCTTCAGTGCTGGAAGATCATGTCTACCACAGCTGTTAGACCACCAGGAGAAAATATTGGAAACACTGTGTTGAGGACAAAACATAAAAATACTGACTTTGCCAAAGCCGTCGATAAATGTGACCATAGTATTATAGCACACAAACTTAAGAATACAGGAATTACTGGAAAGCTAGGAAGATGGATAATTAATTTCTTGATGCAAAGAACACAAAGAGTGGTAGTAAATGGAGTTAAATCGGAAGTCTCGGAAGTCGTGAGCTCTGTCTCACAAGGGACAGTATTAGTTCCCTTGCTGTTCATAATAATGATTGCAGATATTGATGCAGGTATCATTGACAGTATTGTATTATGTTTCGCTGATGACACAAAGATAGGAAAAGAAATATTGAACGAAGGTGACATAGAAAAATTACAAAACGACATTGAAACATTATTCCAGAGGGCAGAAGACAACAGTATAAAGTTCAAGGAAGAAAAATTTCAACTTCCAAGATATGGTAATAAGGAGCTACAGAATAAAGGGTACAAAACTTCGCAAGCCAGACAGATAACACCAAATCCACAAGTCAGGGATCTTGGAGTAATAATGTCGTCGGATGCAGAATTCAGAGAGCACTATAATTTGAAAATTACAACGGCTATAAGAATAATGGAAATCATCTGGAGGAGCTTCCGCAGCAGAAAAGCAAACATCATGCTCAAATTATGGAAGAGTCTAGTCTCACCGATAATTGAGTTTTGCTCAGTACTCACAACCCCATAGAGAAAACGAGGCATTGCGAACAATGAAGCTGTGCAAAGGACCTTTACGTCAAAGATAGAGAAAACGGAAAGTGAAGACTACTGGTCTCGACTACAATCCCTGAAACTCTACTCTCTGGAAAGAAGACGCGAGCAGTACATAATAATATACATGTGGAAAATAGTTGAGGGTTTTGTCCCTAACCTTAGAAATGAAATAGAAACAAAATGGAATGCGAGAAGAGGCAGATTTTGTATTGTCCCAGCTGCGGTGGGACAGGAGGACATGAAAACGACGATGGAAAATACCCTCAGAATATGAGGCCCAAAGCTTTTTAATGCCCTACCAAAACAAGTAAGGAACCTCCAGCACACCGACCTGAATAACATCAAGAACCAGCTGGACAGATTCCTGTGCAAAGTCCCTGACCAGCCATGCCGACTGGCTACGAGGGCAGGAGGAGATCAGACAGCAATTCCCTCCTTCACCAAATCCCGCAAGTGAGGCGGGATGCTGCAGAGGGGTTGATCGCAGGTCGATCCTGAACCGTCGTTGAAACTCGCATAAAGTAACATAAACCAAATATAAGTGTGATACGGTGAAATCCAGGAAGCTCATTTCCCCACTACGTAGGGAAGAGTGTGCCCCAAGTGTTACCTGGGCCAGACCAGAAACAGGGAAAGTGGCTGGCTCAACCCCTGCTGTGAAATGACTTTAATTTAATTTAATGTGCGTTATTTACATTCTCTCTACTCATTTACACTCATTTCTCTATTTTACATATAAAGGCAATCGGGTAGACGTGGCCTTCAAACTGGGACATTATAAACAAATAAGTGACACTTCGAAACGAAGCAGTAGGAATTTTAAAAGACCACAAATTTTCTCTATTAACTAGTTTATTACATCCCAACCAATGCTATCGTCTGGGAGCGAACCAGAACCTCACTGCTGAGAGTTTACCTAAGTAACCGCTGAGGTATCGAGCATTTATATTGTTACAGTGGACCATTCAATAACCTTTACAACCTTTATTGATAAAATAAAGAGTTTTGCAATTTTTGTTTTTGTTTTAACATAAATAATTGTGAAATTGGGCTATTTATTTTATTTAATTTGGTTCTTATGCTTCTGCCTTTACTGAACTCTTAATTAAAAATAAAACACATAGTTATGATTAATAATACATAAATCACGGCTAAGAATTATAATTAGAGTATGTATTCATCTTAAATTATTGTTAAAGTTATAAAACGAATACAAAACCATTACTGAAGGGATGATACCAATACTATACAAAGAAATCAATATTAGACATGAGAGACGAACAATAACAAGTAATGTACATTTAATCCTAGATTTTTATTAGTATTCCATTATTAATCAAGATTCGAACTTGTTTTGAAACGAATTTCCAAATTACATTCACAACATTATTTATATCAGCATTTAAATCATTCTATAATTTTAGTCGTGAAAATGGATAATTTTTGAGATGAAGACAATCTAACTTAAGGAATAACATGCTTTGATCTATTTCTGGTCTGATATGAGGGCATTTCTTGATGAGTTACAAATATTTATTTACCCACTATAAGTTAAAGATTTTGCATTTACACTCGTAAATAAAAATAAAATGTGCCAGTTTGATTACATCTTTGAGATTTAGTAGTTTCAGCTCTTTAAATAATGCATTAAAATGATTATGGAAATCTGCACCTCATTGCTCGTTTTTTGATGACAAACATACTGCTTAAAGCGTTGTTAACAGAGTTTCACCTAACCAAGGGTGTATATATAGTACGTTAAACGATCTAAATGTGGGCCAAGTCAGTACAGTTTCAAAGTTTGCGGATGACACGAAGTTGAGTGGTTGGGGAATTAATGATGAAGGTAGAGTTAAATCCAAGAAGATCTGAATAAAATCGTAGATTGGTCGGTCACATGGCAAATGAGATTTAATGTCGATAAGTGCAAAATTTACATATAGGTTCGCGTAACGGTAATTTTGCGTATAGTATATCATGGAAGGAGTTGGCAAGCGTAGATCGGGAAAAAGATTTAAGAGTTATAGTCACTGGTTATTTAAAAGTAGCGAAACAAAGTACAGCAGCGGTCAATAAGGCGAACAAAGTGCTAGGTTTTATAGCTAGGAATTTTGAGTACAAATCGCGCGATATTATTTTTCTTCTTTATAAATCATTAGTTAGACCGCATTTGGAGTATGCGATCCACTTTTGGAATCAGCATAGGCGCAAAGATAGAGACAAAATCGAAAGAGTTCAAAGACAAGCAACTAAGATGATTCCGTCACTTAGGTCAAAGTCGTACAAACATAGGCTTAAGGAGTTAAAATTGACTACGCTCGAGACTAGGAAGCAAATGGGTGATCTAGGAGCAGATTGTAGACACCAATCGACCAGGGAAGTACTCAGGGGTGGATGTTTGGCAGGAGTCAGGGAGTGCTGGAACTCCCGTTTCTCCTGTTATTGTCCTCCTTAGCGGATCTTTTTCCGTGCCTCATCTACCCTGCGAGCAGTCCAGCATGCTCAGAAACACACACTTCTCCCTTTGTTCTTCATTACACATACATGCATCTTACTCACTACACAATCTTTTCAAAATTTATATTAAAAAAAAGGCATCATTGAGCCTTGGAGACCTTGTTTTTGCCTCTCTCAGTCTTCTGTGGAGGGTTCACATTTGCGGGCACTCGCCCTTAACCTCCCCCCCTGTCTACATAAAAAAAATCCAGGTTTTTAAAATTGTGAATGGGTTCGATAACGTAAATAGAGACAGCTTTTTCGAAATAGCACGATATAGTAAAACTAGAAATAACGGGTGTAAACTGACATGTAGAAGGTTCGAGACAGCAATTGCCAAAAACCTTTTCACACATAGAATAGTAAATAACTGGAGGAGTTTGCAGAAAGAAGTAATTAGTAGCACGTCTATAAACATGTTTAAAAATTGATTAGACTCATATGTTCTACAGATCTATAAAAACTAAGGCTAACAAAGACCCTAAGATCCACTCGAAGGTTAGCCCCGAGGGAAAGAAGAGAGTAGTGGGTTAAAAGAAGAGAATAAGGGGTTAAATAAGTAGCAAAACCTATCATTCGTGGGTTAACATTCATTCAGAAAAAGAGAGAGAAAGACCCACCATCTTCATCCGTCGGCCACTGCCGACGAGTCTGAAAAATAATCGAAGAGAATAGGAAAGGGGTGAAAGATGAAAAGAAGTAAAATAAGAACGCTGACAAACCATGCAAACACAGTCTTAACTCAAACACTGTCATACCATGCAAACTACAGACATGCAAGTAAAGAGAGGATAAGAAAAGAAAAAAAAGTATGAAGAGTATAACGAAAAATGGGTTAGTTTACGCTACAAGCTACATCTAAGTTCGTGTTAGTCTATTTTTTTTAAATAATTTTATTGCTGGCATATCACACGCTGGCATATCACAAGCTGGCATTAATCGTTAACAGACTCATCCTCGACCACTACTCCCAGAGCTCCTGTTGCTAACTGTTTTATTATTTTAAACAACGTTAATATTTTTAAAATGCCTATCTAAACGGTTCTTAAACATATAAACGGTGGTAGAGTTCACGACGGACGCGGGAAGATTATTCTATTTATCAATTACGTTATCGATTTTATTAACGATTTTGAAAACTTCAATAAGCCCCCCCCTTAATCTCCTAGTTTCGAGTGAATGCAAGTCTAACTCTTTAATCCTATCTTCGTAAGACTTGTTGCGTAGTGGCGGAATTAGTTTCGTGGCGCGTCGCTGAACCCTTTCCAACCTATCAATATCCTCACGCAAATACGGCACCAGAACTGAACGGCATATTCTAAGTGAGGCCTGACTAGGGACTTGTAAAGGGGCAATATAATATTCTTCGATTTAAATTCGAAATTACGCGCCATGAAGCCTAACATCCTATTAGCTTTTGCTACGTACGTCTAAATCTACTTCCTCGTCAACGCTCGCTAACTGTCTATCGTCCATCGTGTACGAGTAATTATTGTTACGAGAACCTATACGCAAAACTTTACATTTGTCTACGTTAAATTGCATCTGCCACTTATCCGTCCACTCCATAATCCTATTTACATCGTCTTGGAGCCTATTTCTATCGTTCACGTTAAGAACTTTACCACCTAATTTAGCATCGTCCGCGAATTTTGACACGTTACTGGTCAAGCCTACATCTATGTCGTTAATGTAGATTACGAATAGCAATGGGCCTAACACTGAACCCTGAGAAACATCGCTACCTACATTCAACCACCCGATTCCCTATCATTAACCTCTGTTTCCTGGCAAGAAGCCATTCCTCTAACCAGTTAGCTACCTGACCGCGTATACCGTGCGCTTTAACCTTCGCAATTAATCTTCTATGCGGAACTGTATCGAACGCTTTTTTAAAGTCTAAATAAATAACGTCAGCCGCTCTATGCCTATTGTATTCGCGCGCTATTTCGTTATAAAACTCTAACAAATTAGTTAAACAAGATCTATGGCGTCGAAACCCATGCTGACTACTATTAATTAAATCTCGACTTTCTAAGTGATCGACGATACGATCCCTAACTACGGATTCCAAAAGTTTACTGACAATTGAAGTTAAGCTAATAGGCCTATAATTGCCAGCTACTGTGCGGTCGCCTTTTTTAAAAATGGGCGTAACGTTATCTAATTTGAAGTCTTCAGGTATAATTCCCGCTTCCAGTGACTTGTTAAAATTTTTTGTTAAGGGGCCTACGATAACGTCTTTCAAATCTTTCAAATGTCTAGGATAAAGCGTGTCAGGGACTGGAGTCTTGCTAACTTTTAGCGTATCGATATAATGCGCAATCTCGCCCTCGTAAACAGTTATTTCATTAAAAATAGTCTCGCTACTAAATGCAACGATATCGTCCACGTTGGGGACATTATTTACGTCTTCTACGGTAAAAACTGTCGCAAAAAAGTGGTTAAAAATACCCGCCATTGCCTGAGCGTTGGAAGCCAAAGCGCCATTAGCGCCCACTAGAGGGCCTATGTTATCTTTTATCGGCTTATGATTATTGTCGTAGTCAAAAAAAAATTTCGGATTATGTTTACTACCCGCAGCTATAAGTATCTCTAAATTATGCTTAGCATTCCTAACAGATCTTTTAACCTGACGTCTGAGCTCGATATATCTATTAAAGTTAGCTACCGTGCCACTGCGCTTATTAAGTCTATACGCTCTGCTACGCTTGTTTATGAACTCACCTATTTCCCTTGTCCACTACTTGGGCCTACCATGATTTCTAGCGCGCTTGGGCCTACGAGGAATAAACTCCCTTTCCATATTCAAAAAACTTTCTTTAAACGCCTCTCACTGAAAATTTGCGTCATTACCCATAAATAAATTATCCCAGTCCACTACTCTCATCCTATCCGCAAAACTATCAAAATTAGCTCTCCGAAAATCAGGGACTTCTATTACGTTACTAGGTTATTATTGAATGTTTCACCAACAGTGACCTTGAAAGCGTAACCATAATTTCTTAAGGTATTTTACTGTGTTTTGTTCGAATCTGCAATCCGTATCTTGCGCAAATGCTTATTAAGAAAGTTATAAATAGTAAAAAATTATAGGTTCCGCATGACGATATACCTACATTGGCCAATCAGAGCACGGGATGCATAAACAACATGCCTACGTCATTCTCATTCCTCAGCCACAGTTCATAGTTATGGCGGATTGTGACAAGTGCGGTCTGACTTTCTTTAAGTGCATAAAAAAAATTTGCTTATAATAATAAAGCGGCTATTGATTTTTTCCAAAAGCATGGATTTTTGCCAAAAACTAGAAAATGCCCGCAGTGCAACTTAGATTGCTATTTTCGCGCGGGTGAAAACATTTTCTATTGTACGCGACGAATTAAACAGAAAAAAAGAAAGCGGGTTAGGCGCTGTGACTTTAGCGCGAGTGTTTCCGGAAGGTTCTCCAAGGCACAAATTCAGCCTTGGCAAAATTTAATTTTTATTCAGTGCTACTTAACGAAATACTTTTCGCAACAACTTGCCGAGGAAGAAATAAGTTTAAGCTCGCGTACAATGGTCGATTGGAAAGTGTTTTGTAGTGAAGTGGCTAATTCCTGGCTTGAAAAACAATCACCGATAGGTGGGCAGGAATTATTGTTGAAATTGACGAAAGCAAATGCAGCAAAACTAAATACATCCGCGGACGTCTAGTGCAGGGAGTGTGGGTGTTTGGTGGGATAGAGAGAGTCTCAAAACGTAAATTTTTCATACCCGTAGAGTATCGATCCGCGCATACACTGGTTCCTTTGATATAGTGATATATTAGGCCGGGGTCTGTGATTCATAGTGACAAGTGGGCACCCTATGCTGGTCTAACAACACTTGGTTACGAACATTATACAGTGAACCACTCTGAACATTTTGTTGATCCGGACTCTGGGGCCCACTCGCAAAATATAGAGAGGCTCTGGAAGGATGTTAATTGCTGGATGCTTCGTGCTGGAAACAAAAATTATCATTATAAATATTACTTCGCCCGCTACCTCTTCATAAATGAGCATTCACGAACTGACCGCTTACATTACTTCCTCAAAACCATCGCGGAACTATATCCACCTCCACAATAAGGTAAGTTTAGTACGTATATATTATCATGGGGGGGGTCTGGGGGGAGAAGCCCCCCCCCCCGGTTAGCACACGCAATCGGAGAACACGGGTTAAGGTTAGGTTAGGTTAGGTTATATATATATATATATACACATGTTATAACGCCTCTCCCCGTGTTCGGGCAAGGTCAGAATGTTACTCGAGAGAGGGTATTACTTTAACACTCCTGGATGCAGAAATAGTTTACTCTTCATATTCCCACAATCGAGGAGCACTGTGTGGGCTCGTGATTTTCTTTTTCCCAGTTATCAAAGTCCAAAGCGTAGAAAATAAACACAACGGCTTACACGATTTTTAATTTGAATGTAGGCGAAATAAATATAACACTGGGGAACAAATTTCAAATTTTTGTCTATTGAATTAGATTTGACAGTTAGTTCTAGGTAATTTGGGTGCGCTGAGCACGAATGTTTACTCGGTTTTGCTCTATCAGGTCCTGATTTTGCTCAACACCCCTCCTCTTTCGTCGTATTCATAAAAAGGTTTTTTTCTCAATACTCGCTGTCTTTTTGCAGTTACACATTATGCAACTAGGTTTTTATCTAGGTATTTGTACCTATTGTTATGGTATTGTTGTATTATGTATATTTTTATATGTAACACCCTAAAAATATTTTTAATTTTGTCATTTTTAACCCATTTTAATATTAGTAAATTAAGCTAAAAATATCATAGAATTCTAAAATTTTCTCGAGCGTTCCTGTTTTCTGTAGAGTATTCTAGAGGGACAACTAAAATATATAAAAGCGACTCGTTTCCAGAGTTAATCAGTCAATTCAATCAGTCAGTCAGTCAGTCAGTCAGTTGAGTTAGTTAATTAAGTTTGGGCATTAACATAATTTTGAATTGGCATATGATTTAGTGAGTAATTTTGTCATCGTGATTTAATATAGTTGATTTAATTAGACGTAATTTATATTGTACCTACTCATCCGTGTTTCTAGTTTAATTTCATAGATTGTAAGTACCTATTTCATAATATGTACCTATTTAAACTAATTTTTGTGTTTATATTTCAGATTTTCTTAAATTTATATGAATTAAGGGCTTTAAATACCTTTACAAATTGGCAGAACATTCAAGCAATATGTCATCAAGCACTAGAAAGTTCAAATGCAAAAACAACCCTGATTCCTTCTGTTATATATGTGGAAATTTTACACTTTCACATCAACGAGCAAATATAACTGACTTCGTAAAAAGAGCTTACTTAGCTTATTTTGGCATAAAACTGGGGGACCAAGATAAATCGTGGGCTCCACATAAAGCCTGCACTATATGCATTGAAAGACTGCGACATTGGACGAAGGGTTCGGATTCAAAAATACCTTTTGGAGTTCCGATGGTAAGTTTATGATTTCATAAAACTACGTAATTTAATCACTAGTATACTGTAACTTACCTAAATGTAATTGTAACTTAGGTACATAAACAAAAATTTACAGAAAATGTTTATAAGAATCTCAAATATTGCATAAGGTTGAAACACATAGAAATGTTAAATGTTTGGGTGATAACTTTTGATAAAATTCATAAAAACAAGTCTCTCGTCGCTTTTGTTAACGCTTTACAATTTTTTTTCCATATCAGGTGTGGCGAGAGCCTACTAACCACGAGACCGATTGCTACCTTTGCTTTGTCAAGACTTCGGGCTTCACTAAGAAAAATAAACATTGTATCGAGTACTCAAATTTCGACACCGCGATACGACCTGTGCTACATTCAAATGAGATCCCCATTCCAAAATTTAAGGGTCTGCCAACTCAAGAATTAGTTGAAGATGTTCCTGAAAATACTGTTATGCACTTTGAGGAGTCAGACACCGATTTTGACCCCAGCGTATTTGAAAGTAAAAACGATCCGCAAAAGTTTAACCAGGCCGAGTTGAATGATCTTGTAAGGGATCTAAATTTGCCAAAAAAGGCTGCGGAAATTTTAGCTTCAAGACTTAAAGAGAAAAACTTGCTTACTTCAAACACATACATTTCATTTTACAGAAAAAGAGAAGAAGAACTTGTTAAATATTTTAGAACAGAGGATAGTTTAGTATATTGCTGCGACATAGTTGGTTTGTTAAAGAAGATGGGGGTTGAGTCTTACGATGCAAATGATTGGCGCTTGTTTTTAGACAGTTCGAAAAGAAGTCTTAAGTGTGTGTTGTTGCATAATGGCAATCTATACGGCTCGATACCGATTGGGCACTCAACAAAATTAAAAGAAAAGTATGAACATATAGAAAAGGTTTTAAATCTTATCAAATATAGGGAGCACGAGTGGATCATATGTGTTGACTTAAAAATGGTTAATTTTCTGCTAGGACAACAAGGAGGGTATACTAAATATCCCTGCTTCCTTTGCTTATGGGACAGCAGAGCCAAGGAAGAACATTATTTCAAACAAATCTGGCCAGCACGAACATCACTTACTGTCGGAGAAAAAAACGTAATTAATCCACCTTTAGTGAGCAGAGATAAAATCATATTTCCTCCTCTGCATATAAAACTAGGCCTCATTAAACAATATGTAAAAGCTTTAGATACGAACGGCGAGTGTTTCAAATACATAACTTCAAAATTTCCAAGTTTAAGTTATGAAAAAATCAAGGCGGGAATTTTCGACGGTCCACAAATAAGAACAATGATTAAAGACAGCAATTTTCCTAATGTCATGAATGAACGCGAAAAAAATGGCTGGTTCTCATTCGTGGACTTGATAGAAAACTTTTTAGGCAATTATAGGGCAGATAACTACGAAGAAATCGTAAAAAAACTTTTAAGGGACTACAAAGAGTTAGGTTGCAATATGAGCATAAAAATGCATTTTTTGAATAGCCATCTTGACCAATTTCCAAGTAATTTAGGTGATGTAAGTGTCGAACAAGGGGAGATTCCACCAAGATATCAAAATTATGGAGGAACGGTACCAAGGCCGCTGGGATTCCCACATGATGGCTGATTACTGCTGGTGCTTGAAAAGAGACCTGCCATCAACAAGCAAATTCGCTAGAAAGTCTTACAAAAGAAAATTTTTGCCACAGTGAAAGCTTCATATCTGTTTGTTTTTTTATTTTAAGTCATTTCTATCGTTATAATGTAATTTTACTGTAGTTTGAACTGCTTGTATTCATGAAACTTGAAAAAAAATTTAACACATGACTTAATTTTTTAGTCCTAATTTGAAAAAACTGGAAAATGGCACATAGGCTGTCGACAAGAATCAGGACCTGATAGAGCCAAACCGAGTTGAAATTCGTATTCAGCGCACCCAAATTACCTAGAATCAAGTGTCAGATATCATTCAGTAAAATACGTGTTGCTGGCCTTAATGAGACTTATGAATCGATGAAACTGCTGCTAAGACTCATCAAATATAAGGACCACACATGGAATATTTGTGGCGACCTTAAAGTTGTATCATTACTTCTTGGGTTACAGTTGGGCTACACAAAGCATATGTGCTTTTTGTGTCTATGGAACAGCAGAGATGACAAGAACCACTACAAAAAACATGATTGGCCATCTAGAACTGAACATGTTGTTGGTAAATACAATGTGAAACACCCAGCACTTATTGACCCTCAGAAAGTACATCTTCCACCACTTCACATTAAACTTGGCCTTATGAAAAATTTCGTGAAGGGTATGGATCATCAAGGTAGTGGTTTCCAATATTTAAAGGATAAATTCAAAGGAATATTGACAGATGCTAAGCTAGAAGCTGGAGTTTTCACTGGACCACAGATCCACAGTGTCATCCACGACTCATCGTTTCCATCTAACCTAAATGAGAATGAACTAGGAGCATGGACATCTTTCGTTGAAGTTGTCAAAAATTTTCTTGGAAACCACAAAGCTGAAAACCACCGTAAACTCGTAGAAAACATGCTTAAATCTTATGAAATAATGGGATGCAGAATGTCTTTGAAAATTCATTTTTTACATTCTCATCTTGACTTCTTCCCGGCCAACCTTGGGGCTGTAAGTGACGAGCATGGTGAGCGCTTCCACGAACAGATCTCAGTTATGGAAAACAGATACCAAGGTAATTTCAACCCAAATATGATGGGAGATTATTGTTGGTTCCTGCAGAAGGAGAGCTCGTCATCCTACAAGCGACAAAGGAAGAGGACACACCAAAGTTTCACTTAAGAACAGGAATTTGCCTTTCAGTAGTAACAACAAAATACTAACGCGCTTTGGGTGGATGGTTGGGCGCAGGGGTGGTAACTCCGCCAGCGGAATTCCGCTGTCTGTCTTAAGCCAGAATAAAGGAGGAAAGACATCCCTGTTCACTAATTATTTAAGTATGCTTAACATAAAACGTGGCACGGAAAAGTAGCTTAGACGGCTTTCGTAATAGAAGCGGGTGAGAAAAAAAATGAAAAATAGGGGTTTTCGGTTACACAAAATCTGGACGTGATAGAGAAATTTTGATATCAGATCTGAAATCAGCATCAGCGCTTTAGTAGGAATCAGTAGTTCACGTGTCTGTAACAAAAAAAAAGTTGAAATTTGTTGCCAAGTGTAATCAATATTCATTTTTACATAAGAACCAAAATCGCTTAACGCGAGTTTGGATAAAAAATTTATTTGTAGCTTTCTATTTTCGTTGTGTCACAACCCTACGATCTACCATTTCTATGGTTTAGTCGTATCCATTTTCCATTTTTCATTTGTTATAGAATTTATTATAATTAATTATGGTTGTCTTGCATCTCACCCTCGTCCCTAGATTATGCATACACATTGCATATAACAGGATTGGAACCCGTAGTTGTACTTCTTAGTCATTAATACCCACTCTTTTTCTCTAATTCGTCCTTGTAAATCTTCCTAATAATGATGTACTATACGTACAAATTCAATAACTAAGCACACCGTACAAAAAATTAGTCACCCCTCTCAGAATGTACCTAATAACGTGTGACGGCGTCTCTGGCCTTGATAACCGCACGAATCTGGCGAGGCAGAGACTCTACGAGGTTGTGCATGTACTGAACATCGATTTGCTGCCACTCGTTCATCAGCCGGTCCCGAAGTTCCGCCAGAGTCCGTGGGTGTCTATTCCTGCGCTTCACTTTCTGTTTCCAGCCTGAACAACACCTTCGACGCATTCAGGATTAAAGGCTTCATTGGACCTGCGATGTACTCGTCGCCTCCCATCATTGGAGAACAAACAAAAACGGGACTCATCGGACCAAATTACACGTTTCCAATCTGCCGCAGTCCGGTTTTTGTGCCTCTGAGCCCATTTATAACGTGCCAATTTGTGACTTGCTGTTAAGAGGGGCCTCTTCCGTGGTACCCTGCTCCAGATGTCCATCGCATGCAGTTCTCGTCGCAATGTCCGTTCGGAAATTGGTCGCTGGAGAACCTCATTGGTTTCTTGGAGCAATTGTTCTCTGGTTTGAAAACGATTTGCAGTTACTAGACGAGAAACATGGCGGCGGCCCCTATTGTCGAGAATTGTTTTCCGGCCACAGTTACGCCGTCGATTGTCAGTTGATTGCGAACTACACCACTCTTTGTAAACTCGCTGGACAGTACGCGTTGACACACCAACAAATTGGGCTACTTCAGACATTTTGTGTCCGTGGGCTCTGCCAAACACGATGGCTCCTTTTTGCCACTGAGTAACGTCTGCCTCACGACCCATTTTGCAGACTATATCCAACACACACTTTGTTCTTCACCACCTCACGAAACAGATCTGATCCTGTGTGCTACGTCACCGCTACTTGTCACTTACCAATGCTACATCAGCGCCCTCTGTGTGACCTTGAACTTCCTACTATCGGTGCTATTAGGGTGACTAATTTTTTGTCCGGTGTGCTTATGACGTCACATTTTCCAGTCATTAATTTCCCTTCATCATATCTCTAGTATGCAATGTATGGTAAATTCTTTAATAATAATGTTGTGGTGTTATATAGTATAAATATTATTATTCAACCATATTTATCTATACGTCCATATCTTATCTTGACCATTATCCTATATAAATTTTATTAAATATTCATTTTTACTCGTGTCAGTCTATGAAACGCAAAACTTTATGCATTCGTTCGAAAACGCACAAATACGTTCTCGTATTATTTTTTTAATTTTTATTTTTAATTATATCACCTCCCGCAATGAACTCGAAAATGCTGAGGTAAATGATCAAATTCCGCTAACTACGGCAGAAGCGAACGCTTCTAAGATAAAAATTTCCTTTCGCTCTGATTCGAATTTATAACATTATCATGCATTATGTTATATCATGTGTGTCATGTCCCGTGTACTTGTGTTGTGCTAATAACCATATATTATAACCATATATAATAACCATATATAAATATAAAAAATACTGTAAGAATTGTAAACGACGTAATGTACTTTAATGAAACTACTTTAATTAAACGATCATAATTTAATATATAATGTAGTAATGTGCTTTAATGAAACTGTAATTAATGATAATAACTCGTAATGTACTTTAAATGGAAGTGTAATTAAACAATAATAAGTGAATATGAATTAATTGGTAATTGTAATCGTAATTGTAATGAACCAAAATTAATATGTATTCAGTCATGTACTCAAATTGTACTTATGGACTAATACGAAATTATATCGCCTTCAGAAATGTAGACTCAGCGAAAACTACAATTAGTTTTTATATTTTTATTTTTTTATTTTTATTTGGAATCTTTCATCTGATCATGTGTTTAAAAGGGGGGAAACTTAACCTTCAACTGCATTCCCCCAATATTTAGATAATATATAAATCATGTAATTGCAAAATAATGTCACTTCTTCTTAGACTTCACTTCGATTAACACTCCCTAGTTAGCAGCCTCGCTGCGAGGAGGGGGCAGAGGCCCCTTGCCTCCTTAACTTTTTAGATTCCGGCCTGAGCTATGGTCGAAAGAGGTCGAACCTCTACCCCTGTAAATTCAGAGCACTACCTCTAGATTTTTAAGAAGTAAATTACAGTAAAAGAAGTTTTTTTTTCTTTTCCTTTGAGCCTTGTTCTCTTCAGGAATTTAGTCAGTAAAGTCGATAAGTTTAGTACCAAGAGAAAGTATCAGAGTATTATAGAAAGAGAAGAATTAACAACTGTCGACCCCATAAAGCGAGAGAAAAGAATTAGAATGTTAAGAAGAAAAGTATCGCGAGAAAATATCCGTTGCTGCCTCCCAACTAGAACCCACGTCGATCCGAACCGACTCAGGGCCATAGACGGAGGGGTTAACAGTCTGGCGACCCTGCCAGGATAAAAAAAACTTGCCTCCCCAACAAGAACGCCTCGTCGATACGAGACAACCCAAGCACCATAGAAGATATTGGGTCAACAGACTGGCGACCCTTTAACCAGGATCTTCACAACTGACAACTTCTGCATCCAGGATTCTTCGTCTTCCAGACCCTGGAACTAGAACCAACACCCAGTTGACCGGCGTGTCATGACTTTTAGTTCGTCACATCCACCCTTGAACCGGTGCGTCACGACTCCAAGTTCTCCACGCCTAGTTTTCATCCAAGAACAAGTGGCCAGCAAGACACGTCTTCAGGACACGTCTCTAAGGATTTCGCCGTAGGAATCTTGTTAAGTACAAAAACTTTTTTTAAATAATCTCTAAACATTTGAAAAGTCAGTATTATTAACAGTTAATATTTAGTATTGAGCCAGAATTTACAAGAAACACGGCGAACATTTCAGACACCAGTGATGCATTTTTTTTTAGTGAAACTAATTGTCACAGAAGTTAATTGTCACAGAAGTTAATTGTCACAGCGTTAACTGTCACAGAGTTAATTGTCACAGAGTTAATTGTCACAGAATTAATGTCGCAGAATTATTTTCACTATTTATAGTGAACGCCTTTTATTAATTACTTTCTTCTTTATTTTTTACTCTACTATCGGCTCTCTATTTCATTTATCGTTTGCTTTCTCTACACTCTTTTTCGCCGTACCGTATAGAGATTCTGATAGCCACGCCGAGACTCTGAAAGTCGTTACAAAACAAAGGGGAGTTTATTAACACTCTTTTAACACTTTTTATTATTTATTTAACTCCGAAAATGGTTTAAGTAATTTAGGGGGTGCGAGTACGGAATTTTACGATAACATTTTACGTCGGAGAGGAACACAAACAATTAATTAAACTTTACGTTACATGACGCCAACCTTACGCGTAACGCGTTGCCTAGAAGACTGACTCGCTTTGGGGGGTAGTCTGCTCTCTCGGCCTCTGTTCAGGATTGCCAACTCTACCCATTTTAAACAATTTAAATCTAACAAACATACTTTTTCGTAATTTCATAATTATTAGTAAATGATTTACATTAAACATTATCTTAATTAAACAAAAATTAATATTCTTAACTAGGCATTACTACACTCGCATCACCCCCTTGAAAATAAGTTTTTCATTAGTAAAACTTATTAATATCGTTTAACAATTTTAATAAATTTATTCAACAAATTTATATATTTTGCAATTTTTTTTTTTTTTTTTTCTTTAACAATTTCAAAGTTGATAGACAAGAAATAATTAGAATGACAAATTCCACACATATATTTTGTATCATATTAAAACCGAAACCTTTATAATTTTCACATTTGCATAAAATAACATTTCACACTAATAATTAAATCACAACCTGTAACTAATCTATACATGCCAAAAAAAAATAACGGAAAATTTTCTTACAGTGGCTACACAAATCTCAAGTTCACAATCTATTCCCGCGATTCCTCATCAACGATCGCTTTACATTTTGAAACAGTTATTTGTATAGTTATACAGTTACTATCAGGGCGACATAGAAAAAAAATAAGAAAGTTTACATAAAATACTGACCAAGAGCGCACATACTATTTCACGAAAAACACAACAACTATGGGCAATAATCGCACCCTTTCACTTATAATTTCATTACATAATAATCAGTACATTAATTTGCTGGACGTTGTTTAGATAATTTTCAATCGCAGCTCTCCTGCTCACTTCGCTAGAATGCAAGGGATTGCATCAATCAACATGCAACAGGGCAGCACGCTATATGGTTCCGCTCTCTCTCCAAATGGCGAAAAAAAAACAAGAGACGTCCAATTCTAAAAGGATCAGGGGGGGAGATATACTGAAAGCGGGACCACGCGCTGGAATTGGACGGAATTTGCAATTCTAGAAGTCGATGAAGAAACTCGCCTTGTCTCATCTCCACTTTTGTCGGTGAACGCTGCTCTTCCTACGTCCAGCTGAAAGACTCTTCTACTGGCAACAATCAAACGATGACTCCGCCGTAGGCCGTTTCCCAACGAACCTACTGTATGTCTGTATGGACAGTACAGTCGTAAACACCCGTTCAAGCTCACGTGGCTTGCCTACCGCGTGCTACAACACATATTTAGCGAAGCATTCGAGCAGCGTGACCAGCTACTGCCCGAAAAATACCAGTAGACCATCTTCGATCGAAACTTTCGTGTGCCAAGACCCTGCACACGTAAATTTCTCTTCTCTTCCGGAACTGTCCTGCGCCAAGTCCCTGCGCATTCGGTTCCTCTCTTCTATCTCTTCTCTTCCGAAACCACCCTGCGCCAAGTCCCTGCGCAGTTGGTTTCTCTTCTCTCTCTTCATTGGTGATCGATCACCTATCCGGTCGACTAAACTCACTGATGGAACTCGGATTCAACTTGGTTGCCTCCAAACCGAGCCTTTGAAATTTTGAAAAAAAAGTTTATTCGAAACGTGTTTCTGTACTGCTTATCATTTCATATTTAATTTATCAAATTTTCTCGACAGTTCACTTCGAAATACTAACTACACATTTGCTCTGGCCAAATTCACGGAAAAAAAAAAAAGGACAAATATCAGAATTTCGCAAAAATTTAATCAAATCTAGCTACCAATAAGGTCACTTATGGCAGTTACAGCGAAGATAAAAAAAAGTCATAAAACGCACGAAAAAAAATTGTACAGTATAAATATAAAAGCGCCCATACATAGTAACTGTTAGTTTAATTTAAGAACTATTATTGTTCAAACTACCGTCAGAAATCACATCGATACTTTTAAATACAAAAGACAAAAATGAACCCCAGAAACTGGTACAGAATCTGAAGTCACACGATGAGCACACATCCAACTATTGAACAAATCCAACATCACTTAATCTCGCTGAACTAACGGGAAGCGTTGTTGCGATGTGGCCAAAATGTTACCCCTCAAACTATGTTTAATGAACAGTGATGTGGGTAGCTAACTCCTAAAGTTAGCGCCGCTAACGTTAACGCTAACTACCATAAAATTTAACGCCGATAACGCTAATTTTGTCGCTAATTTTTCTGAAGCCGCTCCAATTTATATACGTTCTGCCTTCTGTAATTTACGTACAGTATATTACTTTATTAGCACACATCTTGATATAATTGGTTGCTAAGGTACAAAAATGTGACGTTATAGTCTACGAAATTAAAACATTTTTATGTAGGAGTCGAGTTCCTTTCGTACATATTCATCGAGAAAACAAATCGACGGAAAGAGTAAATTCTATTCAGTTTACAGGTGGTTTTGAAAAATTAGCGATTCACTTTCTCAAAAACTTAGCGCCGCTATCTGTTTCGCTAACAATTTTGAAAATTATAGCGTCGCTAACAATATCGCTAATAAAAGGTTAGCAGAGCTAATTTTAGCGCTGCTAATCTCGGCACTGTTAATAAGTTATTGTTAAACTTTGTAAGGTATGTTTGTGTGGCAATATTTATAAAGTTTATTTCTACAGATCTACAGAAGCTAAGGCTAACAAAGACCCTAAGATCCACTCTAAGGCTAGCCCGAGAGAAAGGAAAGAGTAGGGGGTTAAGAGAAGAGAGGAGAATAAGGGGTTAAGCAAGGAGCAACACCTATCATTCGTGGGTTAACATTCATTCAGAAAAAGAGTTAAAAAGTCTCACCATCATCATCCGCCGGCCACTGCCGACAAGTCAGAAAAATAGTCGGAGAAAATAGGAGAGGGGTGAAAGATGAAAATAAGTAAAATAAGAACGCTTACAAACCATGCAAACACAGTCTTAACTCACTGTCATACCATGCAAACTACAAACATGCAAGTAAAGAGAGTTACAGACATGCAAAGAGAGGAGATAAGTAAAAAACACCTCTGAAATTAATCCTTATTTTTCATTTACATCATACGTGGATCAGATTAAATCTTTATATGAAACACGTAAAATCTGTAACCTGTGTATAGCATATTCTATGTATATCTGCATCTATTGCATTATACCATTATGAAGTTAGATTGCCAAAATCATATTTATGTAGTTTTTGAATACCGGAAAATTCTCAGTCATACAGCGAAACTTATACAGGGTGTTCCAAAACTCGCTGTTCACCTCTGCAAATTATTCAGGCACTAGGTGCATAGTGATTTTTGGGACACTCTGTACAACAAAAGATTTGTCAGAAAATCGGATATTTAAAAAAAAATCTGCCCAAATGCCATATTTTCTTATGCAACAGAATTATTTTGCAGTTTTCAAAATTTTATGTAATTTCTAAACATACGAAGAAGTATGATTATAAACTTTTTCCTCTCACTAAATATTGTCTAGTGCTTTCACTGAAGATGTGTGTGTAGTGAACAGACAAAGAAACAGACAGAGAAACAGGCAAAGAACAGCCAAAGGAATTCTTTCCACTGACATTCTCAAACATCTTGGAATCATCAAGAATCGAAGAACACACGTGGTTTTGTCAAGGACAGAGAAACAACAGGACGTTTGTAGGCGTCTCAAAAATGTGGCGAAACTTAGCGTCTTAAGAGGTTATAAAAGGCTAAGTCCACTGATACACTTTCTCACTTCTCGCTTGTAATTTCCTCGTCTTGGTCGTCACGTCTCACTCTCAGCATTCTTCGTCAGCAGCACCACACGTCAAGCCACCCGCTCTCCGGCCTTCGCCGGAGAGCGGCCTGCTGTTCCTTCAAGGCTCCGGTCTATCATCAAGCAAGGTCTTCTACAGACCGCCTGCAGAAGCAATCCTTCGAAACCAGCGCTGTTCGACTTCAGCCGGTCTCAGTCCCTCAAGCAACATCTCAACATTACACGAAGCGAATCAACACTTGAGGCGACATCCTTCTGACCCTGGTTTAACTCATCCTTCACCTCAAGTCGATCGGCGCCCGTTCAACAAGCTTCAATAGGCTCCGCTACAGGTTTCAAGGTCATCTTCGACGTGCGAAGTACAGGACGATCAACTTCACCTCGGGCCTACAGTCTACAAGGTCAACGTTGAAGTATCTCTTCATCTACAGAGGTATTTGGCATTTCGGGCCTGCAGTCTACAAGATCAACCTTCAAGTATCTTTCCATCTCCAGAGGTATTTTCAACATTGTGTAAGCTCTCTGTGCCTCGTTCTTAAGCAATTCTCGTGAAGCCTACACAGTGTAATCGCAGAACCGCGTTAGGCCATACCCAAAAGTGTTTCAATACCGTTCAAACTAACTTTCTCGTTAAGACTGCAGTAGGTCTATTTCCAGCGTGGTATCAAATACCGTAATTTTGTATCACCCTGTTACAATTTACTTATCATGCACCCTACTGTTTATGTGTTCTTTTAGGCATTTCATTCTAGAAGGCTTAATCCAATAGGCTTCATATTTCATGCTGTGTTCCCTTTTGCATACCATTACCCTATCATAAATGAATGTATTACTTAACAATTAATCTGTATAACCATTTCCTTATTTGCTAATCCTCAGTCATATTTAGCATACTATAAATGCCGTTATATAATTGTTAATCACCGTAAATACCTTCATTGCCATTTTTAATCACTGTGAACAAATAACTGATTTATTTTCTTAATTAAACCAAAACCACAAGGTAATTTTTCTAACCTTATTAATATTGCTTGCTTGGGTGTAATCCAAGCTGGTGACCTCGAATTATTCATCACAATTCATTCAGTAATTATAGTACGCCTACTCCATTAGCCACATCAAACCGGTTAAAACTAGGCCTAATATATATATATATATATATATATATATATATATATATATATATATGGGATTGAACTCAGAATGGTCCCCTGAGGTTTTTTCATGATACACACAGACCGTGCATGGAAAAGTGGACGCTCAATTTTGCCAGTTGAGGTTTAAGTTTTGGTTTTTGGCTAAAAATACAATAGTTACCCCTTTTTCTTTGATGTATTCAATCCGACGCGCATGCAACGAGTCTTTTGCTTATATTGAGGTTCTGGATATAGTAGGCTAGGTGTAGCTGTAACCCCTAGATCCTGTCCCAAAGCTGGATCCTATCTGCTTTGCAGATAGCTGATGTGGGAAGTTATATTTTTGGGGCCTTCTTTGCGAGTGACCAGTTGCCCACCTCGGGCTAACATCATGAAAAAGAAAAAGCTATAGTGTTTGTCATTTACCATTACTTATTCGGACTATAGTGGATTTAATTTTCCCAGAAGAGTTCCTTGTTTCATGCACGGTCTGTGTGTATCATATATATATATATATATATATATATATATATATATATATATATATATATATATATATATTTAACCTTTGGTTAGCTTCCGCCCAAATTGTTTATTCTGACGAAGGTCAAACTTTTCACTCCACCTTAAACCTACAGTTTAACGTGGAATCCGAACCACGCCCCACCAGCAGCCCAGCGTCTTAACCACTAGGCCACCCAGGGTACCCATTTATCTACCAACCACTTTCTTTATTGTGTGGAAGAATGACCAGCTGGGTTTTGCTGCGCGTCGGCTGCCGTCATCGGGTCTCGATCCGGGGGGCCGATGGATTCGTAGTCAGCGACGCTAACCACTACACCACCAAGGCGCATATATATATATATATATATATATATATATATATATATATGCATTATGCATGCTCCCAATACTCCCAAATGCAGCGGCCCAACCAATAACACCAAACAGGTACCGACATCGACCAGGAAACGACTAGTAGGCCCTACATAAGAAAATCGAACACAGGTCACAGAGAGTAGAAACCCTGTAAATGTATTATACGCAAATATACAAGGTCTCTATACTGACCATGCAGGCTGCAAATTGCAATACTTACAAAATTTAGCTTGGAAACCAGCATAGATATCATATGCCTAACCGAAACACACTTACGTGAATGCGAAAAAGACTGAGAACTGCATCGAGGATACTGAAATAGAAATACTGGACTACAACATATACAGAGCAGATAGAGTGAAGAGCAGATAGAGGTGAAGGTAAGCAAATCAAACAACACAGTCGAAATTATTATTTTAGAAATAAAAGAACTGAACCTAACTATTATGGATGTCTACAGACCACGAAACACCACAAAACACCACAAAAAGTTAATTCCAATTTTCCACAAATGAAATAGAAAACCCGTTAAAATTATTTGAAACTCCAGCAACAAATATTCTAATTTGCCGAGATTTTAATTTCCCATTCATAACATGGAAGAAAAATGACGAAGTCATATATGTTGAGAAGTTTCATGGCAACATTACAAAAGATGATAGAATCTAAACAATAATGCCGTTAGATGTGATGGAACATTACGCCCTTACCCAGGAATCTGTGAAGCCACTAGAAAAGAGAACGTTTTGGATTTAATTCTGATAAATAACAATGAGATGATAATAATAAATGAAAAGGTAACGCACACAAATTTCTCCGACCATAACCTAATCGATATACATTTGAAGTTAGCACCCAGAGGTCCAAAAACGCATCCCAGAGAGTCAGAAGGACTATTTGAAAGCTTAAACATAAATTCAAAGAAAGTAAATTGGGAAAGTGTAAATAAAAATTTAAAGGAAGTAAATTGGGAATTGCTACTTCATGAGAAAACTCACTCTCGAAGAAAAACTATGCACAGGGTGTCCCAGAATTAACTATCTATTTCAATGAAATCGGACAAATTTAATAAAAACTGACATAATTTTGTGTTTATTACTAAATTATGATACAAAAACAAATAGATTTATAAATCATAAGTCAAAACTTTATTGAGAAGTTTCAACATGTGCACCGTCTGTATCTCTGCAAATTTCAAATCTATCCTCAGCGCTGCGAAACACATTTTGAAGCATTTCAGGTGTTATCTCCCGCACTGCCAACTGGATGCGTTCTTTAAGTTCAGCTAAACTATTGATCTTTTGGCGATAAACCTTTGTTTTTATGAAACCCCATGCAAAGAAATCCAGGGGTGTCAAATCCGGAGAACGCGGAGGCCAAGGTCGAGGTCCTCCACGTCCAATCCACCGATTCGGAAGGCGTCTGTTGAGGTATTCTCGAACAATTAGAGCATAATGACATGGTGCTCCATCTTGTTGAAACACAACATTATCAAGAATGCCATCATCAAGAAGCTGTGGTTCGAGAAACTGCTGAAGCATATCAAGGTAGACGGTACCTGTTACAGTTGCTTCCGCAAAGAAGAATGGGCCATAAATTTTGGATTTGGTCATTCCAAGCCACACGTTAACTTTTGGAGAGTCTCTTTGCCATTCTATGACTTCAGACGGTCTTTCATTGGACCAGATAATGAAAAAATTATGAAAATAAAATTATGAAAAAAATTTAGAAATTTATACATTTTAACACATTAAACATGATAAACATAAATAAAAGTGTGTTTTTAAAAAATTTGTCCGATTTCATTGAAATAGATAGTTAATTCTGGGACACCCTACTGTATAATGGAGACTGAAACCAAACCTATATTACTGAAGCATGTTCCATAAAGAAAAAAAAGAAAACGTAGCAAGCTGTAGAGAAAAGTCAGGACACTATTTAAACAACGGAAACAAACCGTGAAACATCTCCACAGATGCAGAACTGATGTAAGGAGACTCAAACTAGAGAGGAAACTGCGAAATAAAAATGGACCTAAAGCAAAAATTCATACATAAGATAAACGAGGAGGAAAACAAGGTGACAAAAACATAAAAAAAAAAACCAATATACTTCTACACATTTGCGAAAAGGAAAATAGTGTAAAAAGAGTATTGGTCCATTGATAGACGGGGAGGCCAAATTCACAAATTTCCCCCCAAAAATTAGCGAACTGCTTAAGGAACAATTTAACTCTGTGTTTAGCACCCCTAGGTCCGAGATAAAAATAGAAAACTCAGACAAGTTTTTCAACATTGATACAAATCAGCCAAGAACAAATTCCGGCACAAATCTATTAATAGACTTAGAGTTCTCAGGAGGAGATGTAATTAAGGCTCTGTCACAGATGCGAGACAATTTGGCACCAAGGAGGGCACACATGGAGTGCCACGTTTCTGAAGAAATGTAAAGAGAGTATTGCCAAACCACTATACTTACGATGGAGGAAATCACTCGACACAGGACAAATTCCATTTTCATTAAAGAACACGAACATTGCCCCCTTATTTAAAGGTGGTAACAGAACAATACCCAAGAATTATCGGCCAGTACTTCTCAACTCCCACCTTATAAAGTGCTTTGAACGTATAATTAGAGGCAAAACTACCTATTACCTACAAGAAAAGAACTTATACAACCCAAATCAACATGGCTTCAGTGCTGGAAGATCATGTCTACCACAGCTGTTAGACCACCAGGAGAAAATATTGGAAACACTGTGTTGAGGACAAAACATAAAAATACTGACTTTGCCAAAGCCGTCGATAAATGTGACCATAGTATTATAGCACACAAACTTAAGAATACAGGAATTACTGGAAAGCTAGGAAGATGGATAATTAATTTCTTGATGCAAAGAACACAAAGAGTGGTAGTAAATGGAGTTAAATCGGAAGTCTCGGAAGTCGTGAGCTCTGTCTCACAAGGGACAGTATTAGTTCCCTTGCTGTTCATAATAATGATTGCAGATATTGATGCAGGTATCATTGACAGTATTGTATCATGTTTCGCTGATGACACAAAGATAGGAAAAGAAATAATGAACGAAGGTGACATAGAAAAATTACAAAACGACATTGAAACATTATTCCAGAGGGCAGAAGACAACAGTATAAAGTTCAAGGAAGAAAAATTCCAACTTCCAAGATATGGTAATAAGAAGGAGCTACAGAATAAAGGGTACAAAACTTTGCAAGCCAGACAGATAACACCAAATCCACAAGTCAGGGATCTTGGAGTAATAATGTCGTCGGATGCAGAATTCAGAGAGCATTATAATTTGAAAATTACAACGGCTATAAAAATAATGGGAATCATCTGGAGGAGCTTCCGCAGCAGAAAAGCAAACATCATGCTCAAATTATGGAAGAGTCTAGACCCACCGATAATTGAGTTTTGCTCAGTACTCACAACCCCATAGAGAAAACGAGGCATTGCGAACAATGAAGCTATGCAAAGGACCTTTACGTCAAAGATAGAGAAAACGGAAAGTGAAGACTACTGGTCTCGACTACAATCCCTGAAACTCTACTCTCTGGAAAGAAGACGCGAGCAGTACATAATAATATACATGTGGAAAATAGTTGAGGGTTTTGTCCCTAACCTTAGAAATGAAATAGAAACAAAATGGAATGCGAGAAGAGGCAGATTTTGTATTGTCCCAGCTGCGGTGGGACAGGAGGACATGAAAACGACGATGGAAAATACCCTCAGAATATGAGGCCCAAAGCTTTTTAATGCCCTACCAAAACAAGTAAGGAACCTCCAGCACACCGACCTGAATAACATCAAGAACCAGCTGGACAGATTCCTGTGCAAAGTCCCTGACCAGCCATGCCGACTGGCTACGAGGGCAGGAGGAGATCAGACAGCAATTCCCTCCTTCACCAAATCCCGCAAGTGAGGCGGGATGCTGCAGAGGGGTTGATCGCAGGTCGATCCTGAACCGTCGTTGAAACTCGCATAAAGTAACATAAACTAAATATAAGTGTGATACGGTGAAATCCAGGAAGCTCATTTCCCCACTACGTAGGGAAGAGTGTGCCCCAAGTGTTACCTGGGCCAGACCAGAAACAGGGAAAGTGGCTGGCTCAACCCCTGCTGTGAAATGACTTTAATTTAATTTAATGTGCGTTATTTACATTCTCTCTACTCATTTACACTCATTTCTCTATTTTACATATAAAGGCAATCGGGTAGACGTGGCCTTCAAACTGGGACATTATAAACAAATAAGTGACACTTCGAAACGAAGCAGTAGGAATTTTAAAAGACCACAAATTTTCTCTATTAACTAGTTTATTACATCCCAACCAATGCTATCGTCTGGGAGCGAACCAGAACCTCACTGCTGAGAGTTTACCTAAGTAACCGCTGAGGTATCGAGCATTTATATTGTTACAGTGGACCATTCAATAACCTTTACAACCTTTATTGATAAAATAAAGAGTTTTGCAATTTTTGTTTTTGTTTTAACATAAATAATTGTGAAATTGGGCTATTTATTTTATTTAATTTGGTTCTTATGCTTCTGCCTTTACTGAACTCTTAATTAAAAATAAAACACATAGTTATGATTAATAATACATAAATCACGGCTAAGAATTATAATTAGAGTATGTATTCATCTTAAATTATTGTTAAAGTTATAAAACGAATACAAAACCATTACTGAAGGGATGATACCAATACTATACAAAGAAATCAATATTAGACATGAGAGACGAACAATAACAAGTAATGTACATTTAATCCTAGATTTTTATTAGTATTCCATTATTAATCAAGATTCGAACTTGTTTTGAAACGAATTTCCAAATTACATTCACAACATTATTTATATCAGCATTTAAATCATTCTATAATTTTAGTCGTGAAAATGGATAATTTTTGAGATGAAGACAATCTAACTTAAGGAATAACATGCTTTGATCTATTTCTGGTCTGATATGAGGGCATTTCTTGATGAGTTACAAAATATTTATTTACCCACTATAAGTTAAAGATTTTGCATTTACACTCGTAAATAAAAAAAAATGTGCCAGTTTGATTACATCTTTGAGATTTAGTAGTTTCAGCTCTTTAAATAATGCATTAAAATGATTATGGAAATCTGCACCTATTGCTCGTTTTTTGATGACAAACATACTGCTTAAAGCGTTGTTAACAGAGTTTCACCTAACCAAGGGTGTATATATAGTACGTTAAACGATCTAAATGTGGGCCAAGTCAGTACAGTTTCAAAGTTTGCGGATGACACGAAGTTGAGTGGTTGGGGAATTAATGATGAAGGTAGAGTTAAATCCAAGAAGATCTGAATAAAATCGTAGATTGGTCGGTCACATGGCAAATGAGATTTAATGTCGATAAGTGCAAAATTTTACATATAGGTTCGCGTAACGGTAATTTTGCGTATAGTATATCATGGAAGGAGTTGGCAAGCGTAGATCGGGAAAAAGATTTAAGAGTTATAGTCACTGGTTATTTAAAAGTAGCGAAACAAAGTACAGCAGCGGTCAATAAGGCGAACAAAGTGCTAGGTTTTATAGCTAGGAATTTTGAGTACAAATCGCGCGATATTATTTTCTTCTTTATAAATCATTAGTTAGACCGCATTTGGAGTATGCGATCCACTTTTGGAATTAGCATATGCGCAAAGATAGAGACAAAATCGAAAGAGTTCAAAGACAAGCAACTAAGATGATTCCGTCACTTAGGTCAAAGTCATACGAACATAGGCTTAAGGAGTTAAAATTGACTACGCTCGAGACTAGGAAGCAAATGGGTGATCTAGGAGCAGATTGTAGACACCAATCGACCAGGGAAGTACTCAGGGGTGGATGTTTGGCAGGAGTCAGGGAGTGCTGGAACTCCCGTTTCTCCTGTTATTGTCCTCCTTAGCGGATCTTTTTCCGTGCCTCATCTACCCTGCGAGCAGTCCAGCATGCTCAGAAACACATACTTCTCCCTTTGTTCTTCATTACACATACATGCATCTTACTCACTACACAATCTTTTCAAAATTTATATTAAAAAAAAGGCATCATTGAGCCTTGGAGACCTTGTTTTTGCCTCTCTCAGTCTTCTGTGGAGGGGTCACATTTGCGGGCACTCGCCCTTAACCTCCCCCCCTGTCTACATAAAAAAAATCCAGGTTTTTAAAATTGTGAATGGGTTCGATAACGTAAATAGAGACAGCTTTTTCGAAATAGCACGATATAGTAAAACTAGAAATAACGGGTGTAAACTGACATGTAGAAGGTTCGAGACAGCAATTGCCAAAAACCTTTTCACACATAGAATAGTAAATAACTGGAGGAGTTTGCAGAAAGAAGTAATTAGTAGCACGTCTATAAACATGTTTAAAAATTGATTAGACTCATATGTTCTACAGATCTATAAAAACTAAGGCTAACAAAGACCCTAAGATCCACTCGAAGGTTAGCCCGAGGGAAAGAAGAGAGTAGTGGGTTAAAAGAAGAGAATAAGGGGTTAAATAAGTAGCAAAACCTATCATTCGTGGGTTAACATTCATTCAGAAAAAGAGAGAGAAAGACCCACCATCTTCATCCGTCGGCCACTGCCGACGAGTCTGAAAAATAATCGAAGAGAATAGGAAAGGGGTGAAAGATGAAAAGAAGTAAAATAAGAACGCTGACAAACCATGCAAACACAGTCTTAACTCAAACACTGTCATACCATGCAAACTACAGACATGCAAGTAAAGAGAGGATAAGAAAAGAAAAAAAAGTATATAGAGTATAACAAAAAATGGGTTAGTTTACGCTAGAAGCTACATCTAAGTTCGTGTTAGTCTATTTTTTTTAATAATTTTATTGCTGGCATATCACACGCTGGCATATCACAAGCTGGCATTAATCGTTAACAGACTCATCCTCGACCACTACCCCAGAGCTCCTGTTGCTAACTGTTTTATTATTTTAAACAACGTTAATATTTTAAAATGCCTATCTAAACGGTTCTTAAACATATAAACGGTGGTAGAGTTCACGACGGACGCGGGAAGATTATTCTATTTATCAATTACTTTAAACGTAAAAAAGTTTTTAGCGATGTTAGTAATGAAACGTCTGCCACGTAATTTAAGTCCGTTATTACGAGTATGCTATTATCGAAAATGAATTTTTTTTCAAATTACGTTATCGATTTTATTAACGATTTTGAAAACTTCAATAAGCTCCCCCCTTAATCTCCTAGTTTCGAGTGAATGCAAGTCTAACTCTTTAATCCTATCTTCGTAAGACTTGTTGCGTAGTGGCGGAATTAGTTTCGTGGCGCGTCGCTGAACCCTTTCCAACCTATCAATATCCCACGCAAATACGGGCACCAGAACTGAACGGCATATTCTAAGTGAGGCCTGACTAGGGACTTGTAAAGGGGCAATATAATATTCTTCGATTTGAATTCGAAATTACGCGCCATGAAGCCTAACATCCTATTAGCTTTTGCGCAAAACTCCAGGAACTGGTTCCTAACTTTTAAATCCTTAGATATGCGTACGTCTAAATCTACTTCCTCGTCAACGCTCGCTAACTGTCTATCGTCCATCGTGTACGAGTAATTATTGTTACGAGAACCTATATGCAAAACTTTACATTTGTCTACGTTAAATTGCATCTGCCACTTATCCGTCCACTCCATAATCCTATTTACATCGTCTTGGAGCCTATTTCTATCGTTCACGTTAAGAACTTTACCACCTAATTTAGCATCGTCGCGAATTTTGACACGTTACTGGTCAAGCCTACATCTATGTCGTTAATGTAGATTACGAATAGCAATGGGCCTAACACTGAACCCTGAGAAACATCGCTACCTACATTCAACCACCCGATTCCCTATCATTAACCTCTGTTTCCTGGCACGAAGCCATTCCTCTAACCAGTTAGCTACCTGACCGCGTATACCGTGCGCTTTAACCTTCGCAATTAATCTTCTATGCGGAACTGTATCGAACGCTTTTTTAAAGTCTAAATAAATAACGTCAGCCGCTCTATGCCTATTGTATTCGCGCGCTATTTCGTTATAAAACTCTAACAAATTAGTTAAACAAGATCTATGGCGTCGAAACCCATGCTGACTACTATTAATTAAATCTCGACTTTCTAAGTGATCGACGATACGATCCCTAACTACGGATTCCAAAAGTTTACTGACAATTGAAGTTAAGCTAATAGGCCTATAATTGCCAGCTACTGTGCGGTCGTCTTTTTAAAAAATGGGCGTAACGTTATCTAATTTGAAGTCTTCAGGTATAATTCCCGCTTCCAGTGACTTAGTGACTTGTTAAAAATTTTTGTTAAGGGGCCTACGATAACGTCTTTCAAATCTTTCAAATGTCTAGGATAAAGCGTGTCAGGGACTGGAGTCTTGCTAACTTTTAGCGTATCGATATAATGCGCAATCTCGCCCTCGTAAACAGTTATTTCATTAAAAATAGTCTCGCTACTAAATGCAACGATATCGTCCACGTTGGGGACATTATTTACGTCTTCTACGGTAAAAACTGTCGCAAAAAAGTGGTTAAAAATACCCGCCATTGCCTGAGCGTTGGAAGCCAAAGCGCCATTAGCGCCCACTAGAGGGCCTATGTTATCTTTTATCGGCTTATGATTATTGTCGTAGTCAAAAAATTTTTTCGGATTATGTTTACTACCCGCAGCTATAAGTATCTCTAAATTATGCTTAGCATTCCTAACAGATCTTTTAACCTGACGTCTGAGCTCGATATATCTATTAAAGTTAGCTACCGTGCCACTGCGCTTATTAAGTCTATACGCTCTGCTACGCTTGTTTATGAACTCACCTATTTCCCTTGTCCACTACTTGGGCCTACCATGATTTCTAGCGCGCTTGGGCCTACGAGGAATAAACTCCCTTTCCATATTCAAAAAACTTTCTTTAAACGCCTCTCACTGAAAATTTGCGTCATTACCCATAAATAAATTATCCCAGTCCACTACTCTCATCCTATCCGCAAAACTATCAAAATTAGCTCTCCGAAAATCAGGGACTTCTATTACGTTACTAGGTTATTATTGAATGTTTCACCAACAGTGACCTTGAAGGCGTAACCATAATTTCTTAAGGTATTTTACTGTGTTTTGTTCGAATCTGCAATCCGTATCTTGCGCAAATGCTTATTAAGAAAGTTATAAATAGTAAAAAATTATAGGTTCCGCATGACGATATACCTACATTGGCCAATCAGAGCACGGGATGCATAAACAACATGCCTACGTCATTCTCATTCCTCAGCCACAGTTCATAGTTATGGCGGATTGTGACAAGTGCGGTCTGACTTTCTTTAAGTGCATAAAAAAAATTTGCTTATAATAATAAAGCGGCTATTGATTTTTTCCAAAAGCATGGATTTTTGCCAAAAACTAGAAAATGCCCGCAGTGCAACTTAGATTGCTATTTTCGCGCGGGTGAAAACATTTTCTATTGTACGCGACAAATTAAACAGAAAAAAAAAAGCGGGTTAGGCGCTGTGACTTTAGCGCGAGTGTTTCCGGAAGGTTCTCCAAGGCACAAATTCAGCCTTGGCAAAATTTAATTTTTATTCAGTGCTACTTAACGAAATACTTTTCGCAACAACTTGCCGAGGAAGAAATAAGTTTAAGCTCGCGTACAATGGTCGATTGGAAAGTGTTTTGTAGTGAAGTGGCTAATTCCTGGCTTGAAAAACAATCACCGATAGGTGGGCAGGAATTATTGTTGAAATTGACGAAAACAAATTCAGCAAAACTAAATACAACCGCGGACGTCTAGTGCAGGGAGTGTGGGTGTTTGGTGGGATAGAGAGAGTCTCAAAACGTAAATTTTTATACCCGTAGAGTATCGATCCGCGCATACATTGGTTCCTTTGATATAGTGATATACTGTATTAGGCCGGGGTCTGTGATTCATAGTGACAAGTGGGCACCCTATGCTGGTCTAACAACACTTGGTTACGAACATTACAGTATACAGTGAACCACTCTGAACATTTTGTTGATCCGGACTCTGGGGCCCACTCGCAAAATATAGAGAGGCTCTGGAAGGATGTTAATTGCTGGATGCTTCGTGCGGGAAACAAAAATTATCATTATAAATATTACTTCGCCCGCTACCTCTTCATAAATGAGCATTCACGAACTGACCGCTCACATTACTTCCTCAAAACCATCGCGGAACTATATCCACCTCCACAATAAGGTAAGTTTAGTACGTATATATTATCATGGGGGGGGTGTCTGGGGGGAGAAGCCCCCCCCCCCGGTTAGCACACGCAATCGGAGAACACGGGTTAAGGTTAGGTTAGGTTAGGTTTTATATATATATATATATATATGTAATAACGCCTCTCCCCGTGTTCGGGCAAGGTCAGAATGTTACTCGAGAGAGGGTATTACTTTAACACTCCTGGATGCAGAAATAGTTTACTCTTCATATTCCCACAATCGAGGAGCACTGTGTGGGCTCGTGATTTTCTTTTTCCCAGTTATCAAAGTCCAAAGCGTAGAAAATAAACACAACGGCTTACACGATTTTTAATTTGAATATAGGCGAAATAAATATAATGGATTAGAGTAAATCAAATGTTACTTTTATGCAGAACAGAGAGTAATAATAATAATAATAATAATAAAAGTTTCATAATTATAATATGGTTACTTTTTCTTCATTGTAAGATATGAAATAAGCCAGAGACCCTCTCTAAGACACCCTTGTCCGTTCTGAGTCTCCAAGCTCACTGTATATGAATCAATTTCTAAGCTACTGATCTTTCTAAACAGTCAAACTTAAATTCAAACCCCATAATTCTTCCAATTTCCAAAAGCAATTCCCGTTAACGAACCGAAACTCTTTCAGCCCGGAGACCCTCTCCAGGGATCTTCCTTAAGGGTGCTGATCCCCCTTCTTGTATAGTCAAAGGAGCGGAACCTGGCAACGCCATCACGCAAGCGGTTGACGTCACCTGAGAGCATTGTTTTCCCAAAGTGAAATCAAAGAAACCGTCTGCGTCACTGCGTGTGAATTCCGTTCCGAAGGAACGAGTCATACATAGCTTGGGAAATATTGAATGAATGAAATTACATAAACATAATAGTCATCAGGGCGCGGCTTTACTTCGATTATAAATTATAACATGTATAAATGTTCCTAGCCCGTTTGGTTTTTGTTAATATCCAAAATACATTTTCCTAATGTATTTTGGTGTGTTTGGTTCATGTATGACCTTCATTTCTAGCGAAAATGAACCAAAACATAGGAAAACTTTAATGTTTCATAACTTTGTTTCGGTTCATTTGCGCAAGATATGAAGGTCATATTTGAACAGAACACACCAAAATACATTAGAAAAATGTATTTTAGATATTAATTTCAGTGTTGGTGAAACATTCAATAATTACCCGTTACTATCCTTACTGTTTGTTTTCTATCAATAGCTTAAACCTAATAATTTGGTGATCACTACATCCCAAACACTCACCTACTTCCAAACCTTCGACTATATTTTCGTCGTTCGTAATCACCACGCCTAAAATATTGTCACCGCGCGTTGGTTCGGTAACCATCTGTCGTAAAGAATTATCTTCCATGAACTTATCAGTCTCAAACCCTCATCATTACCAGTAAAAGTCTCGTAATTAACGTTAGGGCAGTTAAAGTCTCCGACAATTATATTATCCCGATTATTAATAAAGTTAGCAAGAAGTATGTAAAATCTAGTATCGGTATCGAGGGGTTGAACGGGAGGTCTATAAACAACAACGAAATTAAAGCTAATACTACGCACTCTAACTTCAACGCATATCGCATTAATTGCTGCCGGAAAATCGATCTTAACCTCGATATTCCTAAGGGAATTACGAATGTACAACAAAACGCCACCACCAGTCCTATATAACCTATCATTAGTAAAAAGTTTAAAACCCGCTATATCAAGTTCCCCCAACAACTAAATCGTAGTTCCCGGAATAAATTATCGCCTTAAATTCGTTCAATTTATTTCTAATACTACGTGCGTTACAATAAAAGACGTTTAAATTATTTTTTATCACGGATCGGCGTTTTAAACTATTTTTCACGTCAGGGCCGGCGTTTCCCGGACCCACAACGTTTAAAGAAGGCTTTGACCTATACAGCCTTCGAACGTTTTCATCGATTAACCTACCTCACCTAGCATTCCCTATTTCATTGAAATGCACTCCCTCTTTTATAAAAGGGCTAGGATCACTAAATTCTGACCACAGCTTTAAGAAGGGTACATTTTTCTGTGCACAAATCTCTTCTAGTTTAATGTTCAAAAATATTGTTTTTGATGTAATCCTACGACTTAAACCGTGCCTAGGGTAATACCTAGAACTAAAGACCTGTCTGACCTTGCCTTCAGGGACCTAATTAATCCCCTGTATCTCTCCAAAAGGTCATGTACTCCTACTCTCGTATCGGGCCTATACGAGTCGTTGCTCCCCTACCATCGTCACCAACATAGAGTGACGGGAGGCAACATCAATCCTATATACTTCGTATCTAATTCTGTCAACCCTGGCCCCTGGTAGACAGACCCCCCCCCACTCCTCTTGGTTGAGTTCCGTTCAACGAACTCCTTATTCATATGACGCACAAAGGAGTCCCCAATTAAAATAGTTTCCCCCTCGTTCACATCCCTATCCAACTGGGCGAAAGGGTTCGAAACCTCGATAGGGGGGGATTCCTATCACCTAACGTACGTGGCCTAGCTCCACCCTTAACTACTCTAAATCGCTCCCCGTCTACTAATCTCGGACCAACCTTAACCCCTTCTTCAACTCTGTTTAACCTTCCCGATAAACTACCTATACTAGAAACTAGGTTTCTCACCTCACCCTTCAAATTACTAACGTCTTCAACGTTAGCATAGGTTCAGCCAGGGCCGTTTGTAGCTATTAGGGGGCCCTAAGCAGTATACCCATTTGAGGCCCCACCCCTCCATCCACCAACTCACGCCTTACTACATTACCTCAGCACACACATACAAAAAATGGCTGTGTTAATAAAAAACAATTATGAAACAATTTTAATGAAACATTTATGTCCAAAACAACAAATATGTACTTTCAGAAGGCAAACAGAAAAAATACTCTTCATGAAATTCCTGAAAATTAGCTTATACATTATTTAGAATAAATGACAGAACTATGTATAAAAAAATAATGCAATTATCAACTACCAAACAATTACTAACTCTACGATACAATCGTGTAATAGCTAACAGTTATACAGAACAGTTTGTATCTTCAAAATTTTTGCCTCCTAGATTTTTTCTGGGCGAAATCATCAATAACATAATCATATGAAATCTCCCTGCCAACGTCCTGGTTGATGCTTATGATGCCAAGGCCACTGAGGCGATCCTGCCCCATTGATGATCTGAGGTAATTCTTGATTAGCTTCATCTTAGAGAAGCTCCTTTCGGCTGACGTACTGTCACAGGTAGAGTGCAGGCAATTCTTAGTGCAACCCAGAGATTGGGGTATAGTTCCTCCAGTTGCTTCTGATGAATGAAGGAGAGAAGCTCCAATGCAGTCATGTTGTGTGAAGGTAAAGTCGGCAAGTTCTTAATTTCGAGGGCCAGTTCTCTTCCATCAATGTCAGAGTGAGCTCCAGAGCTCAGTATCTTAGAGAGCTTTTCACACTTGCAGGACAAGTCTTCCTTGTTCATTGTGGTGAAGTTTAGGAGAACCCCAAATATGTCCCTCACATCATCTAATGCTTTGAATCTCTCATTTATTGACCCGATGGCACAATCCACCACCACATTGAAAAATTTGACTTCCAGCCTCTTTAAGGCTTCTGTAAATGATTCGTCAGGAGCTTCGTAAGCAAAGTGCTTTTTTGTGGATCTGAGCCTCTTCTCCTTCAGCACAGCCTCCACATTCATTTCCTTACATATGTCCCTAGCTACGACTTGTGCGGCAACAAAACCTGTGTTTCTGTAGCTGGTGAGTGAGTCTTTTGTTTTTGTGAGGAGGTTAACTACCACATCAAACTGCACTGTAGGAGACTGCAGAAGTTTGCTCACATGGTTAACTGCATGAAGAATGTCATACCATACTACTGTGGAAATCTGAAAGCGATAAGACCCTACCTCCTCTGCAAGTGCTTGTACTTCAGTCCTGGCTATGGCATCTGTGGCATTGTTTCCGACTTCCAACAGGGCCTCTCTGATGTTGTGGCTCTGGTATCGCACAGCCTCAATGCTCTTAACCCTTTCATGCCGTATGGGCGCAAATGAGACCATCAAATTTTGAGAGATTTTAGTCATTTTGGAGATATAACACAAGTGGTTTTTTGTGGCATGAAAAGTAAACGAGAATCAGGTATGAAAGGATTAAGCCGGCTCTCCCACCTGGTTTCACTCGAAGACTTGAGTGTTATGTTCACGTGCTTCTTTAGGATTGTCCATCTCTGTGTAGCTGCTGCAAAAAGGTTGTACAATTTTTGTACGTTGCCAAAGAAGCTGATGGCATCTGTGGAAGCTTTAGCTGCATCAGCCACTACAAGATTCAGAGTGTGAGCCCCACATGGAACATAGAGTGCACGACAGTTCTTCTCTAATAACCTTGCCTGAACACCTTTGTTCTTGCTCTTCATGTTCGCTCCGTTGTCATATGACTGTCCTCTGCAGTCATCAAAGTGAATATTCAGTTCATCTAGTCTCTTCAGTCAGAATCAGAACTGATAAACCCAGGCCTGTACTTTCTGAAGCCTCAAGAAAGCCCAAGAAGTATTCTTTTATTTCTGGTACTTCACCCATTTTAACAGTTCTGATAATAATCGACATCTGTTCTTGGTGGCTTATGTCTGGAGTGCAGTCTAAAATAAGTGAGTAATATTTAGTTTGTTTTATTTCTGCAACAATGGCATCCAAGATCTTCCCACAATGGACCCAATGAGCTCATTTTGAATGATGTTTCCTAGGTAACTTGAATGACTATATTGGCCATTTTCGACTCTGCTGATGTGTTGTTTCATCACTTGATCAAATTTGGCAAGCAGCTCAACCTCCTTCAAGAAGTTGCCATTGTCTCGATTGTACAATCTAGAGGAAGACCCCCTGAAAGCAAGGTTTCTCTCTGCCAGTGATTGGATTATACTTACAAGACGTGTGAGAACATCTCGCCAGCGTCTTCGCTCTACCTCCATTAATGACATTTCAGTTTGGTCAATGGTCCTCCCAGTTTTTAGCCGCAGTTCCAGATCCTTCAATGTTGCCATGTTATCTGCATGTTCTGAACTATTTTCATGGCCTTTCAGAAGCGAACCAACGTTTATCCAGTCTGAAAGTCCATCCGTAATTAGTTTGTATGACTTCCTTGAAAACAACTTGCAGCAGAAGCAATAAAGAGCATCAGTCCTTCTAGAGTACATCAGCCAGCTTCGCTTTATTTTTTCCCCATTAATTAATGTTCTGTACATGTAATGGTGATGAACAACGCTTCTACCGTCCTCTCTTTTAGGGAATATGAAATCTGGACTGATTTGAAATGGTCCGCGAGACACCAGATCTGTCTTCAAGGCATCTGACAGGACAACTGGCCAGTCATACGGATCAAGCGGTGGAGCAGATCTTGGTTCTTGTTGCTCAGTAGAAATGCCTGTGTGTGGTGTTTGAAGCTGAACAGAAGATGGGCCACTTGTTGGTTCATCAGGCTCTACTTCTACTGGTGTTTGAGGTTGCATAGAGGGTGGTCCTGCTGTTGGCTCATGATGCTCATCAGGCTTTGCTGAGGATGGCTTTTCTGAGAAGAACATAACATTACATATTCTGTTAATTTTTGCTAAAATACTCTTTCTTATCTTGTTTGATAATTATAATTGATCTGTGTGAACAGAATTTGAGGTGATGTGATCCATTAAATTTCACATTTCGAAATATTATAAATATTACAGAGACTAGCTTACTCTACACGATTCCTGAGCACTTGCCTAGCTTGATGGTCTACCTAACCTAGTTGCCTGAACTGTAATCATAAGAATATACAAGTGGCACATCTCACCTGTGCTACTGGAAAGCTTCTCCCCCTCTATTTTCTTCTTTTTCCGTTTTTCAGCTTCTGATGGATAATGTCGTTTCATTTTCCAAGATGCACGAAGTCACATCTAGTTAACCACAACTAATCTGCTAAATAATAATAATAATAATAATAATAATATATTAATAATAACTTCAGCTATAATCCTATTTTTGCCCAATGAGCTATGACCTGGGAGCCTGTCTAGGGGCCCCCTCGTAGCAGCGGGGCCCTAAGTGGCCGCTTAGTCTGTTTATGCCAGGAAACGGCCCTGGGTTCAGGCTTCGTCAACTGTATGCCTACCCCTGCCCTCATCAATTGCAAGTCTTTCAGTCACCTCGCGTACACTACGTTTTATATGAACTATCTCTTCCCTTAACTCACAAAAGAAACAAACCGATGCTCTCGGCAATCGCCATAGGACCGCCGTTGTAATCTTTAAAATCCGTCTACCACTGATTAACCCCACTCCTAGCACATGACGCTTTTTGCGACGGCATCGCGCAAGTTAAGATAGTTAACGTTTATAACCGTCACAAATTTAAGTTAAATTAAACCGGCACGCTATGAAAACTTCCAAATCGCTAAAAACCACTAATATTCAGTTACTTAACTATAACAATGTGAATATAAACGCAAATATACAAAATTCAGAACTTTCCAAAATTAAAGTTATTAGTAATATGCAAAAGTAGAAACAATATCAGAGAGCCCAGGGAATGCGTCTGCTCAGTAAGGAGTCTGGCTAATGAATCATAGATTGGGTATAGTTTAAGGTAGTAAAATTAAGGTTTTTGTGGTTCGGAACCCACATAAAATTGAGGTCCCCTCCACCACCACGGAGGACATGCGCAGTAAACAATTACAAACACGGTTAGATAGACTCCAAGAGTGGATCCTCGGGTCTTTGCTGGTCTGAAACATTATAACATTATATAAGGAAGAGCAAGAGTATGCTACAAACTGTTTAGGGACTACATTTCTAAGTTTAAACATTATAGCAACGCTCCTTGAAATCTTTTTTGAGATATAATTTACATGATCACTCCATTGCAAATTTCTGTCAAGCATTACACCAAAAAATTTTGTTACACTACACCCCTTTACAAGATACAAATTTTACTTATTAGTAAAAATCAGGAAATTTCTTTTACTAGTATTTAGGAAGATGGTCAACCATTTCATTAATGAACTGTGACTAGACAAATAATTTTTAAACCAGTCACTGATTGCTCCTCTAAATCCGTAACAATATAATTTATTAAGTAGAATATTATGGTCTATTACATCAAACGTCTTACTCAAATCTGCAAATATTGATATCATTATTTCTTTGTTCTCTTTAGCTATATTTGCTTTTTCCATAAGATTTAAAATAGTTATTTTTGTTGTTTTATTATTACGGAAGCCATATTGATTTGGAGATAATAAATTGTAAGATTCTAAATATCGCTGCATTCTACTTTTTACATTTTTTCAAAAACTTTGTTAAACACAGATAATGAACACACCGGCCTGTAAATAGTTACTAGTGCAGCATCAACCCTCTCAAAAATGAATGTTATACAACCAATTTTTAGCATTGATGGAAATATTCCTTTGAAAATACTTTGTTTGATTAATTTGGCCAAAGTTACAATATATCTTAGCTTTAACAAGTTTCATTATACAGGGTGTTTATAAAGTCCCTATCTATTTCAGTGAAAACATAGCAAAAAGGGTAAAATTCAATAAAAATATAATAGAAGGCATACATTTAATGAATACTTAAGCATATGATTCTAAATGAGCACCATCAGTATCTCTACAGAGTTCGAATCTGTCAGCAGCATTGCGGAACACATTTTGGAGCATGACAGGGGTTATTTTTGTAACTGCTGTTACGATACGAGCAAGTAAATCTTACAGATCTGTAACCCTCGTTTGATAGACGTTTGAGTTGATAAAACTCAATGATAAAACCCCATATGATAAAACCCCTATTGCCTCCACGTCCGATCCACCGATTTAGAAATCGTTCATTTAGGTACTCCCGAACAATGTTTGCGTAATGACAAGGTGCCCCATCTTGTTGAAGGACGACGGTGTTTAAAATGCCATCTGAATGAAGCTGGGACATTTACGTGCTCGTATTGTAACAGCAGTTACAAAAATAACCCCTGTCATGCTCCAAAATGTGCTCCGCAATGCTGCTGACAGATTCGAACTCTCTAGAGATACTGATGGTGCTCATGTAGAATCATATGCTTAAGTATTCATTAAATGTATACCTTCTATTATATTGTTATTGAATTTTACCCTTTTTGCTACGTTTTCACTGAAATAGATAGGGACTTTATAAACACCCTGTATGTACAGGAATGTTATGAATGTTATTTTTTTAGTTTTGTATTTTACCAATAATATTCCGGACATCAGTAGAGGTAGCAAGAATAAAAGAAAATGAATTTAGTGGGTTGGGTTGCATATATTCCAACGGTGAGTGATCATTATTTAGTAACTGTGATTTAAGGTTATTAGCCGATGAAGTAAAATGGCTATTTAAAGAGTTTACAATAGAAGTATCATCAGTGATTTCTTTACTACTAACATTAAGTTTCTCTATTGAATTTTTCTTAATTTGGTTTCCGAGAAGACTGTTTATGGTTGTCGAAATATTTTTCACGTTTCCTTTATGCTTGGAAAATTCATTACTATAATAGTTATATTTTGCAATTTTGATTGATAAAGCGGGGGCTAACATCACTTTTGGCACCTCCCCCCAAAACTCACGTAAAATACTTTATTTTAACTTTCCGTTTTTCCGTTTTCCGCTTTTCCTCATTTACTGAAATCCGTACATTGATCACTTACAATGGCGCTCATAAGTATTCGTACATAGAAATATTTCAGTTATATTCGTCCTTATCTTTTGCAGCGTACCACGTATACGACAGTTATGAAAAGTTTACCGCTCGTTTCGAAAAATTTAATAAATAAAAAAAATTAGTTTAACTCCAACGCAATGGGTTGTGTTTGTAAAGAGCTGGCTACAGATCTTACGAGACCCGTTATTACTGCACACGTATCTGGAAAGAGTTATAGGAAAATAGGAGAAGAACTTTGAATTCCATTTACGATGGTTGATGCCAGGGTGTGAAACTCACCAAAATTTTCCGATGGCCCACAGGAGCAATGAGCTTGAAAATCTACTGACCCGTAAAGAAAACTAGTGGCCCGCTCTGCTCACAATGTAAATGCAAAAAAAATGAATGTTATGGGACAAAAAATTTTAAACTTTAAGAGCTAAGAATCTCAGTGAGTGATAACTGATGAGTAAAATGTTTGATAAAAAAGAACTCATGGATTTTATTCAATTAAATTTTATACAAATAAATTGAACTGAAATTTAAGTCAATGGCTAACTATTCCATATTTATATCTTACATTATATACAAAATGATGTGCTGTATATAAACTCCCCAATTTTTATATACGGTGTAAAAATTATTTTTCAAGCTTATACAAGGCATCATTCATTTGAGAAATTCCTTCAGTAGTATCGAGTCCATAATACAGGGTGAGCGAAAAGTCCCTGTGCACCTGCAAGAAGTGTAGTGAACCTGTACCTGCACTGTGTTGGAAGTGGACAGGTGCACAGGGACTTTTCGCTCACCCTGTATAATAACGTTATTATATCATGATCGAGTCTACTACCGGCATCAAATTTTTCGGGTCAACGGGCCAGCCGAAATTTAGCACGCTTTGGGACAATCAAATCTCTACCAAGGTGTGGACGATCTTGCAAAATTTCAGAACGTACACCTAGATGGATTGAAAGAGAGGCTACTGGGAATCTACGAGTGACTGCAGGTAATATTTGCCAAATATTAAGAATGCCTAAGATCGACGTCCATCCCTATACTGTACGGCGTTGAGAAATGAATGTAAAATAAATGAGAGAGAATGGTTTGCATGGGAGAGCTGCTCGAACAAAACCTCTGCTACGAAAAACACACAAAGAATCTCGTTTAAAGTACGCCAAGAATCATCAAAATGATGGATTTGCATTCTGGAAGAAAGGTCTCCGGACAGACAAGACTAAAATTCATTTATTTGGGAACAACGAGGAACGGTATGTTTGGCGAAAACCAAATACTGCATTCGAGGAAAAAAACATCTACTTTCATTTGAACATGGTGGTGGTAGTAGTTTGCTTCTTTGGGGATGCTTTATTGCTTCTGATCCAGGAAAGCTTGTTTTCATCAATAGAATCTTGAATTCGAAGAGATATAAAGAAATTTTAGAAGAAAATATATTGCCTTCAGTTCAGGAATTGCGAATAATGAGTCCAAATAATGATCCAACTCACGAAATTATGAGCACCATGAAATGGCTTCAACAAAAGAATTTCAAGCTTGTCGAGTAACCCAGTCAAAGTCCAGATCTCAATTTAATCAAGAATTTATGATTTGATTTGAAAAACAATTTGTCCGAAAGAGAAACCCTTCAAATCTGGATGAATTGCAACAATTTTCTTTAAAGGAATGGACTAAAACTCCTTCTGAGACATGTCGGAACTTTGTATAAAAATACCCATAACGAATCATTGAAGTCATTCTGGCAAAAAGTGGGCACACAAAATATTAAATAATTTAGATCTTGTGGGTTATAACCCATCATTTACTTAATTTTTTCATATAATACAACAACCCACAATATCGTTTTTCTTGTGTAGACTTTAAATCTGAATCTATTTTCTTCTATGGTATTTCTTGTGCAAATTGATATCAACGGAGACATAAGCAATTTTTCGATCCATTAAAACAGTATGGTGGTAATTATTCGTTTTACCTCTGGGGGTCGATTTTGATATGAGAATAGGTTTTTCTGGTGTAGTTTGGTGTTTTATTCAAATCTGACCTTCATTTCTTATGCAAATAAATTATTGAATGCTCGATTAGGTTAAATGAATTCCCGGTTAGGTCAACTGTATGCCCTTCATGATTGGTTAGGTTGGCGCGATATTTTCGTTAGTTGGGTTAATTCGCGATATTTTCATTAAAACTAACGAAAATATCACGACAACCTAACCAATCATCAACGGCGTACAGTTGACCTAACCAGAAATTCAATTAACCTAACTGGGCATTCAATAATTCACTTGCACAAGAAATGAAGGTCAGATTTGAATAAAACACACCAAAATGCACCAGAAAAACCTATTCTCATATCAAAATCGACCCCAGAGGTAAAACGAATAATGACCACCATACTATTTTAATCGATCGAAAAATTGCTTATATTTTCGTTAATATGAATTTGCACAAGAAATACCATAGAAGAAAATAGATTCAGATTTAATTTCTACATAAGAAAAACCGGATCTTGTGGGTTGTTGTATTATATGAAAAAATTAAGTAAATGATGGGTATATAACCCACAAGATCCAACAATTTTGTAAATAAATGTAAAAAAAGTTTTGCAGTTTAACTTTTGGCACTTATTCCTTTTCCTCCCGCAATTTCTTTTTTCCCGGTTAGGTCACCTGCACGTCCTTGACAATTGGTTAGGTTAAGTCATGATATTTTCGTTAAAATAAAAGGAATAAGTGGAATATTTTAACGAAAATATCATGACTTAACCTAACCAATTGTCAAGGGCGTACAGTTGATCTAACCGGGAAGAAAGAAATTGTGGGGGAAAAGGAATAAATGCCTAACTTTTTTTTTATTTTCCTCAAATTCTTTGATGTTTTACATTATACGTTGAAGTTAAACACATTTTTTTATTTGTTAAAGTTTTCCGAACGAAAGGTAAACTTTTCATAACTATCCTATACATGGTACAAAAGATAAGGATGATTCTGTGTAACTGAAATATTTCTCTGTACGAAAACTTACGAGCGCTATTGTATCTCTCTCTCTCTCTCTCTCTATATATATCTATATATTATATATATATATATATTATAAGAAGGTTTGTTGGCACACTAGTTTGTCTAAAAGTTACTACTAAATAACTATTAAAAATTAGTACAAATTTAATAACGTGAATTATAAAGTTTCTTTTAACCCCCCACCCCCACTTAATTCTACTTATTTAAATAAAATGCAAAGAAGATTTAACGAACAAAATAAAGTATAAAAAGAAAAAGACAAAAAAGAGGAAACAAGCTCAAAAATCATTAAAAAGAGGACATATTTGTTTCTTCACAACATTTCCAAACAATGAATGGTTGTACGATGAAAAATTAAAAAGGGAGAAATTACAAAACTTAAAAAAACATTCTCTCTTTTCATTCGAATTTGAGAATTTCCTGAAAGTAAAAAACTTGATTTATGAAAATTAATTAAAGAAAAGTTTCATTTTATGCAACCAAATAAAGTAGAACTTTAACTTCTACAAAATCAGAACACATTCTGAATTGAATTAAAAAACTTAAAATGATTGAATCTACCTTCAAACACAAACACCAAGATGAATGAAAGTTATGTAAGTGACTATGTTTCACTTTAGATTTAATGACAAACAAAACACTTGTGTGACAAGACAAGAATTGTGGTAATAGTGAGTAACTATTGGTAATTTATTAAACTAACCTAACTTTCAATTATATGGTAGAAGGAAGAATAGGAAAAAACAAAGCCATAAATGAGAATGCATTTGTTTTCATTAATCTTATTTGACACACACACTTTACGATGTACTGAACAGGAAAGAGAATTAATCTATAGACTTAGGTACGCCCACAAAACCCCGGATGTTTCGAGATACACGGACGAATGATAATGTGGAGAAATAAGTATAAAATGAATATTTTTCCGAAACTAGCTATTAGAAGTCACTTGAACAACGGATTCAACAACAGGCGCGAAGATGGTTGAATCAAATCCTCGGATATCATTGCTAATATTTGCTTTAGTGATCAGATTTGCATACGGAGAGAGTAGTGAATCTACGATTACAGGAATTTACAGTCTTTTTGAAGAGATTGGACTCTCTCCTGCATGCGTGTCACAAACTCTGTCACTTTGTGAAAAGTCTGCAAGAAATTCTCTCTTGTTCCGAATGAAAAGTCATTTGTATTCAATGGATAAAACGACCGACACGTTGAAAGAAATCTCGAAACGTCCACGTAATTTTGACGATATTTTTAACCTTGGTGACAAAGAGTCTGGAGTTCGAACAGTTTACCCTTTTGGTTGTTGTGAAAATCGACCCATTTCTGTTTACTGCGACCAAACTACTAATGGAGGTGGGTGGACTGTGATTCAACATCGCGAAGCTCTCCCAGAAAGAGAAAACTTCTTCCGGAGATGGGTCGAGTATCAACTTGGTTTCGGAAATCTCAAGGAAGAATTTTGGCTTGGTCTCGACAACATTCACGCCATCGTAAGTAACGCTCTTATGGAACTTAGGGTGGATCTTGAGGATTTCGAGGGAAAACAGCGTTTCGCCAAATACGAACACTTTTACATTGGAGATGCCACTACCAAATACCAATTGGATTTAGGAGAATATTCGGGTAATGCTGGGGACTCATTTACGCGTCACAATGGTCAAAGGTTTTCAACGAAAGATCAAGACAACGACATTGAGCCAAATAAAAGTTGTTCAAAGTCATACCGTGGTGCATGGTGGTATGAAAAATGTCACTCCTCCAACTTAAATGGGTATCAGTATGAAGGAAACCACACTTCCTGGGCTGATGGCATCAACTGGAGTAATTTTCGTGGGTATAAGTACTCTTTAAAAAAACGTGTCTCAGCCTCAGACCAAAGTTTCGAAATGAAAATTAATATAAATTGGAGATATTATTTGATACATTTCTTATTTGTATATTAAAAGAAGTGTGATAAAGAATGTTATTAATTTGCCCTTTTCATAATAATAATAATAATAATAATAATAATAATAATAACTCGCTGAGCAACTACTTTGTTTTTGAAAAGTTCAAAAAATAATTTTATTTATTGTGGATAAAACTGGTTTAGAGCATAAAGAGTAGAAAGTAGTTTAAAGAGTTTAGGTAATTAAGTTCGTAAGTGATTGTACCCTTTTGTGAGGTGCTCAGTTTAAGCTCATTGGAGTCCTTTCATTTACAAATTTTAATCCCCCTTTGGTTCCTTGTCTCGTGTCTGCTCTTGCAGCTCATGATTCGAGCTCCAAAATGTATTTTTGTTTACCCGGATAGGTGGACTCATTATTTTCGGATGTCATAGCGCCTAAGTCATGTTTTGCATCAAAGGATATATTATATCTATGAATATATATTGTGATTTGTTGCTGATTCGTTATTCGTCAATTATTTTTAAGGGAAATGTTACTAAAGAGTTGATTGAGGTATTCTGTATGTGTAAACGTAGTAATAAATTGGGTAAATTGCTAATTTTAGTTTCATTGCGCCTGTATCGTTTTAAACTCTGTCTTTTAAATTTCTTTTTTCTTCTTCTTCTATAAAGAATACAGACAAAGCATACAGGTGAACCAAACGAGGTACTGCAGGCGGTTCTGCCGTGACATACGGTATGGACTCGGGAAAGTGGAGACCATTGTTTAAGTCATTAAATAACATTATCAATGACGATAATAATAATAATAATAATAATAATATGAGGGTGCACTTTCAAAACTTCAATTAAACGTCTTTCTTCAGAGCGTAACACAAAACGAAACAGTGTTTCTGAAGAGGATGTCGATGATATACAGTTATGACGTAATACTTTTTCTCAGTATTACCAGAAAGTAAAAGGGTGACTCCGAAATTTTTTTGACGTAAAAGCTTTAGTTGAGAATGAACAGAGAAAAGACAAAATTATACTTGGTACACAAAAGGTACAAAAGTCACCCAATGTTCCCGGAAGAGATCAGAGAAAAGACTTTGGTGTCTTTATTGGCTAATGATGAAACATATAATATTAACTAACCATTTTGTAATGTATATTTACGTTAGTACGAATGAAGAAAATTCAGTCAGTGTATCGAGTTTACCACAAGAAGTATAAGGAGGAAGGAATTCTCCATTTTCACAATACAGTTTTATCGTTTACGTAAGTAATTAGATAAGAGTAATTAGATAACAGTAGTAAAGGTGTTGCATAATTGTGGAACTTTATTCAATTAAAATTAAGCTCTACTTATTTTTCCTTCCTATGCGTGGAATCATATTTCGTAATACACTGTTTTACTCACATATAATTTAAGAAAAGAGAAATGTATTCTAATTTCAGAGTCTACAAGTTGGTGTATAGCCATACCAGGTGGCCAAGAATCCTGAGGCACCCCCCTGAAAAAATTTTAAAGGGCAACTGCCTCTTTTGCATTTGGGAAATATAAGGCAAACCACGATTTTATATCTGAAATTTCTTCAATTCAAAACCCAACTAATTCTGAATGATATAACTCGTAAATTGATCTGTCATCCTAGATTCTTCATACATTCCAATAATGACGCCAAAATAGATTGTCCCAAAGCCTTTTTCCATTTCTTTATATCTGCATCAACCGTCTTAAATGGAATTCGAAGTTCTTCTCCTATTTTCCTATGATTTTTTGGGTACCAAGTATAATTTTGTCTTTTCTGTGTTCATTCGGAACTAAAGCTTTCAGGTAAAAAAAATTGAGAAGTCACCCTTGTACTTTCTGGCAAAACTGCGCAAAAGTATTACGTCATAACTGTACATCATCGACATCCTCTTCAGAAACACCTGAAGATCAGGGCCCCCAGCCTTCTTTAGTTAGCCTTATAAGCCTAACTAACGAAAATATCACGACTTAACCTAACCAATCGTCAAGGGCGTACAGTAGACCTAACAGTTGATTAGGTCAAGTCGTGTTAATTTGGTTTTCGAGAAGACTGTTCATAGTTGTACAAATGTTTGTCATGTCTCCTTATTTAGGTTTTATATTCGGAAAATTGATTATTATAATAGTTATATTTTGCAATTTTGATTATTTTAGTTAATTTGTTTTTGTATTGAGTATATTGTACTTTAGGAAATTTGCTTTGTAATTCAATTTCAATAACTGAGGATGGCGTTTCGAAAAAGTATGAGGCACAGGGTGGCACAATCATTCATTGAGTAAGAAGAGTAGGGTCACTGAGTAAGGGATGATAAGGCAGATGTTAAGAGTGAGAATGGAATGTGGATTAAGAATAAAAATTTGGAGTTGATTAATGCATTAGTGGATACAGGGGGGGGTCCAAAGGAGCCATGGCCCCCTCAAAGCTGATAAAGTTGGGGCTAACACCACTTTTGGCCCTCCCCCCAAAACCCACTTAAAATGCTTTTCCTTAACCTTTCCCTTTTTCTTCATGGAACCTACAGAAGTGCTCTATGTATCTATCTGCTTTTTCGTATTTACCTGAAATTGGTCCATTGGTCACTTACACTGGCGCTCGTATGTATTCGTACAGAGAAACATTTCAGTTATATTCGTCCTTATCTTTTGTAGCCTACCATGCGTACGACACTTATGAAAAGTTTAGTTCTTTTCCAAAAATTTAATAAATAAAAAAATTAGTTGAACTCCAACATATAACGTAAAGTATCAAAGAATTTGAGAAAAATAAAAAAGGTAAAATGTAAAAGTTTTCTTACATTTATTTAGAAAATTATTTTAATACTTTGTGTGTCCACCTCTGGCTTGAAGAATTTTAATTTTTTATCAGTAATTGGTCGTTTATTGATTAGAGACTATTCACGATTGTGAATTCTATAATTTTCTCTGTGAATTTTCATGAAAAACGGATGACTGTATGAGCCATTCATGAGCAATGGGTTGTCGTGGTAAAGAGCTGGGATCACCTGGAAAAATTCAATGGAGAAACTAAATGTTGGAAATAAAGAAATCACTGATGATACTTCTATTGCAAACTCTTTAAATAGCCATTTTACTTCGTTAGCTCATAACCTTAACTCACAATTACTAAATAATGATCACTCACCGTTAGAATGGATGCCACTCAGCTCACTAAATTAATTTTCTTTTATTTCTGCTACCTCTACTGAGGTCCGGAATATTATTGGTAAAATACAAAAAACAAAAAAATAACATTCATAACTTTCCTGTATCTATATTGAAGCTTTTTTAAAGATAAAATATATGTAACTTTGGCTTAAATTACACTAGGCAACAAATTTCAACTTTTGTTTGTTACAGACACGTGAACTACTGATTCCTACTAAAGCGCTGATGCTGATTTCAGATCTGATATCAAAACTTCTCTATCACGTCCAGATTTTGTGTAACCGAAAACCCCTATTTTTCATTTTTTTTCTCACCCGCTTCTATTACGAAAGCCGTCTAAGCTACTTTTCCGTGCCACGTTTTATTTAAGCATACTTAAATAATTAGTGAACAGGGATGTCTTTCCTCCTTTATTCTGGCTTAAGACAGACAGCGGAATTCCGCTGGCGGAGTTACCACCCCTGCGCCCAACCATCCACCCAAAGCGCGTTAGTATTTTGTTGTTACTACTGAAAGGCAAATTCCTGTTCTTAAGTGAAACTTTGGTGTGTCCTCTTCCTTTGTCGCTTGTAGGATGACGAGCTCTCCTTCTGCAGGAACCAACAATAATCTCCCATCATATTTGGGTTGAAATTACCTTGGTATCTGTTTTCCATAACTGAGATCTGTTCGTGGAAGCGCTCACCATGCTCGTCACTTACAGCCCCAAGGTTGGCCGGGAAGAAGTCAAGATGAGAATGTAAAAAATGAATTTTCAAAGACATTCTGCATCCCATTATTTCATAAGATTTAAGCATGTTTTCTACGAGTTTACGGTGGTTTTCAGCTTTGTGGTTTCCAAGAAAATTTTTGACAACTTCAACGAAAGATGTCCATGCTCCTAGTTCATTCTCATTTAGGTTAGATGGAAACGATGAGTCGTGGATGACACTGCGGATCTGTGGTCCAGTGAAAACTCCAGCTTCTAGCTTAGCATCTGTCAATATTCCTTTGAATTTATCCTTTAAATATTGGAAACCACTACCTTGATGATCCATACCCTTCACGAAATTTTTCATAAGGCCAAGTTTAATGTGAAGTGGTGGAAGATGTACTTTCTGAGGGTCAATAAGTGCTGGGTGTTTCACATTGTATTTACCAACAACATGTTCAGTTCTAGATGGCCAATCATGTTTTTTGTAGTGGTTCTTGTCATCTCTGCTGTTCCATAGACACAAAAAGCACATATGCTTTGTGTAGCCCAACTGTAACCCAAGAAGTAATGATACAACTTTAAGGTCGCCACAAATATTCCATGTGTAGTCCTTATATTTGATGAGTCTTAGCAGCAGTTTCATCGATTCATAAGTCTCATTAAGGCCAGTGGCATGTGCTACAGGTATTGAAGGTTTTTCATTGCCGTTGTGCAGTAATACAGCTTTAAGGCTAGCTTTACTAGAGTCAATGAACAGTCTCCATTCTTTTGGATCATAGCGACAGCCAATCCCTTGCATCAGACCACTGATATCGTGGCAGAAACAAACGTTTTCTTCCTGTAAGTAAAATGATGAAAACTGCAAATGGCGATGGCGGAAATGGGAAACTTTGGTGTTTGGTTGGAGAAGATTAAATTCTTGAAGTCTTGAACCAAGCAACTCTGCCTTTTCTTTTGGTAATTCCAAATCGCGCACTAACTCATTTAACTCCGCTTGACTTAACAAATGTGGGGAAATATTTGCATCTGGAACATATATGCCATCTTTCCCTGTTTCTATATCACTAGCAGAATCTTCAGATGAACTGCTGTCTGTTATCGTTGCTGGTGGAACTGGTGGTGGATTTGTTTCATCATGTGGTACTGGTTTCATTGCTGATTCGCAGTTTGGGTACGTGATCTTTGATTTGTTTTTCTTTGTGAAACCAGCAATCTTTGTCAAACAAAAATAACAATCATTGAAGTGATTTTTCGGCTCACGCCAAACCATGGGGACTGAGAACGGCATAGCTTTTCTTTTACCATTCATCCAAGCTATTAACATTGCATTGCACTGTGCACAGCAAATATGTGGTGCCCAGTCCCTCTGTTGGTCTCCTAACTTACAGTCAAAATAACACTTGTAGGCAAGTTTAATCTTTGTTGTTATGTTTCTACGTTGTGGCTTAGGTGTATATTGTCCACAGACAAAGCAGAAGTTGTCTGGGTGATTTACACAAGCACGTCTATTTGATGCCATTTTGAATTACCATACAATATCTGAAAAAACGTAGAAAGTAATTATTACGATGTGCAAAATAAAAAGAAATACACACCGTAGTACAAAACAAATGCTATAAAAACACACAAGTCACCACAACCTGTCACTTGCTCATCAGCAGAGAGCTTCAACAACCGTTCTGCTTGACTGTCACGTAGCGACTGACCGTTTGGCCGTTGCCCGTTACTATGCTCTTGACTCAGTGTTGCCAACTCGGGATAAATTTTATTTATCAAAATTGTTCGAATTTGTATATAGTTGGCAAAAAAAATTGCTTTAACCTTGAAAAGCAAGTTTCATATTATTGGCATTAAGCCGATTAAAACCAAAATCTGGACGTGGTAGAAAATTCTACTAAAAGTGATTTGCATTTTACACAAAATCTAGACGTGATAGAAAAAATCTAATTATAGATTTGAAATCAGCATACCGAAATTAGCTAGGAGCACCTATTTGGTCTTCTGTAACAAAATCTTTGTTGCCTAGTGTTATCAAAGAAAGTATTTTCAAAGAATATTTCCATCAATACTAAAAATCGATTGTATAACATTCATTTTTAAGCGGGGTTTGATCTTGCACTCGTACATAATTACAGGCCGGTGTGTTCATTATTTGTGTTTAACAAAGTTTTTAAAAAAATTTTAAAAAGTAGAATGCCACGATATTTAGAATCTTACAATTTATTAGCTCCAAATCAATATGGGGAGAAGTGTAGTTTACATACCCCTGACGCAAAAGGGGACACAAACTACACGAGGTCAAAGTTGGGGTACGTAAACTACATTACGATCTTTAGGAGACATTTTCTAAATAAATCTATCAAATAAAACGTTAAAACTAACGAAAATATTAAGACTTAACCTAACCAATAGTCAATATATATATATATATATATATATATATATATATATATATATATGCAACAAATAACTGCAATGACCGCGCAGTATATAAATGAATAGAAACGACATAAGTATTAAGGAACGTTTCTGCACACGAGGAGGAGAGATAACGAAATAATGAAAAATGAGGCGGTTCGCCTCATTTTTCATTATTTCGTTATCTCTCCTCCTCGTGTGCAGAAACGTTCCTTAATACTTATGTCGTTTCTATTCATATATATATATATATATACCGGGTGTCCGAGAATTATCTGTACAATTTTTGCCTGTTATTAAAAGTCAACCATGAAGTGTAGAAATTCCAGTGTTGTCCCATTTTACAGAGAATCTCATTAAGTTTTTTCTGATACCACGTTTTGACAAGTGTTTTAGAAATGTACGCGGGTGACAGACATTGATGATTTAAAAGCAAGAATCACAGCTGCTACTGAGCGAATTGATGTGGATATGCTGCAGCGTACATGGCAACATTTGGAGTATCGATTGGATGTTTTGCGAATCACTAATGGTGCACATATCGAATGTTTGTAACAACGTTACTTTAATAAAAGAAACTTTTGAAAATACAGATTCTAAATAATCTTGTTTAAGAATTTTACGTGTGTTATCAATAATTTTATTAAAAGATGAAATTGTACAGATAATGTTCGGACACACTGGAATTTCTAAAAAACTTGTCAAAACTTGGTATCAGAAAAAACTTAATGAGATTCTCTGTAAAATGGGACAACACTGGAATTTCTACACTTCATGGTTGACTTTTAATAACAGCCAAAAATTGTACAGATAATTCTCGGACACCCTGTATATATATATTAATTGACGATTGGTTAGGTTAAGTCGTAATATTTTCGTTAGTTTTAACGTTTTAGGTACTTTTGCATTACCCTCCCAACACTAATTTTTTTTATAACGGCTAACGCCTGCGGCGGGCTGTTTTTACCGTAACCTAACCTAACCAAACCTAACCTAACCAAACCTAACCTAACCTAACCTAATACCAACACTAATTTCTTTTATAATGGAAGGAAAATAAAGTACCATAACCAAAACCAAACCAACATTATATAAAAAAATTAGTGTTGGGAGGATAATGCAAAAGAACCACGTTTTTTTGATTAGGTATGCGCGGACAAAGTTGGGGAACGCAAACTACACTAGGATAATGTAGGGAAACGTTAACTACACAAGTATAATGTATGGGAACGTAAACTACAGTTGGCATCACAAGCACAGGGGGACGTAAACTACACTTGCTTCCAATATGGCTTCCGTAATAATAAAACAACGGAAATTACTATTTTAAATCTTATGGAAAATGCAAATAAAGCTATAAAGAGAACAAAGAAATAATTCTATCAATATTTATAGATATGAGTAAGACGTTTGATGTAATAGACCATAATATTCTACTTAACAAATCATATTGTTACGGCTTTAGAGGAGCAATCAGTGACTTGTTTAAAAATTATTTAAATTATTTACAAATTATTTTTGTTATATATAAATGATCTCTAACGTTCATCTGATAAAATTATTAACTTCATAACATTTGGAGATGATACAAATGCGTCTTTTCCTTGCAAAGATGCGAATTCAGCTCAGAATATATTTCAATCAGAATTTATCAGTGTAATAAAATGGTTGACCACCAATAAACTCTTCCTAAATACTAGTAAAAGAAATTTTGTAATTTTTACTAACAAACAAAATGTATATCTTCTAAAGGAGTGTACTGTAACAAAATTTCTTGATGTGATGCTGGACAAAAATTTGCAATGGAGTGATCATGTAAATTATATCTCAAAAAAGATTTCAAGGAGGGTTGTTTTAATGTTTAAACTTAGAAATGTAGTCCCTAAACAGTTTGTATCATACGCTTGCTCTTCGTTAAATAACGCAGTATATCCTTGGTTAGGGAAAACTCTGTTAACAACGCTTGAGGCAGTATCTTTCTCACCGAAAAACGAGCAAAAAGCTTATTGTCTGATGCTGATTTCCATGCTGATTTTTAATGCAGTATTTAAAGAGCTAAAACTACTAAATCTCAAAGATGTAATCAAACTGACACATTTTATTTTTATTTACGAGTGTAAGAACAAAATCATTAACTTACAATGGGTAAATAAATATTTTGTAACTCATCAAGAAATGCCTCATATCAGACCACAAATAGATCAAAGATGTTATTCCTCAATTTAGTTGTCTTCGTTTCAAAAATTATCCATTTTCACTGGACTAAAATTATCGAATGATTTAAATGCTGATATAAATAATATTGTGAATGTAAATTGTAAATTCGTTTCAAACAAGTTCGAATCTTGATTAATAATGGAACACTAATAAAAATCTAGGATTAAATGTACATTACTTGTTATTGTTCGTCTCTCATGTCTAATATTGATTTCTTCTATTGTATTGGTATCATACCTTCAGTTATAGCTTTGTATTTGTTTCATAACTATAATAATAATTTAAGATTAGTACATATTTTAATTAATAATTATTCTAATCATGATTTATGTATTATTAATAATAACTATTTGTTTTGTTTTTAATTCAGAGCTCAGTAAAGCCAAACGTTTAAGAGGCAAAAAAAAAATAAATAGACCAATTTCACAATTACTTATGTTAAATCAAACACAAAAATTATAAAACTCTCTATTTTATCAATAAAGGTTGTAAAGGTTATTGAATGTTCTACTGTAACAATACAAGTAACAATACAGGGGGACGCTAGAAAGAAGAGAGGGAGTGCTGGAACTCCCGTTTCTCCTGTCACTGTCCTCCTTAGCTGAACTTTTTCAGTGTCTCAACTACCCTGTGAGAAGTCCAGCATGCTCTCAAACACACACTTCTCTCCCTAATCCTTACTACATACACATGCATCTTCCACACTACATAATCTTTCCAAATTAAAAACAAAAAATGGCATCAACTTCAAGAGCCTCGGAGTCCCCTGGGAAGGGGACCATAAATGTCACCACTTCTGGCTCCCCCGCTGCCGATACCGGGAAGGCAGACCCGGGCAGCATGGCTGGATCTGCTCTCGCCCATTCGAGATGTTCTGGACCTCTGTCTGATTCACTTATCATAAACTAACATTCGTGGCCTTTTCTCAAATTTTCAATCTGTTGAACACCACCTCTCCTCCTCCAAACCTCATCTTCTTTTCCTCACTTAAACTCAGGTGTTTGGGACGACTAACAGCAACCCCTTCTCTGTACCCTTTTACTTTCTTTATACTCAGTATCACTCCAAAGGTGGATGTTGCGTATATGTACACAATGACCTAACTTGTTCCCGTATTCCCTAACTCGAATCTTCGAATTCTATACCCTCTGGCTACGGCTTACTTGCCATTCTCAAACTAAATACATCTGCACTGTTTATCTTTCTCCTAATTCTACTGACTATGCAAAATTCTTTGAATACCTCACTTCCAAAGTGGAATATATTCTTTCCTGCTCTTCCTTTGCTGAAATCTCCATTTTTAGGAGATTTCAACATTCACTACCACCTTTGGCTTTCCTCCCATCTCACTGACATCCCTGGTGAACTAGCTTACAACTTTTCTATCCTAAATGACCTAGAGCAGATTGTACAGCACCTTACTCGTATCCCCGATCACCTTAGAGACAGGCCCAACATTCTGGGTTTATTTCTTACATCTCATACTTGTTTCTTACTCTGTGAAACTTTTTTCTCCGTTGAGCTTCTCCGATCACAATGTTATATCTGTTTCCTGTTCTCGCTCCAATTCGGCCTTTGGATCCTCCCAAGAGGATACGCCTTTGGCACTTCGGGGCCGCTGATTGGGAGCCCCTTAGGCAGTGCGTCTGTGATTTTCCATGGAATGATTACTGCTTCCATGGCCAGGCCCCTTCTGAGTGTGCTGAGCGCATCATGGAGGTGATTCTCTCGGGCATGGAGGCGTACATTCCATATTCTATTCCTAGTACTAATGCAAAAATCCTTCGTTTAACTTTACTTGTTCTAATGCTATCCGCAACAGAGAGGAGACTTTCAGAAGGTACCGTCGCCACCCAACTCCTCACTTTCACTCAAATTATATTTCTATCCGGAATCGTGCAAAATCTGTTTTTCGACTTGCCAAAACATCCTTCATCCATCAAAATTGTGAAAATCTATCCAATTCTAATTCTTCTCGCTCTTTCTGACATCTAACCTCTTCAACAACTTTACTTCCTCTTTTTTCCCTCCTTTTTTCATTTTGACGGCACAGTTGCCGTCTCTTCTCCTGACGAAGCTGAACTCTTCGCTCAAACTTTCGCCTCCAATTCAACCCTGGACGATTCCGGTGCTGTTCCTCCATCTCCTACCCCCACTGACTTTATTATGTCTGAAATTAGGATCTCTTCTAAAGATGTTTTTTCTTCACTATCTGAGCTCAACTCTAGGAGGGAGTATGGTCCTGATGGTGTTTCTTCTGTTGTTCTTAAGAACTGTGCTTCTGTGCTGACACCCTGTCCAGTCAAACTCTTTCTTCTCACAATCTTCTCTCAGATCGTCAGTATGGATTCCGCAAGGGACGTTCTACTGGCGATCTTCTTGCATATCTCTCTTAATCTTGGTCATCCTCCTTTGGGAGTCGCGTGAAACTTTGCTATTGCCCTAGAAATATCGAAATCCTTTGATAGAGTCTGGCACAAATCTTTAATTTCCAAACTGCCATCCTTCGGTTTCTATACTTCGTTCAGTGCCTTCATCTCTAATTTCCTTTCTGGCCGATCTATAGCTGCAGTGGTAGATGGCCACTGTTCTTCTCCTAAAGCGATTAACAATGGTGTTCCTCAGGGTTCTGTCCTGTTACCCACTCTTTTCCTTTTATTTATTAATGATCTTTTAATTCGCACTTCCTGTTCTATTCACTCCTATGCCAATGATTCCACTCTTCACTTCTCCACTCGCTTCCCAAAGCGTCCGTCACAGCAGTCGCTTCATGATTCGCGTGAGGCGGCTTTGGGGCACCTGACGTCTGAGCTTTCTGCTATATCTGATTGGGCAGAGAAAACCTTGTGGTTTCAATGCCTCAAAAACTCAGTTTCTCAATCTGTCTACTCGTCACAATCTTCTACACGACTATCCCCTTTCTTTCAACAACACACAATTCAGTCCTTCCTCTTCTCTTAACATTCTTGGCATTTCCTTTTCTCGTGATCTTTCCTGCAAAGATCACATATACTCTCATTCTAAAACTGCTTCTAAGAGGTTAGGTGTGCTGTACCGCCTCCGCGGTTTCTTCACCCCCACTGATTGCTGTCTCTGTACAAGGGTGTTGTTCGCCTGTGTATTGAGTATGCTTCTCATGTGTGGGGTGGTTCAACCGACACAGCCATATTTGACTGGGTGGAATCAAAGACGTTTCGTTTCATCAATTCTCCGCCTCTTACTGATTGTCTTCAACCTCTCTTTCTTCGCCGTAATGTTGCCTCAGTTTCTCTTTACTATTGCTATCATAACGGACACTGCTCTTCAGAACTCTCTAACTGCATGCCTCTTCCTTTAAGGAGTGCTCGCAGTACCAGACTTTCTACACTTTCTCATTCCTATTCTGTCCAACTATCTAATGCAAGGGTTAATTGGTATTTTCAGTCTTTCATCAACTCAATCGGTCAACTCTGGAACAATCTTCCTCAGTCCATCTTTCCTCCTGTCTATGACCTCCCATCTTTCAAACGCAGAGTGTCTGGGCATCTCGAAAACCCCGGACGTCCATTTTGTCTCTATTCTTCTTTTATGGGCGGCGCTTTTTCGGGCATTTGCCCTGGCCCCTCCTTCTTGCATTAAAAAAAAGTATAAATGCCCGATACATTAGCGGTTACGTAGGCAAACTCTCAATAGTTAGGTCCTGGTTGACTTCCAGCCGATAGCATCGGTTGGGGTGGAATAAAGTAGATAATAAAGAAAATTTGTGGTCTTTTAAAATTCCTCCTCCTTCGTACAGTGCTCAAGTTTCAAGGCCACGTCACGTCTCCCCGATTGCCGTTATAAGTGAAATAGAGAAATGAGCGTCAATGAGTAGAGAGAATGTAAATAACGCACATTAAATTAAATTAAAGTCAATTCACGACAGAGGTTGAGTCAGCCACTTCCTCTGTTTTTGGTCTGGCCCAGGTAACACTTGGGGCACACTCAACCCCACATATAGGGGAAATGAGCTTCCCCGATTTCACCGTATCACACACACACACACACACACACACACACACATATATATATAATATATATATATATATATATATATATATATATATATATATAGAGTGTGTGTGTATATAAAAAGCAAAACCAACTGTCTTTCTTCTTGAAAGGCTTCGGAAGGTCTACCTTCCATCTTCAGTGAAAGCACTTGACAATATTTAGTGAGAGGAAAAGGTTTATAATCATACTTCTTCGTATGTTTAGAAATTACATAAAATTTTGAAAAATGCAAAATAATTCTGTTGCATAAGAAAATATGGCATTTGGGTAGATTTGTTTCAATAAAATCCGATTTTTTGTCATCGTGACTGAAAAATCTTTTGTTCAGGGTGTCACAAAAATCAATGTGCACCTACTGCCTGAATCATTTGTGTAGGTGCACAGTGACTTTTGGGACACCCTTTATAAGTTTCATTGCATGACTGAGAATTCAAAAACTACAATTCCAGCAATCTAATCTTCAGAATGGTATAATGAAATAGATGCAGATATGTAAAAATGAACAATGAATAACACTAGGCAACAAAGATTTTGTTACAGAAGACCAAATAGGTGCTCCTAGCTAATTTAGGTATGCTGATTTCAAATCTATAATTAGATTTTTCTATCACGTCTAGATTTGTGTAAAATGCAAATCACTTTTAGTAAAATTTTCTACCACGTCCAGATTTTGGTTTTAATCGGCTTAATGCCAGTAATATGAAACTTGCTTTTCAAGGTTAAAGCAATTTTTTTTGCCAACTATATACAAATTCGAACAATTTTGATAAATAAAATTTATCCCGAGTTGGCAACACTGAGTCAAGAGCATAGTAACGGGCAACGGCCAAACGGTCAGTCGCTACGTGACAGTCAAGCAGAACGGTTGTTGAAGCTCTCTGCTGATGAGCAAGTGACAGGTTGTGGTGACTTGTGTGTTTTTATAGCATTTGTTTTGTACTACGGTGTGTATTTCTTTTTATTTTGCACATCGTAATAATTACTTTCTACGTTTTTTCAGATATTGTATGGTAATTCAAAATGGCATCAAATAGACGTGCTTGTGTAAATCACCCAGACAACTTCTGCTTTGTCTGTGGACAATATACACCTAAGCCACAACGTAGAAACATAACAACAAAGATTAAACTTGCCTACAAGTGTTATTTTGACTGTAAGTTAGGAGACCAACAGAGGGACTGGGCACCACATATTTGCTGTGCACAGTGCAATGCAATGTTAATAGCTTGGATGAATGGTAAAAGAAAAGCTATGCCGTTCTCAGTCCCCATGGTTTGGCGTGAGCCGAAAAATCACTTCAATGATTGTTATTTTGTTTGACAAAGATTGCTGGTTTCACAAAGAAAAACAAATCAAAGATCACGTACCCAAACTGCGAATCAGCAATGAAACCAGTACCACATGAGAAACAAATCCACCACCAGTTCCACCAGCAACGATAACAGACAGCAGTTCATCTGAAGATTCTGCTAGTGATATAGAAACAGGGAAAGATGGCATATATGTTCCAGATGCAAATATTTCCCCACATTTGTTAAGTCAGCGGAGTTAAATGAGTTAGTGCGCGATTTGGAATTACCAAAAGAAAAGGCAGAGTTGCTTGGTTCAAGACTTCAAGAATTTAATCTTCTCCAACCAAACACCAAAGTTTCCCATTTCCGCCATCGCCATTTGCAGTTTTCATCATTTTACTTACAGGAAGAAAACGTTTGTTTCTGCCACGATATCAGTGGTCTGATGCAAGGGATTGGCTGTCGCTATGATCCAAAAGAATGGAGACTGTTCATTGACTCTAGTAAAGCTAGCCTAAAGCTGTATTACTGCACAACGGCAATGAAAAACCTTCAATACCTGTAGCACATGCCACTGGCCTTAATGAGACTTATGAATCGATGAAACTGCTGCTAAGACTCATCAAATATAAGGACCACACATGGAATATTTGTGGCGACCTTAAAGTTGTATCATTACTTCTTGGGTTACAGTTGGGCTACACAAAGCATATGTGCTTTTGTGTCTATGGAACAGCAGAGATGACAAGAACCACTACAAAAAACATGATGGCCATCTAGAACTGAACATGTTGTTGGTAAATACAATGTGAAACACCAGCTTATTGACCCTCAGAAAGTACATCTTCCACCACTTCACATTAAACTTGGCCTTATGAAAAATTTCGTGAAGGGTATGGATCATCAAGGTAGTGGTTTCCAATATTTAAAGGATAAATTCAAAGGAATATTGACAGATGCTAAGCTAGAAGCTGGAGTTTTCACTGGACCACAGATCCACAGTGTCATCACGACTCATCGTTTCCATCTAACCTAAATGAGAATGAACTAGGAGCATGGACATCTTTCGTTGAAGTTGTCAAAAATTTCTTGGAAACCACAAAGCTGAAAACCACCGTAAACTCGTAGAAAACATGCTTAAATCTTATGAAATAATGGGATGCAGAATGTCTTTGAAAATTCATTTTTTACATTCTCATCTTGACTTCTTCCCGGCCAACCTTGGGGCTGTAAGTGACGAGCATGGTGAGCGCTTCCACGAACAGATCTCAGTTATGGAAAACAGATACCAAGGTAATTTCAACCCAAATATGATTGGAGATTATTGGTGGTTCCTGCAGAAGGAGAGCTCGTCATCCTACAAGCGACAAAGGAAGAGGACACACCAAAGTTTCACTTAAGAACAGGAATTTGCCTTTCAGTAGTAACAACAAAATACTAACGCGCTTGGGTGGATGGTTGGGCGCAGGGGTGGTAACTCCGCCAGCGGAATTCCGCTGTCTGTCTTAAGCCAGAATAAAGGAGGAAAGACATCCCTGTTCACTAATTATTTAAGTATGCTTAACATAAAACGTGGCACGGAAAAGTAGCTTAGACGGCTTTCGTAATAGAAGCGGGTGAGAAAAAAAATGAAAAATAGGGGTTTTCGGTTACACAAAATCTGGACGTGATAGAGAAATTTTGATATCAGATCTGAAATCAGCATCAGCGCTTTAGTAGGAATCAGTAGTTCACGTGTCTGTAACAAAAAAAAAGTTGAAATTTGTTGCCAAGTGTAATCAATATTCATTTTTACATAAGAACCAAAATCGCTTAACGCGAGTTTGGATAAAAAATTTATTTGTAGCTTTCTATTTTCGTTGTGTCACAACCCTACGATCTACCATTTCTATGGTTTAGTCGTATCCATTTTCCATTTTTCATTTGTTATAGAATTTATTATAATTAATTATGGTTGTCTTGCATCTCACCCTCGTCCCTAGATTATGCATACACATTGCATATAACAGGATTGGAACCCGTAGTTGTACTTCTTAGTCATTAATACCCACTCTTTTTCTCTAATTCGTCCTTGTAAATCTTCCTAATAATGATGTACTATACGTACAAATTCAATAACTAAGCACACCGTACAAAAAATTAGTCACCCCTCTCAGAATGTACCTAATAACGTGTGACGGCGTCTCTGGCCTTGATAACCGCACGAATCCGGCGAGGCAGAGACTCTACGAGGTTGTGCATGTACTGAACATCGATTTGCTGCCACTCGTTCATCAGCCGGTCCCGAAGTTCCGCCAGAGTCCGTGGGTGTCTATTCCTGCGCTTCACTTTCTGTTTCCAGCCTGAACAACACCTTCGACGCATTCAGGATTAAAGGCTTCATTGGACCTGCGATGTACTCGTCGCCTCCCATCATTGGAGAACAAACAAAAACGGGACTCATCGGACCAAATTACACGTTTCCAATCTGCCGCAGTCCGGTTTTTGTGCCTCTGAGCCCATTTATAACGTGCCAATTTGTGACTTGCTGTTAAGAGGGGCCTCTTCCGTGGTACCCTGCTCCAGATGTCCATCGCATGCAGTTCTCGTCGCAATGTCCGTTCGGAAATTGGTCGCTGGAGAACCTCATTGGTTTCTTGGAGCAATTGTTCTCTGGTTTGAAAACGATTTGCAGTTACTAGACGAGAAACATGGCGGCGGCCCCTATTGTCGAGAATTGTTTTCCGGCCACAGTTACGCCGTCGATTGTCAGTTGATTGCGAACTACACCACTCTTTGTAAACTCGCTGGACAGTACGCGTTGACACACCAACAAATTGGGCTACTTCAGACATTTTGTGTCCGTGGGCTCTGCCAAACACGATGGCTCCTTTTTGCCACTGAGTAACGTCTGCCTCACGACCCATTTTGCAGACTATATCCAACACACACTTTGTTCTTCACCACCTCACGAAACAGATCTGATCCTGTGTGCTACGTCACCGCTACTTGTCACTTACCAATGCTACATCAGCGCCCTCTGTGTGACCTTGAACTTCCTACTATCGGTGCTATTAGGGGTGACTAATTTTTTGTCCGGTGTGCTTATGACGTCACATTTTCCAGTCATTAATTTCCCTTCATCATATCTCTAGTATGCAATGTATGGTAAATTCTTTAATAATAATGTTGTGGTGTTATATAGTATAAATATTATTATTCAACCATATTTATCTATACGTCCATATCTTATCTTGACCATTATCCTATATAAATTTTATTAAATATTCATTTTTACTCGTGTCAGTCTATGAAACGCAAAACTTTATGCATTCGTTCGAAAACGCACAAATACGTTCTCGTATTATTTTTTATTTTTATTTTTAATTATATCACCTCCCGCAATGAACTCGAAAATGCTGAGGTAAATGATCAAATTCCGCTAACTACGGCAGAAGCGAACGCTTCTAAGATAAAAATTTCCTTTCGCTCTGATTCGAATTTATAACATTATCATGCATTATGTTATATCATGTGTGTCATGTCCCGTGTACTTGTGTTGTGCTAATAACCATATATTATAACCATATATAATAACCATATATAAATATAAAAATACTGTAAGAATTGTAAACGACGTAATGTACTTTAATGAAACTACTTTAATTAAACGATCATAATTTAATATATAATGTAGTAATGTGCTTTAATGAAACTGTAATTAATGATAATAACTCGTAATGTACTTTAAATGGAAGTGTAATTAAACAATAATAAGTGAATATGAATTAATTGGTAATTGTAATCGTAATTGTAATGAACCAAAATTAATATGTATTCAGTCATGTACTCAAATTGTACTTATGGACTAATACGAAATTATATCGCCTTCAGAAATGTAGACTCAGCGAAAACTACAATTAGTTTTTATATTTTTATTTTTTTATTTTTATTTGGAATCTTTCATCTGATCATGTGTTTAAAAGGGGGGAAACTTAACCTTCAACTGCATTCCCCCAATATTTAGATAATATATAAATCATGTAATTGCAAAATAATGTCACTTCTTCTTAGACTTCACTTCGATTAACACTCCCTAGTTAGCAGCCTCGCTGCGAGGAGGGGGCAGAGGCCCCTTGCCTCCTTAACTTTTTAGATTCCGGCCTGAGCTATGGTCGAAAGAGGTCGAACCTCTACCCCTGTAAATTCAGAGCACTACCTCTACATTTTTAAGAAGTAAATTACAGTAAAAGAAGTTTTTTTTATCTTTTCCTTTGAGCCTTGTTCTCTTCAGGAATTTAGTCAGTAAAGTCGATAAGTTTAGTACCAAGAGAAAGTATCAGAGTATTATAGAAAGAGAAGAATTAACAACTGTCGACCCCATAAAGCGAGAGAAAAGAATTAGAATGTTAAGAAGAAAAGTATCGCGAGAAAATATCCGTTGCTGCCTCCCAACTAGAACCCACGTCGATCCGAACCGACTCAGGGCCATAGACGGAGGGGTTAACAGTCTGGCGACCCTGCCAGGATAAAAAAAACTTGCCTCCCCAACAAGAACGCCTCGTCGATACGAGACAACCCAAGCACCATAGAAGATATTGGGTCAACAGACTGGCGACCCTTTAACCAGGATCTTCACAACTGACAACTTCTGCATCCAGGATTCTTCGTCTTCCAGACCCTGGAACTAGAACCAACACCCAGTTGACCGGCGTGTCATGACTTTTAGTTCGTCACATCCACCCTTGAACCGGTGCGTCACGACTCCAAGTTCTCCACGCCTAGTTTTCATCCAAGAACAAGTGGCCAGCAAGACACGTCTTCAGGACACGTCTCTAAGGATTTCGCCGTAGGAATCTTGTTAAGTACAAAAACTTTTTTTAAATAATCTCTAAACATTTGAAAAGTCAGTATTATTAACAGTTAATATTTAGTATTGAGCCAGAATTTACAAGAAACACGGCGAACATTTCAGACACCAGTGATGCATTTTTTTTTAGTGAAACTAATTGTCACAGAAGTTAATTGTCACAGAAGTTAATTGTCACAGAAGTTAATTGTCACAGCGTTAACTGTCACAGAGTTAATTGTCACAGAGTTAATTGTCACAGAATTAATGTCGCAGAATTATTTTCACTATTTATAGTGAACGCCTTTTATTAATTACTTTCTTCTTTATTTTTTACTCTACTATCGGCTCTCTATTTCATTTATCGTTTGCTTTCTCTACACTCTTTTTCGCCGTACCGTATAGAGATTCTGATAGCCACGCCGAGACTCTGAAAGTCGTTACAAAACAAAGGGGGAGTTTATTAACACTCTTTTAACACTTTTTATTATTTATTTAACTCCGAAAATGGTTTAAGTAATTTAGGGCGGTGCGAGTACGGAATTTTACGATAACATTTTACGTCGGAGAGGAACACAAACAATTAATTAAACTTTACGTTACATGACGCCAACCTTACGCGTAACGCGTTGCCTAGAAGACTGACTCGCTTTGGGGGGTAGTCTGCTCTCTCGGCCTCTGTTCAGGATTGCCAACTCTACCCATTTTAAACAATTTAAATCTAACAAACATACTTTTTCGTAATTTCATAATTATTAGTAAATGATTTACATTAAACATTATCTTAATTAAACAAAAATTAATATTCTTAACTAGGCATTACTACACTCGCATCCCCCTTGAAAATAAGTTTTTCATTAGTAAAACTTATTAATATCGTTTAACAATTTTAATAAATTTATTCAACAAATTTATATATTTTGCAATTTTTTTTTTTTTTTTTTTCTTTAACAATTTCAAAGTTGATAGACAAGAAATAATTAGAATGACAAATTCCACACATATATTTTGTATCATATTAAAACCGAAACCTTTATAATTTTCACATTTGCATAAAATAACATTTCACACTAATAATTAAATCACAACCTGTAACTAATCTATACATGCCAAAAAAAAAATAACGGAAAATTTTCTTACAGTGGCTACACAAATCTCAAGTTCACAATCTATTCCCGCGATTCCTCATCAACGATCGCTTTACATTTTGAAACAGTTATTTGTATAGTTATACAGTTACTATCAGGGCGACATAGAAAAAAAATAAGAAAGTTTACATAAAATACTGACCAAGAGCGCACATACTATTTCACGAAAAACACAACAACTATGGGCAATAATCGCACCCTTTCACTTATAATTTCATTACATAATAATCAGTACATTAATTTGCTGGACGTTGTTTAGATAATTTTCAATCGCAGCTCTCCTGCTCACTTCGCTAGAATGCAAGGGATTGCATCAATCAACATGCAACAGGGCAGCACGCTATATGGTTCCGCTCTCTCTCCAAATGGCGAAAAAAATAAACAAGAGACGTCCAATTCTAAAAGGATCAGGGGGGGGGAGATATACTGAAAGCGGGACCACGCGCTGGAATTGGACGGAATTTGCAATTCTAGAAGTCGATGAAGAAACTCGCCTTGTCTCATCTCCACTTTTGTCGGTGAACGCTGCTCTTCCTACGTCCAGCTGAAAGACTCTTCTACTGGCAACAATCAAACGATGACTCCGCCGTAGGCCGTTTCCCAACGAACCTACTGTATGTCTGTATGGACAGTACAGTCGTAAACACCCGTTCAAGCTCACGTGGCTTGCCTACCGCGTGCTACAACACATATTTAGCGAAGCATTCGAGCAGCGTGACCAGCTACTGCCCGAAAAATACCAGTAGACCATCTTCGATCGAAACTTTCGTGTGCCAAGACCCTGCACACGTAAATTTCTCTTCTCTTCCGGAACTGTCCTGCGCCAAGTCCCTGCGCATTCGGTTCCTCTCTTCTATCTCTTCTCTTCCGAAACCACCCTGCGCCAAGTCCCTGCGCAGTTGGTTTCTCTTCTCTCTCTTCATTGGTGATCGATCACCTATCCGGTCGACTAAACTCACTTGATGGAACTCGGATTCAACTTGGTTGCCTCCAAACCGAGCCTTTGAAATTTTGAAAAAAAAGTTTATTCGAAACGTGTTTCTGTACTGCTTATCATTTCATATTTAATTTATCAAATTTTCTCGACAGTTCACTTCGAAATACTAACTACACATTTGCTCTGGCCAAATTCACGGAAAAAAAAAAAAAGGACAAATATCAGAATTTCGCAAAAATTTAATCAAATCTAGCTACCAATAAGGTCACTTATGGCAGTTACAGCGAAGATAAAAAAAAGTCATAAAACGCACGAAAAAAAATTGTACAGTATAAATATAAAAGCGCCCATACATAGTAACTGTTAGTTTAATTTAAGAACTATTATTGTTCAAACTACCGTCAGAAATCACATCGATACTTTTAAATACAAAAGACAAAAATGAACCCCAGAAACTGGTACAGAATCTGAAGTCACACGATGAGCACACATCCAACTATTGAACAAATCCAACATCACTTAATCTCGCTGAACTAACGGGAAGCGTTGTTGCGATGTGGCCAAAATGTTACCCTCAAACTATGTTTAATGAACAGTGATGTGGGTAGCTAACTCCTAAAGTTAGCGCCGCTAACGTTAACGCTAACTACCATAAAATTTAACGCCGATAACGCTAATTTTGTCGCTAATTTTTCTGAAGCCGCTCCAATTTATATACGTTCTGCCTTCTGTAATTTACGTACAGTATATTACTTTATTAGCACACATCTTGATATAATTGGTTGCTAAGGTACAAAAATGTGACGTTATAGTCTACGAAATTAAAACATTTTTATGTAGGAGTCGAGTTCCTTTCGTACATATTCATCGAGAAAACAAATCGACGGAAAGAGTAAATTCTATTCAGTTTACAGGTGGTTTTGAAAAATTAGCGATTCACTTTCTCAAAAACTTAGCGCCGCTATCTGTTTCGCTAACAATTTTGAAAATTATAGCGTCGCTAACAATATCGCTAATAAAAGGTTAGCAGAGCTAATTTTAGCGCTGCTAATCTCGGCACTGTTAATAAGTTATTGTTAAACTTTGTAAGGTATGTTTGTGTGGCAATATTTATAAAGTTTATTTCTACAGATCTACAGAAGCTAAGGCTAACAAAGACCCTAAGATCCACTCTAAGGCTAGCCCGAGAGAAAGGAAAGAGTAGGGGGTTAAGAGAAGAGAGGAGAATAAGGGGTTAAGCAAGGAGCAACACCTATCATTCGTGGGTTAACATTCATTCAGAAAAAGAGGAAAAAAGTCTCACCATCATCATCCGCCGGCCACTGCCGACAAGTCAGAAAAATAGTCGGAGAAAATAGGAGAGGGGTGAAAGATGAAAATAAGTAAAATAAGAACGCTTACAAACCATGCAAACACAGTCTTAACTCACTGTCATACCATGCAAACTACAAACATGCAAGTAAAGAGAGTTACAGACATGCAAAGAGAGGAGATAAGTAAAAAACACCTCTGAAATTAATCCTTATTTTTCATTTACATCATACGTGGATCAGATTAAATCTTTATATGAAACACGTAAAATCTGTAACCTGTGTATAGCATATTCTATGTATATCTGCATCTATTGCATTATACCATTATGAAGTTAGATTGCCAAAATCATATTTATGTAGTTTTTGAATACCGGAAAATTCTCAGTCATACAGCGAAACTTATACAGGGTGTTCCAAAACTCGCTGTTCACCTCTGCAAATTATTCAGGCACTAGGTGCATAGTGATTTTTGGGACACTCTGTACAACAAAAGATTTGTCAGAAAATCGGATATTTAAAAAAAAATCTGCCCAAATGCCATATTTTCTTATGCAACAGAATTATTTTGCAGTTTTCAAAATTTTATGTAATTTCTAAACATACGAAGAAGTATGATTATAAACTTTTTCCTCTCACTAAATATTGTCTAGTGCTTTCACTGAAGATGTGTGTGTAGTGAACAGACAAAGAAACAGACAGAGAAACAGGCAAAGAACAGCCAAAGGAATTCTTTCCACTGACATTCTCAAACATCTTGGAATCATCAAGAATCGAAGAACACACGTGGTTTTGTCAAGGACAGAGAAACAACAGGACGTTTGTAGGCGTCTCAAAAATGTGGCGAAACTTAGCGTCTTAAGAGGTTATAAAAGGCTAAGTCCACTGATACACTTTCTCACTTCTCGCTTGTAATTTCCTCGTCTTGGTCGTCACGTCTCACTCTCAGCATTCTTCGTCAGCAGCACCACACGTCAAGCCACCCGCTCTCCGGCCTTCGCCGGAGAGCGGCCTGCTGTTCCTTCAAGGCTCCGGTCTATCATCAAGCAAGGTCTTCTACAGACCGCCTGCAGAAGCAATCCTTCGAAACCAGCGCTGTTCGACTTCAGCCGGTCTCAGTCCCTCAAGCAACATCTCAACATTACACGAAGCGAATCAACACTTGAGGCGACATCCTTCTGACCCTGGTTTAACTCATCCTTCACCTCAAGTCGATCGGCGCCCGTTCAACAAGCTTCAATAGGCTCCGCTACAGGTTTCAAGGTCATCTTCGACGTGCGAAGTACAGGACGATCAACTTCACCTCGGGCCTACAGTCTACAAGGTCAACGTTGAAGTATCTCTTCATCTACAGAGGTATTTGGCATTTCGGGCCTGCAGTCTACAAGATCAACCTTCAAGTATCTTTCCATCTCCAGAGGTATTTTCAACATTGTGTAAGCTCTCTGTGCCTCGTTCTTAAGCAATTCTCGTGAAGCCTACACAGTGTAATCGCAGAACCGCGTTAGGCCATACCCAAAAGTGTTTCAATACCGTTCAAACTAACTTTCTCGTTAAGACTGCAGTAGGTCTATTTCCAGCGTGGTATCAAATACCGTAATTTTGTATCACCCTGTTACAATTTACTTATCATGCACCCTACTGTTTATGTGTTCTTTTAGGCATTTCATTCTAGAAGGCTTAATCCAATAGGCTTCATATTTCATGCTGTGTTCCCTTTTGCATACCATTACCCTATCATAAATGAATGTATTACTTAACAATTAATCTGTATAACCATTTCCTTATTTGCTAATCCTCAGTCATATTTAGCATACTATAAATGCCGTTATATAATTGTTAATCACCGTAAATACCTTCATTGCCATTTTTAATCACTGTGAACAAATAACTGATTTATTTTCTTAATTAAACCCAAAACCACAAGGTAATCCAAGCTTGCTGGTGACCTCGAATTATTCATCACAATTCATTCAGTAATTATAGTACGCCTACTCCATTAGCCACATCAAACCGGTTAAAACTAGGCCTATATATATATATATATATATATATATATATATATATGGGATTGAACTCAGAATGGTCCCCTGAGGTTTTTTCATGATACACACAGACCGTGCATGGAAAAGTGGACGCTCAATTTTGCCAGTTGAGGTTTAAGTTTTGGTTTTTGGCTAAAAATACAATAGTTACCCCTTTTTCTTTGATATTCAATCCGACGCGCATGCAACGAGTCTTTTGCTTATATTGAGGTTCTGGATATAGTAGGCTAGGTGTAGCTGTAACCCCTAGATCCTGTCCCAAAGCTGGATCCTATCTGCTTTGCAGATAGCTGATGTGGGAAGTTATATTTTTGGGGCCTTCTTTGCGAGTGACCAGTTGCCCACCTCGGGCTAACATCATGAAAAAGAAAAAGCTATAGTGTTTGTCATTTACCATTACTTATTCGGACTATAGTGGATTTAATTTTCCCAGAAGAGTTCCTTGTTTCATGCACGGTCTGTGTGTATCATATATATATATATATATATATATATATATATATATATATATTTAACCTTTGGTTAGCTTCCGCCCAAATTGTTTATTCTGACGAAGGTCAAACTTTTCACTCCACCTTAAACCTACAGTTTAACGTGGAATCCGAACCACGCCCCACCAGCAGCCCAGCGTCTTAACCACTAGGCCACCCAGGGTACCCATTTATCTACCAACCACTTTCTTTATTGTGTGGAAGAATGACCAGCTGGGTTTTGCTGCGCGTCGGCTGCCGTCATCGGGTCTCGATCCGGGGGGCCGATGGATTCGTAGTCAGCGACGCTAACCACTACACCACCAAGGCGCATATATATATATATATATATATATATATATATATATATATATATGCATTATGCATGCTCCCAATACTCCCAAATGCAGCGGCCCAACCAATAACACCAAACAGGTACCGACATCGACCAGGAAACGACTAGTAGGCCCTACATAAGAAAATCGAACACAGGTCACAGAGAGTAGAAACCCTGTAAATGTATTATACGCAAATATACAAGGTCTCTATACTGACCATGCAGGCTGCAAATTGCAATACTTACAAAATTTAGCTTGGAAACCAGCATAGATATCATATGCCTAACCGAAACACACTTACGTGAATGCGAAAAAGACTGAGAACTGCATCGAGGATACTGAAATAGAAATACTGGACTACAACATATACAGAGCAGATAGAGTGAAGAGCAGATAGAGGTGAAGGTAAGCAAATCAAACAACACAGTCGAAATTATTATTTTAGAAATAAAAGAACTGAACCTAACTATTATGGATGTCTACAGACCACGAAACACCACAAAACACCACAAAAAGTTAATTCCAATTTTCCACAAATTAAATAGAAAACCGTTAAAATTATTTGAAACTCCAGCAACAAATATTCTAATTTGCCGAGATTTTAATTTCCCATTCATAACATGTTAGAAAAATGACGAAGTCATATATGTTGAGAAGTTTCATGGCAACATTACAAAATATGATAGAATCTAAACAATAATGCCGTTAGATGTGATGGAACATTACGCCCTTACCCAAGGAATCTGTGAAGCCACTAGAAAAGAGAACGTTTTGGATTTAATTCTGATAAATAACAATGGGATGATAATAATAAATGAAAAGGTAACGCACACAAATTTCTCCGACCATAACCTAATCGATATACATTTGAAGTTAGCACCCAGAGGTCCAAAAACGCATCCCAGAGAGTCAGAAGGACTATTTGAAAGCTTAAACATAAATTCAAAGAAAGTAAATTGGGAAAGTGTAAATAAAAATTTAAAGGAAGTAAATTGGGAATTGCTACTTCATGAGAAAACTCACTCTCGAAGAAAAACTATGCACAGGGTGTCCCAGAATTAACTATCTATTTCAATGAAATCGGACAAATTTAATAAAAACTGACATAATTTTGTGTTTATTACTAAATTATGATACAAAAACAAATAGATTTATAAATCATAAGTCAAAACTTTATTGAGAAGTTTCAACATGTGCACCGTCTGTATCTCTGCAAATTTCAAATCTATCCTCAGCGCTGCGAAACACATTTTGAAGCATTTCAGGTGTTATCTCCCGCACTGCCAACTGGATGCGTTCTTTAAGTTCAGCTAAACTATTGATCTTTTGGCGATAAACCTTTGTTTTTATGAAACCCCATGCAAAGAAATCCAGGGGTGTCAAATCCGGAGAACGCGGAGGCCAAGGTCGAGGTCCTCCACGTCCAATCCACCGATTCGGAAGGCGTCTGTTGAGGTATTCTCGAACAATTAGAGCATAATGACATGGTGCTCCATCTTGTTGAAACACAACATTATCAAGAATGCCATCATCAAGAAGCTGTGGTTCGAGAAACTGCTGAAGCATATCAAGGTAGACGGTACCTGTTACAGTTGCTTCCGCAAAGAAGAATGGGCCATAAATTTTGGATTTGGTCATTCCAAGCCACACGTTAACTTTTGGAGAGTCTCTTTGCCATTCTATGACTTCAGACGGTCTTTCATTGGACCAGATAATGAAAAAATTATGAAAATAAAATTATGAAAAAAATTTAGAAATTTATACATTTTAACACATATTAAACATGATAAACATAAATAAAAGTGTGTTTTTAAAAAATTTGTCCGATTTCATTGAAATAGATAGTTAATTCTGGGACACCCTACTGTATAATGGAGACTGAAACCAAACCTATATTACTGAAGCATGTTCCATAAAGAAAAAAAAGAAAACGTAGCAAGCTGTAGAGAAAAGTCAGGACACTATTTAAACAACGGAAACAAACCGTGAAACATCTCCACAGATGCAGAACTGATGTAAGGAGACTCAAACTAGAGAGGAAACTGCGAAATAAAAATGGACCTAAAGCAAAAATTCATACATAAGATAAACGAGGAGGAAAACAAGGTGACAAAAACATAAAAAAAAAAACCAATATACTTCTACACATTTGCGAAAAGGAAAATAGTGTAAAAAGAGTATTGGTCCATTGATAGACGGGGAGGCCAAATTCACAAATTTCCCCCCAAAAATTAGCGAACTGCTTAAGGAACAATTTAACTCTGTGTTTAGCACCCCTAGGTCCGAGATAAAAATAGAAAACTCAGACAAGTTTTTCAACATTGATACAAATCAGCCAAGAACAAATTCCGGCACAAATCTATTAATAGACTTAGAGTTCTCAGGAGGAGATGTAATTAAGGCTCTGTCACAGATGCGAGACAATTTGGCACCAAGGAGGGCACACATGGAGTGCCACGTTTCTGAAGAAATGTAAAGAGAGTATTGCCAAACCACTATACTTACGATGGAGGAAATCACTCGACACAGGACAAATTCCATTTTCATTAAAGAACACGAACATTGCCCCCTTATTTAAAGGTGGTAACAGAACAATACCCAAGAATTATCGGCCAGTACTTCTCAACTCCCACCTTATAAAGTGCTTTGAACGTATAATTAGAGGCAAAACTACCTATTACCTACAAGAAAAGAACTTATACAACCCAAATCAACATGGCTTCAGTGCTGGAAGATCATGTCTACCACAGCTGTTAGACCACCAGGAGAAAATATTGGAAACACTGTGTTGAGGACAAAACATAAAAATACTGACTTTGCCAAAGCCGTCGATAAATGTGACCATAGTATTATAGCACACAAACTTAAGAATACAGGAATTACTGGAAAGCTAGGAAGATGGATAATTAATTTCTTGATGCAAAGAACACAAAGAGTGGTAGTAAATGGAGTTAAATCGGAAGTCTCGGAAGTCGTGAGCTCTGTCTCACAAGGGACAGTATTAGTTCCCTTGCTGTTCATAATAATGATTGCAGATATTGATGCAGGTATCATTGACAGTATTGTATCATGTTTCGCTGATGACACAAAGATAGGAAAAGAAATAATGAACGAAGGTGACATAGAAAAATTACAAAACGACATTGAAACATTATTCCAGAGGGCAGAAGACAACAGTATAAAGTTCAAGGAAGAAAAATTCCAACTTCCAAGATATGGTAATAAGAAGGAGCTACAGAATAAAGGGTACAAAACTTTGCAAGCCAGACAGATAACACCAAATCCACAAGTCAGGGATCTTGGAGTAATAATGTCGTCGGATGCAGAATTCAGAGAGCATTATAATTTGAAAATTACAACGGCTATAAAAATAATGGGAATCATCTGGAGGAGCTTCCGCAGCAGAAAAGCAAACATCATGCTCAAATTATGGAAGAGTCTAGACCCACCGATAATTGAGTTTTGCTCAGTACTCACAACCCCATAGAGAAAACGAGGCATTGCGAACAATGAAGCTATGCAAAGGACCTTTACGTCAAAGATAGAGAAAACGGAAAGTGAAGACTACTGGTCTCGACTACAATCCCTGAAACTCTACTCTCTGGAAAGAAGACGCGAGCAGTACATAATAATATACATGTGGAAAATAGTTGAGGGTTTTGTCCCTAACCTTAGAAATGAAATAGAAACAAAATGGAATGCGAGAAGAGGCAGATTTTGTATTGTCCCAGCTGCGGTGGGACAGGAGGACATGAAAACGACGATGGAAAATACCCTCAGAATATGAGGCCCAAAGCTTTTTAATGCCCTACCAAAACAAGTAAGGAACCTCCAGCACACCGACCTGAATAACATCAAGAACCAGCTGGACAGATTCCTGTGCAAAGTCCCTGACCAGCCATGCCGACTGGCTACGAGGGCAGGAGGAGATCAGACAGCAATTCCCTCCTTCACCAAATCCGCAAGTGAGGCGGGATGCTGCAGAGGGGTTGATCGCAGGTCGATCCTGAACCGTCGTTGAAACTCGCATAAAGTAACATAAACAAATATAAGTGTGATACGGTGAAATCCAGGAAGCTCATTTCCCCACTACGTAGGGAAGAGTGTGCCCCAAGTGTTACCTGGGCCAGACCAGAAACAGGGAAAGTGGCTGGCTCAACCCCTGCTGTGAAATGACTTTAATTTAATTTAATGTGCGTTATTTACATTCTCTCTACTCATTTACACTCATTTCTCTATTTTACATATAAAGGCAATCGGGTAGACGTGGCCTTCAAACTGGGACATTATAAACAAATAAGTGACACTTCGAAACGAAGCAGTAGGAATTTTAAAAGACCACAAATTTTCTCTATTAACTAGTTTATTACATCCCAACCAATGCTATCGTCTGGGAGCGAACCAGAACCTCACTGCTGAGAGTTTACCTAAGTAACCGCTGAGGTATCGAGCATTTATATTGTTACAGTGGACCATTCAATAACCTTTACAACCTTTATTGATAAAATAAAGAGTTTTGCAATTTTTGTTTTTGTTTTAACATAAATAATTGTGAAATTGGGCTATTTATTTTATTTAATTTGGTTCTTATGCTTCTGCCTTTACTGAACTCTTAATTAAAAATAAAACACATAGTTATGATTAATAATACATAAATCACGGCTAAGAATTATAATTAGAGTATGTATTCATCTTAAATTATTGTTAAAGTTATAAAACGAATACAAAACCATTACTGAAGGGATGATACCAATACTATACAAAGAAATCAATATTAGACATGAGAGACGAACAATAACAAGTAATGTACATTTAATCCTAGATTTTTATTAGTATTCCATTATTAATCAAGATTCGAACTTGTTTTGAAACGAATTTCCAAATTACATTCACAACATTATTTATATCAGCATTTAAATCATTCTATAATTTTAGTCGTGAAAATGGATAATTTTTGAGATGAAGACAATCTAACTTAAGGAATAACATGCTTTGATCTATTTCTGGTCTGATATGAGGGCATTTCTTGATGAGTTACAAAATATTTATTTACCCACTATAAGTTAAAGATTTTGCATTTACACTCGTAAATAAAAATAAAATGTGCCAGTTTGATTACATCTTTGAGATTTAGTAGTTTCAGCTCTTTAAATAATGCATTAAAATGATTATGGAAATCTGCACCTTATTGCTCGTTTTTTGATGACAAACATACTGCTTAAAGCGTTGTTAACAGAGTTTCACCTAACCAAGGGTATATATAGTACGTTAAACGATCTAAATGTGGGCCAAGTCAGTACAGTTTCAAAGTTTGCGGATGACACGAAGTTGAGTGGTTGGGGAATTAATGATGAAGGTAGAGTTAAATCCAAGAAGATCTGAATAAAATCGTAGATTGGTCGGTCACATGGCAAATGAGATTTAATGTCGATAAGTGCAAAATTTTACATATAGGTTCGCGTAACGGTAATTTTGCGTATAGTATATCATGGAAGGAGTTGGCAAGCGTAGATCGGGAAAAAGATTTAAGAGTTATAGTCACTGGTTATTTAAAAGTAGCGAAACAAAGTACAGCAGCGGTCAATAAGGCGAACGAAGTTGAGTGGTTGGGGAATTAATGATGAAGGTAGAGTTAAATCCAAGAAGATCTGAATAAAATCGTAGATTGGTCGGTCACATGGCAAATGAGATTTAATGTCGATAAGTGCAAAATTTTACATATAGGTTCGCGTAACGGTAATTTTGCGTATAGTATATCATGGAAGGAGTTGGCAAGCGTAGATCGGGAAAAAGATTTAAGAGTTATAGTCACTGGTTATTTAAAAGTAGCGAAACAAAGTACAGCAGCGGTCAATAAGGCGAACAAAGTGCTAGGTTTTATAGCTAGGAATTTTGAGTACAAATCGCGCGATATTATTTTTCTTCTTTATAAATCATTAGTTAGACCGCATTTGGAGTATGCGATCCACTTTTGGAATTAGCATATGCGCAAAGATAGAGACAAAATCGAAAGAGTTCAAAGACAAGCAACTAAGATGATTCCGTCACTTAGGTCAAAGTCATACGAACATAGGCTTAAGGAGTTAAAATTGACTACGCTCGAGACTAGGAAGCAAATGGGTGATCTAGGAGCAGATTGTAGACACCAATCGACCAGGGAAGTACTCAGGGGTGGATGTTTGGCAGGAGTCAGGGAGTGCTGGAACTCCCGTTTCTCCTGTTATTGTCCTCCTTAGCGGATCTTTTTCCGTGCCTCATCTACCCTGCGAGCAGTCCAGCATGCTCAGAAACACATACTTCTCCCTTTGTTCTTCATTACACATACATGCATCTTACTCACTACACAATCTTTTCAAAATTTATATTAAAAAAAAGGCATCATTGAGCCTTGGAGACCTTGTTTTTGCCTCTCTCAGTCTTCTGTGGAGGGGTCACATTTGCGGGCACTCGCCCTTAACCTCCCCCCCTGTCTACATAAAAAAAATCCAGGTTTTTAAAATTGTGAATGGGTTCGATAACGTAAATAGAGACAGCTTTTTCGAAATAGCACGATATAGTAAAACTAGAAATAACGGGTGTAAACTGACATGTAGAAGGTTCGAGACAGCAATTGCCAAAAACCTTTTCACACATAGAATAGTAAATAACTGGAGGAGTTTGCAGAAAGAAGTAATTAGTAGCACGTCTATAAACATGTTTAAAAATTGATTAGACTCATATGTTCTACAGATCTATAAAAACTAAGGCTAACAAAGACCCTAAGATCCACTCGAAGGTTAGCCCCGAGGGAAAGAAGAGAGTAGTGGGTTAAAAGAAGAGAATAAGGGGTTAAATAAGTAGCAAAACCTATCATTCGTGGGTTAACATTCATTCAGAAAAAGAGAGAGAAAGACCCACCATCTTCATCCGTCGGCCACTGCCGACGAGTCTGAAAAATAATCGAAGAGAATAGGAAAGGGGTGAAAGATGAAAAGAAGTAAAATAAGAACGCTGACAAACCATGCAAACACAGTCTTAACTCAAACACTGTCATACCATGCAAACTACAGACATGCAAGTAAAGAGAGGATAAGAAAAGAAAAAAAAGTATATAGAGTATAACAAAAAATGGGTTAGTTTACGCTAGAAGCTACATCTAAGTTCGTGTTAGTCTATTTTTTTTAATAATTTTATTGCTGGCATATCACACGCTGGCATATCACAAGCTGGCATTAATCGTTAACAGACTCATCCTCGACCACTACCCCCAGAGCTCCTGTTGCTAACTGTTTTATTATTTTAAACAACGTTAATATTTTTAAAATGCCTATCTAAACGGTTCTTAAACATATAAACGGTGGTAGAGTTCACGACGGACGCGGGAAGATTATTCTATTTATCAATTACTTTAAACGTAAAAAAGTTTTTAGCGATGTTAGTAATGAAACGTCTGCCACGTAATTTAAGTCCGTTATTACGAGTATTGCTATTATCGAAAATGAATTTTTTTTCAAAATTTACGTTATCGATTTTATTAACGATTTTGAAAACTTCAATAAGCTCCCCCCTTAATCTCCTAGTTTCGAGTGAATGCAAGTCTAACTCTTTAATCCTATCTTCGTAAGACTTGTTGCGTAGTGGCGGAATTAGTTTCGTGGCGCGTCGCTGAACCCTTTCCAACCTATCAATATCCCACGCAAATACGGGCACCAGAACTGAACGGCATATTCTAAGTGAGGCCTGACTAGGGACTTGTAAAGGGGCAATATAATATTCTTCGATTTGAATTCGAAATTACGCGCATGAAGCCTAACATCCTATTAGCTTTTGCGCAAAACTCCAGGAACTGGTTCCTAACTTTTAAATCCTTAGATATGCGTACGTCTAAATCTACTTCCTCGTCAACGCTCGCTAACTGTCTATCGTCCATCGTGTACGAGTAATTATTGTTACGAGAACCTATATGCAAAACTTTACATTTGTCTACGTTAAATTGCATCTGCCACTTATCCGTCCACTCCATAATCCTATTTACATCGTCTTGGAGCCTATTTCTATCGTTCACGTTAAGAACTTTACCACCTAATTTAGCATCGTCCGCGAATTTTGACACGTTACTGGTCAAGCCTACATCTATGTCGTTAATGTAGATTACGAATAGCAATGGGCCTAACACTGAACCCTGAGAAACATCGCTACCTACATTCAACCACCCGATTCCCTATCATTAACCTCTGTTTCCTGGCACGAAGCCATTCCTCTAACCAGTTAGCTACCTGACCGCGTATACCGTGCGCTTTAACCTTCGCAATTAATCTTCTATGCGGAACTGTATCGAACGCTTTTTTAAAGTCTAAATAAATAACGTCAGCCGCTCTATGCCTATTGTATTCGCGCGCTATTTCGTTATAAAACTCTAACAAATTAGTTAAACAAGATCTATGGCGTCGAAACCCATGCTGACTACTATTAATTAAATCTCGACTTTCTAAGTGATCGACGATACGATCCCTAACTACGGATTCCAAAAGTTTACTGACAATTGAAGTTAAGCTAATAGGCCTATAATTGCCAGCTACTGTGCGGTCGTCTTTTTAAAAAATGGGCGTAACGTTATCTAATTTGAAGTCTTCAGGTATAATTCCCGCTTCCAGTGACTTAGTGACTTGTTAAAAATTTTGTTAAGGGGCCTACGATAACGTCTTTCAAATCTTTCAAATGTCTAGGATAAAGCGTGTCAGGGACTGGAGTCTTGCTAACTTTTAGCGTATCGATATAATGCGCAATCTCGCCCTCGTAAACAGTTATTTCATTAAAAATAGTCTCGCTACTAAATGCAACGATATCGTCCACGTTGGGGACATTATTTACGTCTTCTACGGTAAAAACTGTCGCAAAAAAGTGGTTAAAAATACCCGCCATTGCCTGAGCGTTGGAAGCCAAAGCGCCATTAGCGCCCACTAGGGCCTATGTTATCTTTTATCGGCTTATGATTATTGTCGTAGTCAAAAAATTTTTTCGGATTATGTTTACTACCCGCAGCTATAAGTATCTCTAAATTATGCTTAGCATTCCTAACAGATCTTTTAACCTGACGTCTGAGCTCGATATATCTATTAAAGTTAGCTACCGTGCCACTGCGCTTATTAAGTCTATACGCTCTGCTACGCTTGTTTATGAACTCACCTATTTCCCTTGTCCACTACTTGGGCCTACCATGATTTCTAGCGCGCTTGGGCCTACGAGGAATAAACTCCCTTTCCATATTCAAAAAACTTTCTTTAAACGCCTCTCACTGAAAATTTGCGTCATTACCCATAAATAAATTATCCCAGTCCACTACTCTCATCCTATCCGCAAAACTATCAAAATTAGCTCTCCGAAAATCAGGGACTTCTATTACGTTACTAGGTTATTATTGAATGTTTCACCAACAGTGACCTTGAAGGCGTAACCATAATTTCTTAAGGTATTTTACTGTGTTTTGTTCGAATCTGCAATCCGTATCTTGCGCAAATGCTTATTAAGAAAGTTATAAATAGTAAAAAATTATAGGTTCCGCATGACGATATACCTACATTGGCCAATCAGAGCACGGGATGCATAAACAACATGCCTACGTCATTCTCATTCCTCAGCCACAGTTCATAGTTATGGCGGATTGTGACAAGTGCGGTCTGACTTTCTTTAAGTGCATAAAAAAAATTTGCTTATAATAATAAAGCGGCTATTGATTTTTTCCAAAAGCATGGATTTTTGCCAAAAACTAGAAAATGCCCGCAGTGCAACTTAGATTGCTATTTTCGCGCGGGTGAAAACATTTTCTATTGTACGCGACAAATTAAACAGAAAAAAAGAAAGCGGGTTAGGCGCTGTGACTTTAGCGCGAGTGTTTCCGGAAGGTTCTCCAAGGCACAAATTCAGCCTTGGCAAAATTTAATTTTTATTCAGTGCTACTTAACGAAATACTTTTCGCAACAACTTGCCGAGGAAGAAATAAGTTTAAGCTCGCGTACAATGGTCGATTGGAAAGTGTTTTGTAGTGAAGTGGCTAATTCCTGGCTTGAAAAACAATCACCGATAGGTGGGCAGGAATTATTGTTGAAATTGACGAAAACAAATTCAGCAAAACTAAATACAACCGCGGACGTCTAGTGCAGGGAGTGTGGGTGTTTGGTGGGATAGAGAGAGTCTCAAAACGTAAATTTTTAATACCCGTAGAGTATCGATCCGCGCATACATTGGTTCCTTTGATATAGTGATATACTGTATTAGGCCGGGGTCTGTGATTCATAGTGACAAGTGGGCACCCTATGCTGGTCTAACAACACTTGGTTACGAACATTACAGTATACAGTGAACCACTCTGAACATTTTGTTGATCCGGACTCTGGGGCCCACTCGCAAAATATAGAGAGGCTCTGGAAGGATGTTAATTGCTGGATGCTTCGTGCGGGAAACAAAAATTATCATTATAAATATTACTTCGCCCGCTACCTCTTCATAAATGAGCATTCACGAACTGACCGCTCACATTACTTCCTCAAAACCATCGCGGAACTATATCCACCTCCACAATAAGGTAAGTTTAGTACGTATATATTATCATGGGGGGGTGTGGGGGGAGAAGCCCCCCCCCCCGGTTAGCACACGCAATCGGAGAACACGGGTTAAGGTTAGGTTAGGTTAGGTTTTATATATATATATATATATATGTAATAACGCCTCTCCCCGTGTTCGGGCAAGGTCAGAATGTTACTCGAGAGAGGGTATTACTTTAACACTCCTGGATGCAGAAATAGTTTACTCTTCATATTCCCACAATCGAGGAGCACTGTGTGGGCTCGTGATTTTCTTTTTCCCAGTTATCAAAGTCCAAAGCGTAGAAAATAAACACAACGGCTTACACGATTTTTAATTTGAATATAGGCGAAATAAATATAATGGATTAGAGTAAATCAAATGTTACTTTTATGCAGAACAGAGAGTAATAATAATAATAATAATAAAAGTTTCATAATTATAATATGGTTACTTTTTCTTCATTGTAAGATATGAAATAAGCCAGAGACCCTCTCTAAGACACCCTTGTCCGTTCTGAGTCTCCAAGCTCACTGTATATGAATCAATTTCTAAGCTACTGATCTTTCTCTAAACAGTCAAACTTAAATTCAAACCCCATAATTCTTCCAATTTCCAAAAGCAATTCCCGTTAACGAACCGAAACTCTTTCAGCCCGGAGACCCTCTCCAGGGATCTTCCTTAAGGGTGCTGATCCCCCTTCTTGTATAGTCAAAGGAGCGGAACCTGGCAACGCCATCACGCAAGCGGTTGACGTCACCTGAGAGCATTGTTTTCCCAAAGTGAAATCAAAGAAACCGTCTGCGTCACTGCGTGTGAATTCCGTTCCGAAGGAACGAGTCATACATAGCTTGGGAAATATTGAATGAATGAAATTACATAAACATAATAGTCATCAGGGCGCGGCTTTACTTCGATTATAAATTATAACATGTATAAATGTTCCTAGCCCGTTTGGTTTTTGTTAATATCCAAAATACATTTTCCTAATGTATTTTGGTGTGTTTGGTTCATGTATGACCTTCATTTCTAGCGAAAATGAACCAAAACATAGGAAAACTTTAATGTTTCATAACTTTGTTTCGGTTCATTTGCGCAAGATATGAAGGTCATATTTGAACAGAACACACCAAAATACATTAGAAAAATGTATTTTAGATATTAATTTCAGTGTTGGTGAAACATTCAATAATTACCCGTTACTATCCTTACTGTTTGTTTTCTATCAATAGCTTAAACCTAATAATTTGGTGATCACTACATCCCAAACACTCACCTACTTCCAAACCTTCGACTATATTTTCGTCGTTCGTAATCACCACGCCTAAAATATTGTCACCGCGCGTTGGTTCGGTAACCATCTGTCGTAAAGAATTATCTTCCATGAACTTATCAGTCTCAAACCCTCATCATTACCAGTAAAAGTCTCGTAATTAACGTTAGGGCAGTTAAAGTCTCCGACAATTATATTATCCCGATTATTAATAAAGTTAGCAAGAAGTATGTAAAATCTAGTATCGGTATCGAGGGGTTGAACGGGAGGTCTATAAACAACAACGAAATTAAAGCTAATACTACGCACTCTAACTTCAACGCATATCGCATTAATTGCTGCCGGAAAATCGATCTTAACCTCGATATTCCTAAGGGAATTACGAATGTACAACAAAACGCCACCACCAGTCCTATATAACCTATCATTAGTAAAAAGTTTAAAACCCGCTATATCAAGTTCCCCCAACAACTAAATCGTAGTTCCCGGAATAAATTATCGCCTTAAATTCGTTCAATTTATTTCTAATACTACGTGCGTTACAATAAAAGACGTTTAAATTATTTTTTATCACGGATCGGCGTTTTAAACTATTTTTCACGTCAGGGCCGGCGTTTCCCGGACCCACAACGTTTAAAGAAGGCTTTGACCTATACAGCCTTCGAACGTTTTCATCGATTAACCTACCTCACCTAGCATTCCCTATTTCATTGAAATGCACTCCCTCTTTTATAAAAGGGCTAGGATCACTAAATTCTGACCACAGCTTTAAGAAGGGTACATTTTTCTGTGCACAAATCTCTTCTAGTTTAATGTTCAAAAATATTGTTTTTGATGTAATCCTACGACTTAAACCGTGCCTAGGGTAATACCTAGAACTAAAGACCTGTCTGACCTTGCCTTCAGGGACCTAATTAATCCCCTGTATCTCTCCAAAAGGTCATGTACTCCTACTCTCGTATCGGGCCTATACGAGTCGTTGCTCCCCTACCATCGTCACCAACATAGAGTGACGGGAGGCAACATCAATCCTATATACTTCGTATCTAATTCTGTCAACCCTGGCCCCTGGTAGACAGACCCCCCCCACTCCTCTTGGTTGAGTTCCGTTCAACGAACTCCTTATTCATATGACGCACAAAGGAGTCCCCAATTAAAATAGTTTCCCCCTCGTTCACATCCCTATCCAACTGGGCGAAAGGGTTCGAAACCTCGATAGGGGGGGGATTCCTATCACCTAACGTACGTGGCCTAGCTCCACCCTTAACTACTCTAAATCGCTCCCCGTCTACTAATCTCGGACCAACCTTAACCCCTTCTTCAACTCTGTTTAACCTTCCCGATAAACTACCTATACTAGAAACTAGGTTTCTCACCTCACCCTTCAAATTACTAACGTCTTCAACGTTAGCATAGGTTCAGCCAGGGCCGTTTGTAGCTATTAGGGGGCCCTAAGCAGTATACCCATTTGAGGCCCCACCCCTCCATCCACCAACTCACGCCTTACTACATTACCTCAGCACACACATACAAAAAATGGCTGTGTTAATAAAAAACAATTATGAAACAATTTTAATGAAACATTTATGTCCAAAACAACAAATATGTACTTTCAGAAGGCAAACAGAAAAAATACTCTTCATGAAATTCCTGAAAATTAGCTTATACATTATTTAGAATAAATGACAGAACTATGTATAAAAAAATAATGCAATTATCAACTACCAAACAATTACTAACTCTACGATACAATCGTGTAATAGCTAACAGTTATACAGAACAGTTTGTATCTTCAAAATTTTTGCCTCCTAGATTTTTTCTGGGCGAAATCATCAATAACATAATCATATGAAATCTCCCTGCCAACGTCCTGGTTGATGCTTATGATGCCAAGGCCACTGAGGCGATCCTGCCCCATTGATGATCTGAGGTAATTCTTGATTAGCTTCATCTTAGAGAAGCTCCTTTCGGCTGACGTACTGTCACAGGTAGAGTGCAGGCAATTCTTAGTGCAACCCAGAGATTGGGGTATAGTTCCTCCAGTTGCTTCTGATGAATGAAGGAGAGAAGCTCCAATGCAGTCATGTTGTGTGAAGGTAAAGTCGGCAAGTTCTTAATTTCGAGGGCCAGTTCTCTTCCATCAATGTCAGAGTGAGCTCCAGAGCTCAGTATCTTAGAGAGCTTTTCACACTTGCAGGACAAGTCTTCCTTGTTCATTGTGGTGAAGTTTAGGAGAACCCCAAATATGTCCCTCACATCATCTAATGCTTTGAATCTCTCATTTATTGACCCGATGGCACAATCCACCACCACATTGAAAAATTTGACTTCCAGCCTCTTTAAGGCTTCTGTAAATGATTCGTCAGGAGCTTCGTAAGCAAAGTGCTTTTTTGTGGATCTGAGCCTCTTCTCCTTCAGCACAGCCTCCACATTCATTTCCTTACATATGTCCCTAGCTACGACTTGTGCGGCAACAAAACCTGTGTTTCTGTAGCTGGTGAGTGAGTCTTTTGTTTTTGTGAGGAGGTTAACTACCACATCAAACTGCACTGTAGGAGACTGCAGAAGTTTGCTCACATGGTTAACTGCATGAAGAATGTCATACCATACTACTGTGGAAATCTGAAAGCGATAAGACCCTACCTCCTCTGCAAGTGCTTGTACTTCAGTCCTGGCTATGGCATCTGTGGCATTGTTTCGACTTCCAACAGGGCCTCTCTGATGTTGTGGCTCTGGTATCGCACAGCCTCAATGCTCTTAACCCTTTCATGCCGTATGGGCGCAAATGAGACCATCAAATTTTGAGAGATTTTAGTCATTTTGGAGATATAACACAAGTGGTTTTTTGTGGCATGAAAAGTAAACGAGAATCAGGTATGAAAGGATTAAGCCGGCTCTCCCACCTGGTTTCACTCGAAGACTTGAGTGTTATGTTCACGTGCTTCTTTAGGATTGTCCATCTCTGTGTAGCTGCTGCAAAAAGGTTGTACAATTTTTGTACGTTGCCAAAGAAGCTGATGGCATCTGTGGAAGCTTTAGCTGCATCAGCCACTACAAGATTCAGAGTGTGAGCCCCACATGGAACATAGAGTGCACGACAGTTCTTCTCTAATAACCTTGCCTGAACACCTTTGTTCTTGCTCTTCATGTTCGCTCCGTTGTCATATGACTGTCCTCTGCAGTCATCAAAGTGAATATTCAGTTCATCTAGTCTCTTCAGAATCAGAACTGATAAACCCAGGCCTGTACTTTCTGAAGCCTCAAGAAAGCCCAAGAAGTATTCTTTTATTTCTGGTACTTCACCCATTTTAACAGTTCTGATAATAATCGACATCTGTTCTTGGTGGCTTATGTCTGGAGTGCAGTCTAAAATAAGTGAGTAATATTTAGTTTGTTTTATTTCTGCAACAATGGCATCCAAGATCTTCCCACAATGGACCCAATGAGCTCATTTTGAATGATGTTTCCTAGGTAACTTGAATGACTATATTGGCCATTTTCGACTCTGCTGATGTGTTGTTTCATCACTTGATCAAATTTGGCAAGCAGCTCAACCTCCTTCAAGAAGTTGCCGTTGTCTCGATTGTACAATCTAGAGGAAGACCCCCTGAAAGCAAGGTTTCTCTCTGCCAGTGATTGGATTATACTTACAAGACGTGTGAGAACATCTCGCCAGCGTCTTCGCTCTACCTCCATTAATGACATTTCAGTTTGGTCAATGGTCCTCCCAGTTTTTAGCCGCAGTTCCAGATCCTTCATGTTGCCATGTTATCTGCATGTTCTGAACTATTTTCATGGCCTTTCAGAAGCGAACCAACGTTTATCCAGTCTGAAAGTCCATCCGTAATTAGTTTGTATGACTTCCTTGAAAACAACTTGCAGCAGAAGCAATAAAGAGCATCAGTCCTTCTAGAGTACATCAGCCAGCTTCGCTTTATTTTTTCCCCATTAATTAATGTTCTGTACATGTAATGGTGATGAACAACGCTTCTACCGTCCTCTCTTTTAGGGAATATGAAATCTGGACTGATTTGAAATGGTCCGCGAGACACCAGATCTGTCTTCAAGGCATCTGACAGGACAACTGGCCAGTCATACGGATCAAGCGGTGGAGCAGATCTTGGTTCTTGTTGCTCAGTAGAAATGCCTGTGTGTGGTGTTTGAAGCTGAACAGAAGATGGGCCACTTGTTGGTTCATCAGGCTCTACTTCTACTGGTGTTTGAGGTTGCATAGAGGGTGGTCCTGCTGTTGGCTCATGATGCTCATCAGGCTTTGCTGAGGATGGCTTTTCTGAGAAGAACATAACATTACATATTCTGTTAATTTTTGCTAAAATACTCTTTCTTATCTTGTTTGATAATTATAATTGATCTGTGTGAACAGAATTTGAGGTGATGTGATCCATTAAATTTCACATTTCGAAATATTATAAATATTACAGAGACTAGCTTACTCTACACGATTCCTGAGCACTTGCCTAGCTTGATGGTCTACCTAACCTAGTTGCCTGAACTGTAATCATAAGAATATACAAGTGGCACATCTCACCTGTGCTACTGGAAAGCTTCTCCCCCTCTATTTTCTTCTTTTTCCGTTTTTCAGCTTCTGATGGATAATGTCGTTTCATTTTCCAAGATGCACGAAGTCACATCTAGTTAACCACAACTAATCTGCTAAATAATAATAATAATAATAATATTAATAATAACTTCAGCTATAATCCTATTTTTGCCCAATGAGCTATGACCTGGGAGCCTGTCTAGGGGCCCCCTCGTAGCAGCGGGGCCCTAAGTGGCCGCTTAGTCTGTTTATGCCAGGAAACGGCCCTGGGTTCAGGCTTCGTCAACTGTATGCCTACCCCTGCCCTCATCAATTGCAAGTCTTTCAGTCACCTCGCGTACACTACGTTTTATATGAACTATCTCTTCCCTTAACTCACAAAAGAAACAAACCGATGCTCTCGGCAATCGCCATAGGACCGCCGTTGTAATCTTTAAAATCCGTCTACCACTGATTAACCCCACTCCTAGCACATGACGCTTTTTGCGACGGCATCGCGCAAGTTAAGATAGTTAACGTTTATAACCGTCACAAATTTAAGTTAAATTAAACCGGCACGCTATGAAAACTTCCAAATCGCTAAAAACCACTAATATTCAGTTACTTAACTATAACAATGTGAATATAAACGCAAATATACAAAATTCAGAACTTTCCAAAATTAAAGTTATTAGTAATATGCAAAAGTAGAAACAATATCAGAGAGCCCAGGGAATGCGTCTGCTCAGTAAGGAGTCTGGCTAATGAATCATAGATTGGGTATAGTTTAAGGTAGTAAAATTAAGGTTTTTGTGGTTCGGAACCCACATAAAATTGAGGTCCCCTCCACCACCACGGAGGACATGCGCAGTAAACAATTACAAACACGGTTAGATAGACTCCAAGAGTGGATCCTCGGGTCTTTGCTGGTCTGAAACATTATAACATTATATAAGGAAGAGCAAGAGTATGCTACAAACTGTTTAGGGACTACATTTCTAAGTTTAAACATTATAGCAACGCTCCTTGAAATCTTTTTTGAGATATAATTTACATGATCACTCCATTGCAAATTTCTGTCAAGCATTACACCAAAAAATTTTGTTACACTACACCCCTTTACAAGATACAAATTTTACTTATTAGTAAAAATCAGGAAATTTCTTTTACTAGTATTTAGGAAGATGGTCAACCATTTCATTAATGAACTGTGACTAGACAAATAATTTTTAAACCAGTCACTGATTGCTCCTCTAAATCCGTAACAATATAATTTATTAAGTAGAATATTATGGTCTATTACATCAAACGTCTTACTCAAATCTGCAAATATTGATATCATTATTTCTTTGTTCTCTTTAGCTATATTTGCTTTTTCCATAAGATTTAAAATAGTTATTTTTGTTGTTTTATTATTACGGAAGCCATATTGATTTGGAGATAATAAATTGTAAGATTCTAAATATCGCTGCATTCTACTTTTTACATTTTTTCAAAAACTTTGTTAAACACAGATAATGAACACACCGGCCTGTAAATAGTTACTAGTGCAGCATCAACCCTCTCAAAAATGAATGTTATACAACCAATTTTTAGCATTGATGGAAATATTCCTTTGAAAATACTTTGTTTGATTAATTTGGCCAAAGTTACAATATATCTTAGCTTTAACAAGTTTCATTATACAGGGTGTTTATAAAGTCCCTATCTATTTCAGTGAAAACATAGCAAAAAGGGTAAAATTCAATAAAAATATAATAGAAGGCATACATTTAATGAATACTTAAGCATATGATTCTAAATGAGCACCATCAGTATCTCTACAGAGTTCGAATCTGTCAGCAGCATTGCGGAACACATTTTGGAGCATGACAGGGGTTATTTTTGTAACTGCTGTTACGATACGTGCAAGTAAATCTTACAGATCTGTAACCCTCGTTTGATAGACGTTTGAGTTGATAAAACTCAATGATAAAACCCCATATGATAAAACCCCTATTGCCTCCACGTCCGATCCACCGATTTAGAAATCGTTCATTTAGGTACTCCCGAACAATGTTTGCGTAATGACAAGGTGCCCCATCTTGTTGAAGGACGACGGTGTTTAAAATGCCATCTGAATGAAGCTGGGACATTTACGTGCTCGTATTGTAACAGCAGTTACAAAAATAACCCCTGTCATGCTCCAAAATGTGCTCCGCAATGCTGCTGACAGATTCGAACTCTCTAGAGATACTGATGGTGCTCATGTAGAATCATATGCTTAAGTATTCATTAAATGTATACCTTCTATTATATTGTTATTGAATTTTACCCTTTTTGCTACGTTTTCACTGAAATAGATAGGGACTTTATAAACACCCTGTATGTACAGGAATGTTATGAATGTTATTTTTTTAGTTTTGTATTTTACCAATAATATTCCGGACATCAGTAGAGGTAGCAAGAATAAAAGAAAATGAATTTAGTGGGTTGGGTTGCATATATTCCAACGGTGAGTGATCATTATTTAGTAACTGTGATTTAAGGTTATTAGCCGATGAAGTAAAATGGCTATTTAAAGAGTTTACAATAGAAGTATCATCAGTGATTTCTTTATTACTAACATTAAGTTTCTCTATTGAATTTTTCTTAATTTGGTTTCCGAGAAGACTGTTTATGGTTGTCGAAATATTTTTCACGTTTCCTTTATGCTTGGAAAATTCATTATTATAATAGTTATATTTTGCAATTTTGATTATTTTAGTTAATTTGTTTCTGTATTGAGTATATCGTACTGTATTTTAGGAAATGTGAATAATTGAGGATGGCGTTTCGAAAAAGAATGAGGCACAGGGTGGCACAATCAATCATAAAGTAAGAAGTGTAGGGTCAGTGAGTAAGGCAGATGTTAAGAGTGAGAATGTAGATGAAGAATAAAAGTAAGTTTGAAGTTGATTAATGCATTAGCGGATCCAGAGATGGGGCAAAAGGGCCATGAAACCCTCAAAGTTGATAAAGGTGGGGCTAACACCACTTTTGGTACCTCCCCCCAAAACTCACGTAAAATACCTTTTTTTAACTTTTCGTTTTTCCGTTTTTCCGCTTTTCCTCATTTACTGAAATCCGTACATTGATCACTTACAATGGCGCTCATAAGTATTCGTACAGAGAAATATTTCAGTTATATTCGTTCTTATCTTTTGCAGCGTACCACGCATACGACAGTTATGAAAAGTTTACCGCTCGTTTCGAAAAATTTAATAAATAAAAAAAATTAGTTTAACTCCAACGCAATGGGTTGTGTTTGTAAAGAGCTGGCTACAGATCTTACGAGACCCGTTATTACTGCACACGTATCTGGAAAGAGTTATAGGAAAATAGGAGAAGAACTTTGAATTCCATTTACGATGGTTGATGCCAGGGTGTGAAACTCACCAAAATTTTCCGATGGCCCACAGGAGCAATGAGCTTGAAAATCTACTGACCCGTAAAGAAAACTAGTGGCCCGCTCTGCTCACAATGTAAATGCAAAAAAAATGAATGTTATGGGACAAAAATTTTTTAAACTTTAAGAGCTAAGAATCTCAGTGAGTGATAACTGATGAGTAAAATGTTTGATAAAAAAGAACTCATGGATTTTATTAAATTAAATTTTATACAAATAAATTGAACTGAAATTTAAGTCAATGGCTAACTATTCCATATTTATATCTTACATTATATACAAAATGATGTGCTGTATATAAACTCCCCAATTTTTATATACGGTGTAAAAATTATTTTTCAAACTTATACAAGGCATTATTCACTTTAGAAATTCCTTCAGTAGTATCGAGTCCATAATACAGGGTGAGCGAAAAGTCCCTGTGCACCTGCACTGTGTTGGAAGTGGACAGGTGCACAGGGACTTTTCGCTCACCCTGTATAATAACGTTATTATATCATGATCGAGTCTACTACCGGCATCAAATTTTTCGGGTCAACGGGCCAGCCGAAATTTCGCACGCTTTGGGACAATCAAACCTCTACCAAGGTGTGGATGATCTTGCAAAATTTCAGAACGTACACCTAGATGGATTGAAAGAGAGGCTACTGGGAATCTACGAGTGACTGCAGGTAATATTTGCCAAATATTAAGAATGCCTAAGATCGACGTCCATCCCTATACTGTACGGCGTTGAGAAATGAATGTAAATAAATGAGAGAGAATGGTTTGCATGGGAGAGCTGCTCGAACAAAACCTCTGCTACGAAAAACGCACAAAGAATCTCGTTTAAAGTACGCCAAGAATCATCAAAATGATGGATTTGCATTCTGGAAGAAAGTTCTCTGGACAGACAAGACTAAAATTCATTTATTTGGGAACAACGAGGAACGGTATGTTTGGCGAAAACCAAATACTGCATTCGAGGAAAAAAACATCCTACTTTCGTTTGAACATGGTGGTGGTAGTAGTTTGCTTCTTTGGGGATGCTAGTAGTATAGCCGCAAAAGGTTAGAGTGCAGGAATGTTGCAAATTATTACGTAATGTTGCAAAGGGGGTGGGGGTTATGCAACAACTCAATGCTGCAAAGGGGGTGGGGGTTATGCAACAACTCAATGTTGTACATGGTGGGGTGTTGCAAAGGGGGGTGGGGTGTTGCAAAAAAGGGGGTGGGGGGATGCGGCAGGTGCAACAAGGAAACTTGGAGGCGGCGTTATCCCCCAAGAGAAAGGAGAGAAAGGAGGAGAGGTGTTCACCTGGCAGGAGCCAAGTGCATATTAAGACTTCAGCCGAGTAGGCGTTGTCTTATAGACTCCTAATCAGCCAATTGGCTTAGAAGGCGTAAATGGCTTGTTCAGGTTGAGTTGCCAGATACCACTTTTTATTGTATACATTATTATAGAGAGTTGCCAGATACCATTTTAATTGTATACATTATTATAGACTCCTAATCAGCCAGTTGGCATAGAAGGCGTAAATGGCTTGTTCAGGTTGAGTTGCCAGATACCATTTTAATTGTATACATTATTATAGACTCCTGATCAGCCAGTTGGCTTAGAAGGCGTAAATGGCTTGTTCAGGTTGAGTTGCCAGATACCACTTTTTATCGTATACATTATTATGGAGAGTTGCCAGATACCGTTTTAATTGTATACATTATTATAGACTCCTAATCAGCCAGTTGGCTTAGAAGGCGTAAATGGCTTGTTCAGGTTGAGTTGACAGATACCACTTTTTATTGTATACATTATTATGGAGAGTTGTCAGAAACCGTTTTAATTGTATACATTATTATGGAGTTGCCAGATACCATTGTTCAGGTATACAGTTGCCAGATTGTACCATTTATTTTCTTAAAAGTTGGTTTAGACTTCCGCTAGTAGGTTTAGAAGGCGTAACATGATATAATTAACCAAAAGAATTAAGTAAAACAACATTACATCATTCTGTTTATTATAAATATATAGAAAATAAATATACATTTGAATGATCAATAATAATAGAAATATGAACGAGGAATATGCATATAATCATATATCCGTCAATATAAGTACAGGAGAGAATATACACACACACACAATTATGGAGATATATAGAAATAAATATACATTTGAATGATCAATAATAACGAGGAATATGCATATAATCATATATCCTTCAATATAACAGTACAGGAGAAATATCACACAAATATGTTAAATATATAAATACATTTCACTTTTTTTTTCAAAATACTAAACTCGCACTTAATCGAGTCTACAATTACATCATTATTGCTCTGCATTACGCAGTATATGCGGTTTAATAATATTTCACCGCTTAAAGTATAGGGAAACCTGTATTCGATATGAAGGGCTTTCATATCGTTCAGTACTATTTTTGTTCCCACTTTACAACCGGTTGGTAAGTCATCTTTAAATACGTCTAGAATACAATCAAAAGCACGCACAAAGAGTTCATCGTTAGCTACATTATTAAACACAAGTTTATAAACACGCTTTTCCAATCGAGGGTTTATTTCTACCGACCCGAGCTTTTCAATCGTGAACTCGTCTTCACTCAACATAGCGGCAATTGAAATAATCTTCTAAATCGTTACGACAACTGCGCGTTATATAAAGAAATAGTTCTTCAGGGTGAACGGTGTAGGTGAGCTCAGCCTTGTACCAGTCAATTGCTTTGTACCAAAGTTCATGGTATTTCAAAGAGTCTAAACTTTTTAAATAAACGTCCAGCTCTAGACCATTCTCACCTTGTTCAGCCCTACACTCGGTAAACCCATCGAGCAGAGCGGTGTATGCGTATTCAAGTACTGTATCAAAATAAAGCATATCCGTAACACGCGCGTCTAATATAGGTTTCAGCTTGCGGAATCCGACGATTTCAAACATTCTGTCGAGGATGAAACGGTTTCGCGTAGGAACAAGAGCGTTATTATCAGAAGCATTCTTCCACATCAGCCGTATATCAATGCATGGCCGATCGTTATTTATACACAACGTACATACAACGGCGTATGAGGGTGCGTCACTAATCTGCTCTCTTCTTGTACCTACGTTAGCAGGTATTTTATAACGATCTTCACTCCACTTCTCAACTATCACGAAGATTCTATTCATCTCCTCGACACTTAAATAAACCCGTTTGTTTGTTTGTCTACATTCCGTTTCCAGTACATAGCTAACGGTACCGGATTTACGCCTGAACACGCGCAACGATTTCGTCACGGACACATCGTACGAGGCGTTGAGAATGCTGCTCAAAGGAAGTTCCATCGTATTCGAGGAGCGCACGTCCACTCGGTTCAAGCTCTGAGATAACTATGAGCCGTGTGAGGCACGCAGGTAGGCAGGAACGGTTCGATGGGGGCTGACTCGATGATACGTGAATGGGCTTGTTCGAACTCGTATGATCCGCGAGTCGCACCATAATCGTGCGGCGAATTGTTGTACATATTGGGTAGGTGTTTTTCCGGTACAAGAATTAATTTCGGTTTTATCACTACCAGACTACGCACCAGACAGTTTCCCTCAGGATAATTTTCACGAACTAGGCACATTTTATAATGTTTTACTAAACATCTTCACACTCCGGCGCACTATTTGAGAGGAACATATGCTCATATTTTTCCTTTCTGCCCAGCAAACGATACTCGTCTCTAAAGTCTGTTAAAAACTCACGCAGGGCACTAGCCACAACCTCACTACGAACCTCATCATGATATACATTAATATAGTGATAAAAATACTTAAGATTGTCCATGATGACGAGATTCACATTTTCAGTCGTAGGGTATGAGTAATCGACATGGTGTAACATGACATAATACCGCTTGTCACACCACCCATCCACAAGACTCATTATCCATACCTGCTGCTTCTCTTCTGCACGCGTTGTTTCTTTTACTTCACGGTATATGTGAGACTTTATAAAGTTTAGCTCTACAGCATACTTCAGCACATCGTCTGTGCAACGAAAGCCTTCAACGGTCTCACCAGAACATCCGTAGAGTATTTGTACATCTTGCAACTTCGCACAATCCAATGTGGTTTTAAAAGAGGCATAGGAGGGGGGAATAGGAAGTTTTTCGGTATCCACCACATCTTCACACTTTGCTGAATACCATTTCATAAACGTTGTACAAGCAATATTAAAGGTAGCCATTTTCTTCTGAATACACGTCTGATCTCCTTTTTTTCTTCTACGCTGGCGAATACACGTCTGATCTCAAGGGCTTACTGCAGTCGACTGACCACGCAGGGAATCCCGATAGCAGCATGACTCACGTTGCTGGTCTTACAGTGGGCGGAGCTTAGAACTTTCACCTGTGCACACACACAACAGTGGGCGGAGCTTAGAACTTTCACCTGTGCACACACACAAAGGAGAAAGTAAACGCTAATTGAAACATGATTTATTTAATAAACGAGATATTCAAGTTATATATATTTACAAATACGATTTAATAAACGAGATATTCAAGTTATATATATATATTTACAAATACGTGTAATAAATAAGTTAACAATAGATACATCAAAGATTATATACAAGACATTTACAAATACGTGTCATAAGTAAGTTAACAATAGGCGCATCAAAAGTTATGGTATCCAAAGGGTACGGTATCATAGGTACCAGGTAACTGGTAACGTTTCCTATAGGTGTTACGGCACACCTTCGTACCCCTAAGTTCCTTCACGCCCCCCAGCTTCTGCGCCCGAAAATTGTGGGTGCCTACAGTTAGTTGGGGAGGTCGTTCGCCCTCATCGTCCAAGCACACTAGATCCTTCAACGATTCAAAGTTAACAACCCGCCGATTCGCATGGTTGAGCGTAATACCCTTTGCCTTCACGATATATTTCATATCCTCCCCCACCCTCACCCGTACCCCATAAGTTTTAGGTCCTGTTGAGACAAAAGAGTCGGCGTATGCGTTGTCCCCATACTCATCCTTGATCTCATCAGTGAGCTCGCCGAGGAACTCCCCAATAGCGGGCATGTATTCACCCTCCCTCTCTGTGAATATCACGCTATCTGTATCGGCATACAATACTCTCCGCCCAAGAGAATGCAATAGACCCCAAAGTTTTATACGGGCGTAGGCTGTTGTGAAGCTGGCCACAGGTATGTTTGTAACCCTTGAGGTATCTGTGGCCAATTCAGTGTTGTTGTACTTTATTATGTAAGTATTACCTACATTCACGATCTCCATGACCTCTTTATCGGGAGCATTGGCATAATCCCAGACATCACTATAACTTTGTGCCAAATGAATGTTCCCTTTGCCGGTATTCTGTGCAAATTTTCCCCATAGACTGTTTAGACACAACTTTGCACTAAAGCGCTTGCCAGGATTCTTTGCAATTTGGGCACGATCAAGTTGTATACCTTCGCGGTCGCGGTAACGTTGAATATAGGCAGACTTTTCATCTTCGGTATCAACTCCTCGCGGATACCCTGATGCCTCAACCTTATCCTTCAAAAATGCGTTTATATATGGTGTGAAAAGGTTGGGTAGCTTCTGAAACCTCCACACCTCATGTATCTTCAGTATTCTATATCCATGGCGTACGGCTAGGGCCAGCTCAGGACTTGTATATACGCCTCTGATCTTACGCTGGTGGGGTATATGGTTACAATCGCCGTTATTCTCTTCCGCGCACTTCACGCACAGTGGGAACATGAGCTTGTGGTCGATAACGACAGGTAAGATTGGCATCCATAAATTGCGTGGGGGGAGTACGTCTACGAAAGAGAGCCAAAGTAACGATCATTCAAATTTCTTGAAAATTCATTGATGGAGGGCAGGTTAGGTCCCACCAGTTTCTCAGGAGCGCCCACGGGGTACGGATTGTTCTTCATCACGTATGGGTATAAAGAACAGAAATCGTAGTAATGGAGCTTCACGCCCTCCGTAGGTGGAAAGTATAGTCTGAATGGATTTGTACGTCCTCCAAACAAGCTATCACCACATTTGAGAGGATCCAGCACCATTGAACGCTTGATCGTGTTTATTTCCTCACGGTACACCTCGTCTGTCTCCATCCGTGCATCATATTCATGCTCCCACAAGACTTTGTGAGTGAACTGTGATCCTATAAGTTGATCGCGGGTGCGGGTCCATGCAAGACAGTCGGCAGGAGATCTACCGTGGATATCTCCGGCGATTCCGCACTCAGGACGGGGGCATCCATGCCACCAGCATCCGTTAAAGGAGTACACAGTCTTCACACCAGTGACACGGTTTTCACTTAACCCATCAACCCAAAAAACACGACCATTAATCTTAATGGGTAATTCACACGTGTTGCGGGCGTGCTTTATGTATACACCTGTCTATTGCTGTAGGTGTATGAGCCAGTAAATAGCCTTGTGTCCGTAACTGCGGGGGTTGTTTCGGTGAATAATGGCTAAGGTGGCTTTAGGCATGAAGTTATTCTTGAACACCGTAAAACATAATGACGCGATGGTGGTTGCGACTTGCAGCGGATCGCATTTGAAACGGCCTATGTACAGTGCTTACAATAAGTCTCGCGCCTCTGTCTCGTCCGAAGCTAGTCTGTTAGGTATAAAATGGGCGGTCCTTATGGTAGCGGAGGTGGGTTCGGATTGGTGCACATAATTGCTCTAACCCCATCAATGACGTCCACATTATCATTGTGTCGATCACTCTATCTATTTATATATAGAGACATACTGTATATAGATATATATAGAGTATGCAGGAAATAACGTTTCTCTCTCTCTCTCTCTCTCTCTCTCTCTCTCTCTCTCTCTCTCTCTCCTCAGAAAGCCTTTGATAAGGTATCTCACCGCCGGCTAATGGCGAAAGTGCGCGCGCTGGGTATCGGTGGGGAAATAGGTAGGTGGATTGAAAACTGGCTGAAGAATAGGCGGCAGAGGGTTGTAATTAAAGGGGCTAGTTCGGGTTGGGCCTCGGTCACTAGTGGGGTTCCTCACGGTTCCGTTTTGGGGCCACTGTTGTTTATCATTTACATAAATGATATCGACGGTGGCATCGTCAGTCGGATCGCCAAATTCGCTGATGACACCAAGCTTGGGGCCAATGTTGGGACGCCCGAAGCGATCGAGGAACTGCGTGCGGACCTAGGTAGGATAGGAGAGTGGTCCGAAAATGGCAAATGCCGTTTAACTTGGGTAATGCAAAATATGTTGGGGAGTAATATCGAGGCGACTGATTGGAAAAGGACTTGGGTGTGTTAATTAGCAGCGACCTTAAATTTACCAAACAGTGCGTAGAGGTTGAAAAGAAAGCCCAGAAGCTGTTAGGTTATATCAGGAGGCAATTTCCGTTTCGGAACAAGGAGATTGTGCTCTCTCTGTACAATTCCCTGGTTCGGCCGCACCTGGAATATGCTGTGCAGTTTTGGTCGCCCACCCTCAGGAAAGATATTGAGAGGCTGGAGCGAGTGCAGGCGAGGGCCACAAAGTTAATCCCTTCCGTTAGGCATATGGGCTACAATCGACGGTTACGCGCCCTGAACTTGTTTTCGCTGGAAACTCGGAGGCTGCGCGGTCAACTCATCGAGGTTTTCAAGTTCTTACGCGTGTTCAACGATGTCGATTTTAGAAGCATGTTTAGTTTAAATGATAACCCAACTCGCAACAATGGTTGGAAGTTGGATTTGAAGCGGTTTAGGACTAGTGTGTGTGGGAATTACTTTACGTATAAGATCTGTCGCACGTGGAACAGGTTACCTTCAGAAGTTGTGAACAGTTCCTCTGTGGATCAGTTCAAGAAAAGGTTAGACCAAATCTTGCACACTATTTGAGGGTGTAGAAAATTTTCCCTGGCACCCGTTGCCATTGGTACCTCCTCGGTATGAGCCGCAAGGCATTTTGAGGTACTTCTTTTCCTTGTAACTCCTTGTAACTCTCTCTCTTTCATCACACTGCATGGCAATGTATCCATATAACGTTAATAATAACCGAAACTCGAGAAAATATACTCTCTGCCTTCCACTCTATCCCAAATCCTTTCTCTTAGTAACCTCTTAATACAAACTAATCTATCATATTTTGTGACTTTTTAACTCTGGTAGGATTCAATTCCATTCCTATAGTGAAGATACTTAAATTCATGTGTGTATTATGCCATATGATGTGCGTAATAAATAATTAATCATTTTTAAATAGTTGGAGCGTTCAAGGTCATCTGTAGTAATCTATAGACTACCCCTCAAGCCCACTCTCAACACTTAGATTCCCCTAAGACACAGGAGTCTTCAAGTAACATGAATGCGTAGAGATCTAAGGTGTTAGATTCCATATTATATAATTTATGTGCTAGGTTTAAGAACGCTGGCATTGAAGGATGGAAGGAAGGGACAGTAAAAGCGATAATAGCTTTCATGAAGGAAGTGGAATGAGGATGGAGGTAAGCGTTGCTATGTCGAAGGAAACGAGGTTGGGTGGGGAATTACGAAGGGACGAGGAAAGGGAGCCAGAGATTATTAATCTAATTCTGCCACCACGTTCTCCTGATTTGAATCCGATTGAAAACCTTTGGGCAATAATGATTAACGAATGGGAGAAACGCAATGAAAGAACATTTGAAGCACTTTTAGCTCACACGAGGAATAGTTGGGAGAGCTTACGCCGAACACCAAACATTTCCTACAATCTGGCCTCTTCTATGCCGCAACGATTGCAAGAAATTATTGATGCTGGAGGAAGCTATACGAATACTGATGTTAAAGCCATGACGTAAATGTGTATCGAATATATATTTATGTTAATATAGAATTTTATTATATTTTTATGTTTGACATCTATAAAAGTATATATTGTGACCATGAAAGAACTTTACTTATCCTTAGTTAGAATCTTTTCTTGCAATGTCTACGCTCGTGGAGATGATAATATATGCATTGTTGAAACAAACTATGAGAAGGTAATAGTTTCAGGAAAAAAATAAAAACTGGCAACATCGAGGCCATCACATGTTTATGGGAATTGTCATATGATATGCTACCAATAAACTCTTATATAATAGTATATACAGCATACTATATTACGTAATAATTACGATGAACAAGTCAAATGCAAATTTCTCTGATTCACGGCCCACCAGTCTTGCTTTAGACTAATGACTTTCATAAGATGAAATAGGTTACCACTTAAAACAATGGATAAACTATCTATTAGTGAGACGACCGTGACTTCCTCAAAATACGAGCGTGTGAGAGGTTCACTGAGGAATTTGATCATTAGATTCTTCACGTAGGATATGTATCACAAACAACAATATCGACAACAATTCCCAACAGTTACTTAATATCAATCATTGCATTTGAGCAAATAATTTAGACCTGCGTCAAAATAACTTAGGTATCATGCCATGATTTGGGATATTTGCCGAATTAGTCGTCTCTATAGTCTACAGTATATATTGAGACGGTATAATGTAATGCCCAGCTAATATTATGATGACTAGGATTGCTCCATAACCATCCCAACATCCCGAAACTTGGTCATTCTGCTTCTTAATCATTTGTATTTTAAACACTAAAATGTAGCAGAAGTGACGTAATAATGGACGTCATTGATGGGGTTAGAGCAATTATGTGTACCAATCCGAACACACCTCCGCTGCCATAAGGACCGCCCATTTTATACCTAACAGACTAGCTTGGGACGAGACAGAGGCGCGAGACTTATTGTAAGCACTGTACATCCTTCTAAAGGCCTGGAAACATACTCTAAGCACGCGCACATCATTCACGCAATAACGCTCACATTCATCAGCTATATTATATGGGTTACTTTTATTAAAACTGTTGTAGTATCGATCAAAGTTTTCACGTTCATCTACACTCATACAGTCATAGTTAAAATAATGTTTGGGTGGTGGTGGGCCTACGTAGTTTAAAGTCTCGCTGGTGAGGAAAGTGTAAGGGAAGTATCCTTTGGAAACTTCAGCTGCTACTCCCATCACCTTGGGTAGCTTTGCTAATTTACAAGGTGTGAACAATAAAGTGTCTTTAAATTGTACGTTGCCTCTTATTTGCATCTGTATTAATTTGTTGCCTCTTTTCAATGGATCACCTGTAAATATCTCAGAGGATTCGTGTTCAAGCAACTCCTTATAAAGGAACTGCGTGTCAAACTTTGTCCCGTTATGGGCAAAAATATACACAGTCATTTTTTTGAACTTGTCGGCTAACTTGACAATATAGGACACAAATAGTTTCACAGGACTATCGCGGACATTCGTTTTAAAAACGTTTGTCCGTTTACCGCATTTGGGGCACTCGTCACATTCGATCCCCATACACTCATCGCAGGTAGTCTGGCTCACAAGTAAATGTGGAATTACCGCTTTGGTTTCAGCGTTCGTACATGTTTCTATATCGTAGTATACAGTTATACAAGGGTTATTTTTAGGCTTAGCATCTTTCATATAACATACATGTTTTACTCCATCCGCCTTATATTCCTCCTGGCATGTAGGACAGTGAATTTCGTCACACTTGTGCTTAAATTTCCCCCAATTATCCATTGTGTGAAACATACCACATTCACAGATTCTCATTTTCCTGCACGTGCCAATTGATTTATGGAAATCAAAACAGCTATTATTGAAAAATGTGTGTCTACACACATCACAGTCTCTCTTCTCAGCTTCAACTACACGGCTTTCGCATTTGGTGCTTTTACACTGTTCACATACCATGTGACATTCTTTACAATGTCTCACTATATCATCCGCAAACTCGAGGCACCCCTTACACAAATCATGATGTCTCCCATATTTTCGACTTTTGTCATAACTCGCGTAAAGCCACCTTATATTACGGATGGGTAGATACGTTGTCCCTGACAATCCTAAAATAAGTAGGGGTCTTGTACGATCTCTCACACAGCTTTTAAAAACATACACAGTCCTACGACGATCATCCAACCCAAATACAACTATACGGACATTCATTTCCTGTTCTACCCTTCTCAGCTCTTCAGGACCCATATTACAGTCAAATTCAAGTTCACAGTCTGCAGCTAGTTTACGGGCACGCTCCACGACCGTAGGCAACCAAATTTTTGTGGCCTGTGTATTTTGTACAGTAAACATACGTGCTAAGAGTACTGCTATAAAGCCGCAACCACGATCGACGTTTATATGCTTTCGGTAAATAATCGGAGAATTGAAGTTAAGAGTATACGGTATGGCACTATGACCCGCAACACGGAATACACGGTCAATATTTATCGTGAAGGTGTCCATATTAAAGGCTATACTACTTTGGGCGGCTTGCATTGTACGTCCTAATATATATTCTACATCTTCAGCCGCCAAACGTCTAAATGGCACTACTACCCAATAATCATCTACATCACCGTCATCTGACCCGAATCCGAAGGACAGACTCGTCCTGACTTCACGCTCGTCGCGGTTCTGAAGAGCAACCTCTACAATACGCTGTACAACCCGGCGTAGCCCGCGCTCAATTCCATTGCTATACATGGCTCTACGGTCGACCCTGACTCTATACCGATTTCTAGTCAAGGCTAGGGTGGGGGCTGCGGAGCGCACCAACTCAAACGTTATATCATCCTCAACAGAACGGGGGACAAATGTGGCGGATGAATTAAGGGATATATTAGCGGAAGGTGCTGCTTGGGGGGTCTGTTGCGTAGGAGGTTGAGGGTTGGGGATCTATTATTGTAGACTTAACAGAACGGGGGGCAACTGTGGCGGATGAATAAGGGGATATATTAGCGGGAGGTGCTGCTGGGGGGATTGTTGCGTAAGAGGTTGAGGGTTGGGGATCTATTACTGGTGCAACAGGCGCGTATTACGGTCGCTTTATACCTGACGTGGGGTTCTCTTCATCATACCTCCGCTTTGGACGTGGTACCGGTATCGCTGGTGAGGGTTCGTTGGCAGGGGAGGAGATCACAACTACACAGTCGTCTGGGTCATCCGTAATGTCGATGATGGGGTGCTGTACCTCATCGTCATTCACGGTTCTGTGGGAGAAGAAAACAAAATATAACGAACAGCACTCAAAATTTGTAATATTTTGTAAATGATCCACTTAGGAGTGTGACGTGTTAGAAATGGACTCTGTAGAAAAATTCAGATTCACGAGCCCATCCACATGTATTATATCTGGACCTACAGGATGTGGTAAAACTGTGTTTATGCTTAAAATCATTAAAGAAAAGGGAGAGATGTTCTCGAAATTTGTGCATAAAGTTATATGGTGCTATTCGACGTATCAATCAGTGTTCAACGAGTACCAAGATGATATTTTGTTCCACAAAGGCGTATATGACGTTAATTCGTTAAAGGGAAATGAACATACAGTCATTGTAATTGACGATCTCATGTTGGAGATGGCTAAAACGTTTGCCGAGACATTTACAGTATTCTCCCACCATCTTAACATAAGCGTGTTCTTCATCAATCAGAATCTATTTTTCAAAAATAGATACATGCGCGATGTGTCGTTAAATACGCAATATCTAGTCTTATTCGCACAACGTAGAGATGTATCACAAATTGGGGTATTAGCCAATCAAATGTTCCCGAATCAGCGTAAGGAGTTTTTTGGAAGTTTATAAAGAAGCTACAAGCACGCGTTACGGATATTTGCTTTGCGACCTTCATCCGCGAAAACGTTTAGAGTGCTTCTAAGAACGAATATATTTCCAAACGAGCCTGAAACGGTGTATATTCCAGAATGACAAAGAAAAGACTAAAGAAATACCGTGAATTAATAAAAATCTATCATCGACTGCCCCAGGCAATGCAGCAGATGTTTATTAAAAATATCGACGCCGACTTTTTAAAATGCATCTGTGAAATCTGTCTTAACGTTATAAATTGCAATGTATCAATGAAACCCCCTCAGAAGGCTCGCCTACGCCGTTACAAGAACATAATACGTGCACTCGCTCGTAAAAGTCAAACTGTAGCGAAGAAAAAACAAATTATTGTACAAACAGGAGAGTCATTTCTCCCCATCATATTTTCAGTTTTGGGTCCTTTACTGACTAGATTAATATAATGAAGAAAGTGGTAGTGATTCCACACGAGGTGTATGCTTCACTGCAAAGGAATCCAGACACGGATCTAGATCCACGTAAAAGCAGACTTAAAAGAATGGAAAGCGAATTGCTAGCCCTATTAAACAGTGAAAAAACACCTGATGAGAAAAGAATCTTATACCAAGAAGCTCTGCAGAAATTTCTTCACGAGTACGAAAATTATAAGAACCCTACAGAGATTCCTGTGGTTATTAGGCACAGCACGGGGGACGATGGACATGGCGACATAGGATCTGTGCCCGACGATACAGCTGACCAACCAAAAATTAAGGGATTAGCCACACAACATATCGAGCATGTATTAAAAACCACCCTCCCACATACATTGAGGAGTAAAGGCTTAAGTCTTTATAATCTATTGAATGAGGATCCAGCCATACAATGGACCGATACAGCGAGATCATTGTGGAAGGATCAAAGGTACAGGGATCGAATATCGTAGACATTGTCCATGATCTGGTGAGAAAGTGGGATAGGCCATCACCATCAGGATGGAAGCATATTAAAGCAAGACTACAACAAATAAATGTCCCTAAAACGTTGATAGGAAATCTGAACAGGTTAAAGACTTGGAACATGCAACGCATGTGGCACAATTGAAGACGCGTCACCCCGACGGTAACACCTTTGAAGAGGAGAAAGAAGAGGTTAAACAACGGTCAACCCTACCCAGTGCCTCTAAAATACGCAAATGGCTAACGTATTAACTAAACGCTATTATGACATTTCTAACCCATCCTCTTACGGCGGCGTAGATAGACTGTACAGAAGTGTTTACGGAGTAGGGAAAAAAGATGTTGAAAGATTTTTGAGGAGCAGGACGCTTATACGCTTCATAAGCTGTGAGAAAAAGGTTAAAACAGCCAAGACAACGGCTTCCTCGATTGATTCTATTTGGCAAGCAGATTTAACAGACATGCAAAGATATTCTGTGTATAACGATGGTTACCGCTACATTCTATCATAATAGACGTATCTCTAGATATCTGTGGCTAGTTCCTCTGAAAAATAAATAACCTGAAACAGTTGCTAAAGCCACCAAAACGCTAATGTTAAAAGAAAACAGGGTTCCTGGCTATTTTTGTACGGATATGGGGGAGGAATTTATAGGCCGTGCTTTTCAGAACATGTTGACAGAGTTTAATATCAGCTATACACAACCAATTCTATACATAAGGCTTCTTTAGCTGAAAGAGTTCAGCGCACCATAAAGGAACGCATGCACCGTTATTTTACACATAAAAACACATACAGATTTCTAGACATTCTGGAATCATTGGCATCATCCTACAACCGCTCACACCATCGCACGATTGGGACAACACCTAACGAAGTTTTAGAAAGAGGTACGCTCCCGAGAAGAGATGGATCACCAACACCACCAACCACTCGGCGCGCTTCAAAATCAATGATTATGTAAGGCTGTCGCGTTCGGGGAATAAATTCGCAAAGGGTTTTGAGCAAGGATGACACTCGAGATTTTGAAAGTTAGGGCTATGAGACCTAAAGGTGAGATAATGATGTATTACATTGAAGATTTGAATGAGGAAGAAATCTCAGGAGGCTTTTACCGCGAGGAATTGCAGAAAGTTGCGTTTAATTTAGGAAAAAATTTTAAAATTGAGAAAATTTTAGGCAGCAAGGTTCAGGAAAGAGAAAAATGTACCTGTGAAATGGCTAGGGTACCCAGAAAGCTTCAACACCTATATAAAAAGCTGATGCAATAATGAAGCTTAAATAGTATGCAACATGGCTCCTAACCATTTCTACGTCACACACTCCCTCCTCCTCGTCCCTGTCTGTACACCCTAACAACACACTAGCCAACTTTGTAACAGAACTCCACGGCACATTAAATTGGGTCGTGATTCGTATGAGGTGGGGATATGCGAAATTCAGCTGGACACCATCTTTTTAATATTGAACATAAAGAAACCGTTTTTACGATTCTTAGAGACATTGACGAGTGTGAAAAAGCTGGTAGCTATGGATGAAAACTATACGTATCGCTCGGACTAAGGTTGCACGGTATACAGTACAGAAGTAAGACTAGGAAAGGGTCAATATGGTTCGGTCGAGGATGTTGTGAGAGACTTAAACGTAAGTTTAAGAAACTCAAACCTTACGAATGATTTAGTATACGAAATCGTAAACAAAGGAAACCTGCACATTAGTGTGGACCAAAAAATGAAGTTTTAAAAATCTTTGTTCCACATGAGTAATGTTATTCCTTTTGCTTACCTTAATCAAATTACAAAATTTGAAACCTCTACGTCAAGTTTTAGGGGTCCCGAGAAAATTGCACTTTTCCTTTTAATGCTGAAAAAATTAGTTTTTTCATTTTTCATAAGTTCTGCTTTATTTTTTGTTGGAAATTCTTCACGATTCTTGAAAACTGTTTTGAGCAGGTATGTTTGTCCCTCTTCTTAGTTGTCACTGCTTGATTAAATTTTTCAATCAATGCAGCACCCCGCTCAGCTGTGTCATTGTCACTCTAAGGGCACGAACTCTACACAGCCTCTTTGGTACTCAGGCTCTATTCCCCATGTTGATGCAGAATTTTCAGTGAAGAGAGAATGAGATGTTAGAGCATCAAAAAGAGATTTAGTCCTTGAAGTAACAAAATCAGAAATCCTTTTTTCTTTAAAGAAGCTAGGGTTACCTTTGCTTCTAAAACGTTTCAGTCCCTTATTTCTTGGAGGCGTTTTGATATTATTTCGCATTTGCTCCTTTTCTTCAAGGGATATGCTTTTGTCAAAGAACTTAATCCAACAAGTGTTTCTGAGAGGTACCACAGATGTCGTTTAATGGCATTTGGGCTTGCTTGATAACACTGATATAAAAAGAAATTTCCTCATTATTGCAAGATCTTGCAAAAATTTAAGATCAACATTTGGGGCTCCTCTGGTTGAGAAAGCTTTTGCCCAAGATTATGCGTATACCAATGCAACAAATAAACAAATTTCTGTTTTGCATCAAGTTCTTTTTTAGTCATCTTAAATTGATTTTGGAGAAGAAAAAGCTTAAATGCATAAATTCCTTTGCCATCCATCTTGCATGATGGTACGCTCAGGTCTCTTCAAGGGAGTATTAGAAATGCTTTCTTCTCCAAAAACACAAGAGAACAGTTGAAAAAATTCTTTATAATCATCTCTTGGCTGTTTAGAGTTGAGTGCCTCCTTCATGATTAAGACTGTTGATTTTTTAAATCATGAACTCTTTCAATTATTCTGCAGCTTTGGAATCAACAGCAGTTGTGATTTGAGAATGATCCATAAAATCCCATTGAGTTTTGAATCTTTTGAAGATTGGAATATCAGGTCAGAGGAATGGCCCATAGAAGTCGGAAGACTTGAGATAGAACAATCTCATAAATATGGTGTCTGCAGGCTAAATATAAAGCTCTTTTCCAGTTCTTGTTCAATTTTAGTGCAAGCTCCAGCATGGATTCCGGTATTGGATGCTGTTTGTCAAATGACAGCCCAATAATTCTCTGGGTCATATCATGTTCTTGCAGGAGAGAAATGCAAACACGAGCCATCTCCGTACCCGTGCAGCAGTGACTTTAGGAATTCCCAGCAATTTCTCTTCACCATTCCCACTGACTAACACTGCAATCCTTTCCGTTCTTCCTTCGCCTGCAAGAAAAAAGTAAAATATATAATTTATATATAATTTATATATATTTATATTTTAATATTTTATTTTATATATATTATATTATATATTTAATATTTTATTTTATATTTAATATATTTATATATATTATAATTTTATATATATATAATATATATTTTAAATAAACTTGACTTATTTAAAATTAAACTTGATTTATTTTAAATTAAACTTGATTTATTTTAAATTAAACTTGATTATTTTAAATTAAACTTGATTTATTTTAAATTAAACTTGATTTATTTAAATTAAACTTGACTTATTTTAAATTAAACTTGACTTATTTTAATTTGAACTTGACTTATTTTAATTTGAAGGTAAAATGGTGTAGATTGTGAAAACTAGCTTCAGACAGTGAAATGTAACCTAATTAAATAGAAATATAGCTATCAAAATGTTTAATTAAAACCAACCAGATAATAACACATTGCCTAGGTGTGAAAACCAGACCCACAACTAAGTTTTTCACCTGAGAGATAAATAAAATATGCTAAATTAATCAGACAAAAAAACTAACCTGATATCTGGGAGCATTTTTCCATCCCAATGAAGAACTAAGGCTCTCCAGGACAAAATGCTTGCTCTTGATATTCTGTTGCTATTTCTTTGCGTAACTTTTGACGAGTTCGAAGCATAGTAGATTTTGACACTGTAATGTTTTCCAAATTATGGCTAAAGACTGAGCACACAACAGCATAAGACATAGCTGCATCTCGATTGGAAAGATTCATTCTATCATAAGCTGCTACAACATTTTTGTCAATAGGCTTTGACTTTTTAGGAGCCAACTATTTTCTTTTTAAATTGCTCTTCAGAGGGACCTTGAAAATTCATTTCAAGGTTGTCGTCATTAGTTGATGATGATGATGACGATGTGAAATCATCTCTATTGGCAGGCAAGAATGATCTTTAGATCTCTTCTGCTCTTTGAGGGACTCTTTCACACTCTAATTCTTCACGATGAAGCCTTCTTTTCTCTCTTTTTGCAAGAATTTGGTCTACTGTACCCATGCTACTTTGTGTAGGATATTCTTGCTGGCTTAAGTAGAAAAGCTTGTCTTCTTCATTTGACATCATCAAAAGGCATTAGAGTGACCAATATCAAGAATTTCAGCCTTAATTTCATCTTTAAACATAGCTTCTTCAATACGGCATTTTTCCTCGGGCTCTTTTCTGTTTTTCATCAATTTATCATAACAGCTTATTAAAGAGTCAATCTTTCGGATGGCACTGTCTCTACGCATTGTGGGAATCCTGGCTTTCTCCCAGTAGGTCATCACTTCATCTAAGCAAAGATTAATGGATCTTCTTCGTCCCAATTTTTCCTCTTTTTGATGGAAGAAATATGTTTGCAAAACTTGCAGTTTTGTAGGTAAGCGGCAACAAAGTATATCTTTATTTAAATGGCCAATGAGCCAAACTTTAGTTTAGAACGAGTAGCCATTTTTAGTTTAAAAAATTAAATTTCTGAAATAGTAAAATAAACAGTTAAATTAGGAGATAAAAGGATAACTAAAAGGTTCAAGCCAATTAGGCAAAGCCTTTAATTTAGAGTTGACCATTAAGGATAATATATTTATCCAAAATTTTTGTTTTCCTTATTAATAATTTTCTCTGAAATAATGATCTAAATTGTTTTTGTACTCTATTAACACCAAAAATTTCTTAAATAAGAAGAAATTTTTTCATAAGTTGCAACTCAAGAGTTGAGTTGATCATTGATGTTCTAAGCGCGCCTATTCATTGGAAAATTTTTATAAGTCATTAAATCTCGGGACCCCTAAATATTCTCATATTTGACCAAACGTTTGCTGACATGTCTATCTGGTCCAAAGGAGGAAGGGCATTAATGTGGAACAAGGATTTCTTCAACTTTATAATTTACCCCCCATTTTGGTCCACACTACTGCACATACACTAATACTAAAATCAAAGACTAACAGACGTATTAAAAACCGCAGGATGTTCAAAATTCTAACCAATGGCCGATATAGCGCAGCCTTCCAAAGAGACACATTTCACGAGACAGCATGAATTGTCCAGATTAATGTATCAATTGAAGATGGAGAAATTGGCTGAAAGCTCTCAGTCCCCAGACATGTGCTATATTTACAGTAATATAGTGGAGCACCAGTTTGTTGGGGATACCCAGGCACGCCTGCTGCGCATTGCTCACATCCCCAGCCATAGAGGAAGGAGTTTGAGTATTACATATGACAGACCCCATTATGTGAATGTCGCAACTAATTTAATAACCAATATCTCAATATATATAAAAACGATTGAGGGTAACGGGAGCTTAACAGTGAAGCTACACTTTCGACGCACTGAGTTATAATGGAGAGAAAGCCTTTCACCGTCTATCGAGGGGTGAGATACCAGCGCGGTAGTGGACGTGGATCCATTTTTTCATCCGTACTACGTACGGCTGTTCCTTTGCTGAAGAGGGGTGCCAGATACCTCGGAAGGAAAGCGCTACAATCAGGTCTTAACACTGCAGAAGACATATTGGCCGGGGCTAAACCTAAAGAAGCTCTAAAAAAACATTTAAAGCGTACACGGGATGAAATCATCAAAGATGCAAAGAGAAAAATGCGTGGTGGCGGGAAGAAGAAGAGGGCTGCCCGGAAGAAGGGGTCACGTGGTATTAAACGTAAAAGGATATCAAAAAAGAAGTTCTGTAAGCGAATGAAACCTATGGTTGACCACTTTTTTGACTGATATAAGCTAAGGACATTGATCTCATGAATCATAGTTTGTTTACTACTTGTCGAGAGAGGAGGCACTATTTCTAACTCGCCATGGCACGCTTCATCCACCCATGTAGTTCACAATGCTGTAAATCGGAGCTGTCCCTTTTTGAGCTGCCTCCAACTCAAGTTTCTATTGAGCACAGTGATTTTATTACAATTAACCCTTTAAACACAATTAGTTCCCCGAGTGCACCTATAGAATTCGTGATACCCAGCTCAGGCCCTTACTTTTTTGATCCAAGCTGTGTGCACATGTACGCTAAGCTACGTATAGCCCATTCTGATGGAACGGTCTGCGATGACAAATATGCTGTATACCCTGAAACAAACTTTCTGCACTCCATATTCAACCAGTGTGACGTATATTTAAATCAGACCAACATATCGGCAGGCACGGGGTACTATCATCTACGAGCCTATCTGGAAAATGTCCTCAACTTTTCCAAAGAAGCGAAGGCTACCTTTTTAAGTGCCGAGGGATATTATCAAACTAAAGATGAAAGTAGTATAAAGGACAAATTTAAAAATTCTAAAAAGAAAATATACGAGTGTTTTGGACGGCTGCACACAGATTTCACTTTCCAGGAGAAGTTGCTTGTCAACGGGGTGGATATGAAAATAAAGCTCACCCGCACGAGTCCTGAGATCTGCTTAAATCTGGATGCTGATCAAGAAGAGGGTGCAAACCCCGTTGTGGTTCACATTATGGACACATACCTCCGCGTACGGCGAGTGAAATTAAGTTCACCAAAACAACTAGAAATTGAGAAAAATTTACTAAACGCTACAGTGAAATATCCTATTAACAGAGTACAAATCAAACTATATACGGTGCCTGCAGGGTTGGCATCGAAGCAGATAGAAAACATTGCCCTGGGAAATCTTCCTAAAAGGATATTAATCGGAATGCAGGACCATGCTTCGGTGAATGGAAAATATAAAAAGAGTGCCTTTAAATTCGAGAATTTCGGACTTAAAAATATAACTCTATACGTTAATGGCATTGCTTTGGGTGGAACAATGGATACGGACTATTCATCAGACGCTGTGTTACCTCTTTGTGCCAGAGCCTATAGTAATCTGACCCATATTGCAGGTGATTGTGATGAGCTTGGTAATGGGGTAACGCAGGAAGAATTCATTGATCAATTTAACCTTTATCCGTTTGACATTACACCTGACTTATCTGCTAGCGTAAATACGCATTTAAGCCCACAGCAGAGCGGAAACATCTCAGTGAGGCTGGAATTCACCAAGCCTATAGACGCGCCTATTAGTGTACTAGTATATCTCGAATCGCAAGCCCTAATAGAAGTAGATAGATTTAGGAGCGTTATCACTGACTTTTAAAATGGATGCTAATACACTTCAGAAAGTAATGAATAGTGAACGAGTCACACGTTCCAAATTTATCGGCGTGTTTGCGAAGAATGAAACATTGAGTTTGCCAAGTACGCGAGAATGCGGTAGTCTTATTGTGAACACAGATGTCATCGGTAATGAAGGGATTCATTGGATCGCTGTCTATTTTAAAAATAGACAGCGCCTGTACTATTTTGATTCACTCGGTACTCAACCCTGGAGTGACCCTATTATTGTAAAATTTCTCGCTCAGTTACATATTCCCGAAGTTGTATGGAACCCGTTTCGTATACAAGGATATTTTAGTAATACTTGCGGAATGTACTGCGTCTCATTTCTCATGCATATGTCATGTGATAAAGAATTTATAAATTTTTTAAATTTATTTGACCCGTGTCACACTCGCCGAAACGATGAAATGGTATGCAGACAGATAAAAATCCGTTTTCCAATTGTACGTACTCGTTGTATAGTATAATGTTTTTGTTCGTGTGTGTATATTTGTAACGGTATATTCTGTAGTTTAAGATGGTTATTGTACTGATTTCTTTCATTTAATAAATTTATGAAAATATATTGTCTTCTTCCCCAAAAAGATCGAAAAACACTTACATTATTTCGGTGTGACATTCATTATGCTGACTGATCAGTATATCCTCCGTATTCATGACACGAGATTCTTCAAAAGATTGTATAACACGTGTCAAATCCTCATCGGACCTTAAAGGAGAAAGAATAATGTTCATATTGATTCTTTTTTAATAAAAACATATACAGAGTATACAGACAGACCCCATTATGTGAAGATATCTTTGGTTCGAAACTCATTTAAGAGGTAAATCCGAATAACATTTAAAACACGCAAAAGATTGCCATAAAAATTTCGGTTTTAGCATAATGGTGAGTATCTAAATGAAGTATTTGACGAGATACTACAACCCTCCATATATATAAAATCATGTTTCTTGTGAATAAAAATAAAATTATAGACACTTACATTTCTATGGTAGTCCCTTGCGTCGGATTGTAAGGAGCGTCACTGCAAATATCTTCAACGGTTTGCGTTGGAAATAATTCATCACGGTCAATCGCGTTAAAAAGATTAATTGCAGTCAATGCTGCAGTGTCACCTTCTTCATACAAATCCGGAAAAGCGTAAAGTTCGTGGTCCATGGTGGAGGGAATGCACTGGCAGAGCGAATGATTATTCACTGACGCGAAAATAGCTACTGTTACCCCCAACTGAAAAATATTTCCTTTTATATGCACAATCACTAAGCTCCGCCCCAAAAGATTAAGACCAGATGTTCGTAGTGATTGGTTTGTCAGTGTAGCTGGGTGGAGCTATGATAAGTTTGTGTACCAATCGTAACACCGCTATAACGGGTCCGGACGAGTAATGGCATCTTTATATTTTCTCCAATAGATTTAATGCTCGTATTACCCTTTGCTGTCTTTACCATGTCAATATTTTTCCCCCACTATTCCCGGATTATTAGTCACTAATGTAATCGAGAGGATTTTATAATGAAGAAATTATAAATATATCCATTCCTTTAATTATATTTTTAAAAAAGAAAAGAGCATTCGGTTTCCACGTTAAACTGTGGGTCTAAGGCGGAGTGAAAACCTTAACCGTTGTTACAATTCGGGGAAGAGCTATTTGTTATTATTACTAAAGAGAAAAATCGTGCATTAGCATGTTTTGCAGCCATTACCCCCGGATCAAATGATCCTGTTATGTTGAAATTATGATGAGCAACGACTCCCTGACGAGATGTATTTCTTGAACTGATCCACATAACAGCTGTTCACATCTTCTGAAGGCTGCACGCGCCACAGATCTTATAGACAATGCAGGTCCTGTATATGAGCTTTAATTATCTCGATGAAATAGTGAGCAATCATTCCCTGACAAGATGTATTTCTGAATCCACGTTAAACTGTAGGTCTAAGGTCGGGTGAAAAGCTTTCCAATTCGGCGAGAAAGAGTTAATTATTATTACTACTGTAATTTGTACCACCCTATATATATATATATATATATATATATATATATATATATCCATTCCTTTATTTATTTTAAAAGAATGAACAAAACTCTCTCTCTCTCTCTCTTTCTATATATATATATATATATATATATATATATATATATATACAGGCTGTCCGAGAATTATCTGTACAATTTTTGGCTGTTATTAAAAGTCAACCATGAAGTGTAGAAATTCCAGTGTTGTCCCATTTTACAGAGAATCTCATTAAGTTTTTTCTGATACCAAGTTTTGACAAGTTTTTTAGAAATTCCAGTGTGTCCGAACATTATCTGTACAATTTCATCTTTTAATAAAATTCTTGATAACACACGTAAAATTCTTAAACAAGATTATTTAGAATCTGTATTTTCAAAAGTTTCTTTTATTAAAGTAACGTTGTTACAAACATTCGATATGTGCACCATCAGTGATTCGCAAAACATCCAATCGATAATCCAAATGTTGCCATGTACGCTGCAGCATATCCACATCAATTCGCTCAATAGCAGCTGTGATTCTTGCTTTTAAATCATCAATGTCTGTCACCCGCGTACATTTCTAAAAACTTGTCAAAACTTGGTATAAAAAAAAACTTAATGAGATTCTCTGTAAAATGGGACAACACTGGAATTTCTACACTTCATGGTTGACTTTTAATAACAGCCAAAAATTGTACAGATAATTCTCGGACACCCGGTGTATATATATATATATATATATATATATATATATATATATATATATATATATATACACGAGATAGGTGTACGCCTGGTGTGAATGAATTCAAAATGATTCTATAGTTTCATTGGTACGTTTTTATTTCCCACTAACTGTGTACACGAGATAAGTGTACGCATGGTGTAAATGATCTCTGAAGCTGTTCTTTTGCAGATGTTTATACAGAAAACATGTAATTGAAAACAATAACAAGGAATCGTAAAATTGTTAGTACTTTCAGAGTACATGCGTAATTTTGAAAAAACTTAGTTATCAAAATCATAATTAACAGAAATCGGCAAGGTTAAGAAAGTATAAAACATTTTCTTCGCTTCGAGAATGTATTTCATTGTAGAAGTAATAACAACAGCAAAATTAAGATTTGGAGTGAAGCGAGATTTATCCCGAGTGGTTTGGAAGAAAGGTCAACTCGCGGTTATTTCAAAAAGGCTTCTGGGAAAACGATTCGAATTGACCCAGATTCTCGGTAACCCTTTCCTCGTGTGTGTGTGTGTGTGTGTGTGTGTGTGTGTGTGTGTGTGTGTGTATAGATTTGAGAATATGTTAATGGAACGATTTCTTTTAATTGTTTAGTGATTTTTTTTTAATGTTTTAATTCACGTTAAGGTGAAAATCCGTTTATATATATATATAAGGAATGACAAAATTAAATAGACACGGTTATTATGATTCTTTATATATATATATATATTATATATATATATATATATATATATATATAAGGTAAGGAGAAAGTTGTTCATTTGTGTGTATTTCGTCTGAACTATATTTTGACGTTCGCGAAGGGTGAGAAGTTTGGGGGAATGAGGGAGGAGGGGGGACGACCGTGTGTTTTGAGTTGACCCAGATTCTCGGAAATCCTTTCCTCGTGAAAGAAAAAACAGCGCTTAATGATTAATTTCTTATATTGAATAATTAATTTCTTATAATAATTGATTCTCTTAAAAGGAGAAAATTCATTTGTTTTACATTAATAGACGTTTAGCTTCATTTGATTTAAATTAATATACGTTTGGCATTTTTTTCTGATTTTCATTCACATAATATGTACAGAGGCGTGTGTGTGTGTGTGTGTGTGTGTGCACGAGTTGTTCATTCGTTTATTATATATATATATATACAAGCACAGATGGGGTGAGAAGTTTGTGGGAATGAGGGAGGAGGGGGACGATCGTGTGTTTTGAATTGTCGTTTATTTCACCTTTCTTCGTAAGGTTTCTTTTCCTTTCCCACTGTTATTCAATTGTGAAATTTATAATAAAAATAGGAATTAAGTAATAAAGTTAATGTTTTAATTCACTTTAATGTGAAAATCCGTTATATATATAATATATATATATATATATTATATATATATATATATATATATATATATATATATAAGGAATGACAAAATTAAATAGACACGGTTATTATGATTCTCTATATATATATATATATATATATATATATATAATATATATATATAAGGTAACAAGCACAGATGGGGTGAGAAGTTTGGGGGAATGAGGGAGGAGGGGACGATCGTGTGTTTTGAATTGTCGTTTATTTCACCTTTCTTCGTAAGGTTTCTTTTCCTTTCCCACTCTTATTCAATTTTGAAATTTATAATAAAAATATGAATTAAGTAATAAAGTTAGTTTTAATTCACTTTAAGGTGAAAATCCGTTTATATATATATATATATAAGGAATGACAAAATTAAATCCACACGGTTATTATGATTCTTTCTATATATATATATATATATATATATATATATATATATATATATAGGTAACAAGCACAGATGGGGTGAGAAGTTTGGGGGAATGAGGGAGGATGGGGACGATCGTGTGTTTTGAATTGTCGTTTATTTCACCTTTCTTCGTAAGGTTTCTTTTCCTTTCCCACTGTTATTCAATTGTGATATTTATAATAAAAATAGGAATTAAGTAATAAAGAGGTTTGGGGGGAATGAGGGAGGAGGGGGACGATCGTGTGTTTTGAATTGTCGTTTATTTCACCTATCTTCGTAAGTTTTCTTTTCCTTTCCCACTGTTATTCGTGACAACAGCGATTAACTACCATCATATAAATATATTGTGGTATTTAAATGGATGATTAATATATGGTTTAATTTAATAAATATTGCTATCTGGTAACTCAGACTTCGATTAGAATTAATTAAATATATAGCACAAACTGGCAACTCCGCCTTCTATTGGAATTAAATACATGGCGCTATCTGGCAACTCAACCAAATGACGGATTAGACGTCTATAAAAGAGCGAGAGGCTGACGACGGAGTCATACAAGCTCTGCTCCCAGCCGAGCAAGGATCTCTGGTCCTTTCTCTTTCTGGCCCTTTGGGAAAACCCCTTAGAGGCCTCTTAGGTTAGGTATACCCCTTTGGGGAAAATAGCTTGGGGGAGAACTCCGCCTCCAAGTTGCATGCCCTTGCAATCCCATTTTGGGGTTGACAACAAAGGCCGATACTCTCTCTTTCTCTCTCTCCCCCTTCAGGTGTACCCCTTCCCCCTTGGCTCCTTCTAAGCCAACTGGCTGATTAGGAGCCTATAAGACAACGCCTACTCGGCTGAAGTCTTAATATGCACTTGGCTCCTGCCAGGTGAACACCTCTCCTCCTTTCTCTCCTTTCTCTTGGGGGATAACGCCGCCTCCAAGTTTCCTTGTTGCTCCTGCAGCATCCCCCCACCCCACCCCCTTTTTTGCAACACCCCACCCCTTTGCAACATTGCGTACTAATTTGCAACATTCCTGCACTCTAACCTTTTGCGGCTATACTACTGATGCTTTATTGCTTCTGATCCAGGAAAGCTTTTTTTCATCAACAGAATCTTGAATTCGAAGAGATATAAGGAAATTTTAGAAGAAAATATATTGCCTTCAGTTCAGGAATTGCGAATAATGAGTCCAAATAATGATCCAACTCACGAAATTATGAGCACCATGAAATGGCTTCAACAAAAGAATTTCAAGCTTGTCGAGTAACCCAGTCAAAGTCCAGATCTCAATTTAATCAAGAATTTATGATTTGATTTGAAAAACAATTTGTCCGAAACAGAAACCCTTCAAATCTGGATGAATTGCAACAATTTTCTTTAAAGGAATGGACTAAAACTCCTCCTGAGACATGTCGGAACTTCGTAGAAAAATACCCATAACGAATCATTGAAGTCATTCTGGCAAAAAGTGGGCACACAAAATATTAAATAATTTAGACCTTGTGGGTTATAAGTTATAACCCATCATTTACTTAATTTTTTCATATAATACAACAACCCACAAGATCCAGTTTTTCTTGTGTAGACTTTAAATCTGAATCTATTTTCTTCTATGGTATTTCTTGTGCAAATTGATATTAACGGAGATATAAGCAATTTTTCGATCGATTAAAATAGTATGGTGGTCATTATTCGTTTTACCTCTGGGGGTCGATTTTGATATGAGAATAGGTTTTTCTGATGTATTTTGGTGTGTTTTATTCAAATCTGACCTTCATTTCTTATGCAAATAAATTATTGAATGCTTGATTAGGTTAATTGAATTCCCGGTTAGGTCAACTGTATGCCCTTCATGATTGGTTAGGTTGGCGTGATATTTTCGTTAGTTGGGTTAATTCGTGATATTTTCATTAAAACTAACGAAAATATCACGACAACCTAACCAATCATCAACGGCGTACAGTTGACTTAACCAGAAATTCAGTTAACTTAACTGGGCATTCAATAATTCACTTGCACAAGAAATGAAGGTCATATTTGAATAAAACATACCAAACTACACCAGAAAAACCTATTCTCATATTAAAATCGACCCCCAGAGGTAAAACGAATAATGACCACCATACTATTTTAATCGATCGAAAAATTGCTTATATCTCCGTTAATATCAATTTGCACAAGAAATACCATAGAAGAAAATAGATTCAGATTTAAATTCTACATAAGAAAAACCGGATCTTGTGGGTTGTTGTATTATATGAAAAAATTAAGTAAATGATGGGTATATAACCAACAAGATCCAACAATTTTGTAAATAAATGTAAAAAAACTTTTGCATTTTAACTTTTGGCACTTATTCCTTTTCCCCCCGCAATTTCTTTTTTCCCGGTTAGGTCACCTGCACGTCCTTGACAATTGGTTAGGTTAACTCATGATATTTTCGTTAAAATAAAAGGAATAAGTGGAATATTTTAACGAAAATATCATGACTTAACCTAACCAATTGTCAAGGGCGTACAGTTGATCTAATTGGGAAGAAAGAAATTGTGGGGGAAAAGGAATAAATGCCTAACTTTTTTTTATTTTCCTCAAATTCTTTGATGTTTTACATTATACGTTGAAGTTAAACACATTTTTTTATTTGTTAAAGTTTTCCGAACGAAAGGTAAACTTTTCATAACTATCCTATACATGGTACAAAAGATAAGGATGATTCTGTGTAACTGAAATATTTCTCTGTACGAAAACTTACGAGCGCTATTGTATCTCTCTCTCTCTCTCTCTCTCTCCTCTCTCTCTCTCTATATATATATATATATATATATATATATATATATATATATAATAAGAAGGTTTGTTGGCACACTAGTTTGTCTAAAAGTTACTACTAAATAACTATTAAAAATTAGTACAAATTTAATAACGTGAATTATAAAGTTTCTTTTAACCCCCCACCCCCACTTAATTCTACTTATTTAAATAAAATGCAAAGAAGATTTAACGAACAAAATAAAGTATAAAAAGAAAAAGACAAAAAAGAGGAAACAAGCTCAAAAATCATTAAAAAGAGGACATATTTGTTTCTTCACAACATTTCCAAACAATGAATGGTTGTACGATGAAAAATTAAAAAGGGAGAAATTACAAAACTTAAAAAAACAAATTCTCTCCTTTCATTCCAATTTGAGAATTTCATGAAAGTAAAAAACTTGATTTATGAAAATTAATTAAAGAAAAGTTTCATTTTATGCAACAAAATAAAGTAGAAATTTAACTTCTACAAAATCAGAACACATTCTGAATTGAATTAAAAAACTTAAAATGATTGAATCTACCTTCAAACACAAACACCAAGATGAATGAAAGTTATGTAAGTGACTATGTTTCTCTTTAGATTTAATGACAACCAAAACACTTGTGTGACAAGACAAGAATTGTGGTAATAGTTAGTAACTATTAGTAATTTATTAAACTAACCTAACTTTCAATTATATGGTAGAAGGAAGAATAGGAAAAAACAAAGCCATAAATGAGAATGCATTTGTTTTCATTAATCTTATTTCAGACACACACTTTAGAATGTACTGAACAGGAAAGAGAATTAATCTATAGACTTAGGTACGCCCACAAAACCCCGGATGTTTTGAGATACACGGACGAATGATAATGTGGAGAAATAAGTATAAAATGAATATTTTTCCGAAACTAGCTATTAGAAGTCAGTTGAACAACGGATTCAACAACAAGCGCGAAGATGGTTGAATCAAATCCTCGGATATCATTGCTAATATTTGCTTTAGTGATCAGATTTGCATACGGAGAGAGTAGTGAATCTACGATCACAGGACTTTACAGTCTTTTTGAAGAGATTGGACTCTCTCCTGCATGCGTGTCACAAACTCTGTCACTTTGTGAAAAGTCTGCAAGAAATTCTCTCTTGTTCGGAATGAAAAGTCATTTGTATTCAGTGGATAAAGCGATCGACACGTTGAAGGAAATCTCGAAACGTCCACGTAATTGTGAGGATATTTTTAACCTTGGTGACAAAGAGTCTGGAGTTCGAACAGTTTACCCTTTTGGTTGTTGTGAAAATCGACCCATTTCTGTTTACTGCGACCAAACTACTAATGGAGGTGGGTGGACTGTGATTCAACATCGCGAAGCTCTCCCAGAAAGGGAAAACTTCTTCCGGAGATGGGTCGAGTACCAATTGGTTTCGGAAATCTCAAGGAAGAATTTTGGCTTGGTCTCGACAACATTCACGCCATCGTAAGTAACGCTCTTATGGAACTTAGGGTGGATCTTGAGGATTTCGAGGGAAAAAAGCGTTTTGCCAAATACGAACACTTTTACATTGGAGATGCCACTACCAAATACCAATTGGATTTAGGAGAATATTCGGGTAATGCCGGGGACTCATTTACGCGTCACAATGGTCAAAGGTTTTCAACGAAAGATCAAGACAACGACATTGATCCGAATAGAAGTTGTTCAAAGACATTCCGTGGTGCATGGTGGTATGAAAAATGTCACTCCTCCAACTTAAATGGGTATCAGTATGAAGGAAACCACACTTCCTGGGCTGATGGCATCAACTGGAGTAATTTTCGTGGGTATAAGTACTCTTTAAAAAAAACGTGTCTGAGCCTCAGACCAAAGTTTCGAAATGAAAATTAATATAAATTGGAGATATTATTTGATACATTTCTTATTTGTATATTAAAAGAAGTGTGGTAAAGAATGTTATTAATTTGCCCTTTTCATAATAATAATAATAATTCGCTGAGCAGCTACTTTGTTTTTGAAAAGTTCTGAAAATAATTTTATTTATTGTGGATAAAACTGGTTTAGAGCATAAAGAGTAGAAAGTAGTTTAAAGAGTTTAAGTAATTAAGTTAGTAAGTGATTGTATCCTTTTGTGAGGTGCTCAGTTTAAGCTCATTGGAGTCCTTTCATTTACAAATTTTAATCCCCCTTTGGTTCCTTGTCTCGTGTCTGCTCTTGCAGCTCATGATTCGAGCTCCACAAATGTATTTTTGTTTACCCGGATAGGTGAACTCTCATTATTTTCGGATGTCATAGCGCCTAAGTCATGTTTTGCATCAAAGGATATATTATATCTAAGAATATATATTGTGATTTGTTGCTGATTTGTCAATTATTTTTAAGGGAAATGATACTAAAGAGTTGATTGAGGTATTTTGTATGTGTAAATTTAGTAATAAATTGAGTAAATTGCTAAGTTTAGTTTCATTTTGCCTGTATCGTTTTAAACTCTGTCTTTTAAATTTCCTTTTTTCTTCTTCTTCTAAAAAGAATAGAGACAAAGAATACAGGTGAACCAAACGAGGTACTGCAGGCGGTTCTGCCGTGACATACGGTATGGACTCGTGAAAGTGGAGACCATTGTTTAAGTCATTAAATAACATTATCAATGACGATAATAATAATAATAATCTATATTATAATAAGAGAGCTGTCCGTCTGTCCGTCCGTCCGTCCGTCCGTCCGTCTGTCCGTCCGTCCGTCACACTTTCAGAAATTGAGAAAAAAATTCAGAAATTGTAAAAAAAATTCAGAAATTGTATTACGGGCGGCAATGTGAAGCTCAAGATTTTCATGACTGTGTTCTTTTCTGTAGTTTAGCAATGGGGGAAGGGTGGGGGTGGGGGTAATGGGGGATGGGTGGGGTAATGGGGAGGGGTGGGGGTAATGGGTGAGGGGGTTAGCCCCCCAAGTTGTATGAATGGGGGTGAGGAGGTTTTGGGAGATACCAGATTCAGAAATGTTGACACAATGTGAAGCTCAAAATTTTCACGGCTGGGTTCGTTTTTGTAGTTTAGCCTGTCTAACCGTCAGCGAAGCGGCGGGAACTGTACTAGTAATAATAATAATATGAGGGTGCACTTTCAAAACTTCAATTAAACGTCTTTCTTCAGAGCGTAACACAAAACGAAACAGTGTTTCTGAAGAGGATGTCGATGATATACAGTTATGGCGTAATACTTTTTCTCAGTATTACCAGAAAGTAAAAAGGGTGACTCCGAGATGTTTTTGCAGTAAAAGCTTTAGTTGAGAATGAACAGAGAAAAGACAAAATTATACTTGGTACACAAAAAGTGCAAGTCAAGTCACCCAATGTTCCAGGAAGAGATCAGAGAAAAGACTTTGGTGTCTTTATTGGCTAATGATGAAACATATAATATTAACTAACCATTTTGTAATGTATTTTTACGTTAGTACGAATGAAGAAAATTCAGTCAGTGTATCGAGTTTACCACAAGAAGTATAAGGAGGAAGGAATTCTCCATTTTCACAATACAGTTCTATTGTTTACGTAAGTAATTAGATAAGAGTAATTAGATAACAGTAGTAAAGGTGTTGCATAATTGTGGAACTTTATTCAATTAAAATTAAGCTCTACTTATTTTTCCTTCCTATGCGTGGAATCATATTTCGTAATACACTGTTTTACTCACATAAAATTTTACAAAAGAGAAATGTATTCTAATTTCAGAGTCTACAAGTTGGTGTATAGCCATACCAGGTGGCCAAGAATCCTGAGGCACCCCCCTGAAAAAATTTTAAAGGGCAACTGCCTCTTTTGCATTTGGGAAATATAAGGCAAACCACGATTTTATATCTGAAATTTCTTCAATTCAAAACCCAACTAATTCTGAATGATATAACTCGTAAATTGATCTGTCATCCTAGATTCTTCATACATTCCAATAATGACGCCAAAATAGATTGTCCCAAAGCCTTTTTCCATTTCTTTATATCTGCATCAACCGTCTTAAATGGAATTCGAAGTTCTTCTCCTATTTTCCTATAATTTTTTGGGTACCAAGTATAATTTTGTCTTTTCTGTGTTCATTCGGAACTAAAGCTTTCAGGTAAAAAAAATTGAGAAGTCACCCTTGTACTTTCTGGCAAAACTGCGCAAAAGTATTACGTCATAACTGTACATCATCGACATCCTCTTCAGAAACACCTGAAGATCAGGGCCCCCAGCCTTCTTTAGTTAGCCTTATAAGCCTAACTAACGAAAATATCACGACTTAACCTAATCAATCGTCAAGGGCGTACAGTAGACCTAACAATTGATTAGGTCAAGTCGTGTTAATTTGCTTTCGAGAAGACTGTTCATAGTTGTACAAATGTTTGTCATGTCTCCTTTAGGCTTTATATTCGGAAAATTGATTATTATAATAGTTATATTTTGCAATTTTGATTATTTTAGTTAATTTGTTTTTGTATTGAGTATATTGTACTTTAGGAAATTTGCTTTGTAATTCAATTTCAATAACTGAGGATGGCGTTTCGAAAAAGTATGAGGCACAGGGTGGCACAATCATTCATTGAGTAAGAAGAGTAGGGTCATTGAGTAAGGGATGATAAGGCAGATGTTAAGAGTGAGAATGGAATGTGGATTAAGAATAAAAATTTGGAGTTGATTAATGCATTAGTGGATACAGGGGGGGGTCCAAAGGAGCCATGGCCCCCTCAAAGCTGATAAAGTTGGGGCTAACACCACTTTTGGCCCTCCCCCCAAAACCCACTAAAAATGCTTTCCCTTAACCTTTCCCTTTTTCTTCAAGGAACCTACAGAAGTGCTCTATGTATCTATCTGCTTTTTCGTATTTACCTGAAATTGGTCCATTGGTCACTTACACTGGCGCTCGTATGTATTCGTACAGAGAAACATTTCAGTTATATTCGTCCTTATGTTTTGTAGCCTACCATGCGTACGACACTTATGAAAAGTTTACTGTTCTTTTCAAAAACTTTAATAAATAAAAAAATTAGTTGAACTCCAACATATGACGTAAAACATCAAAGAATTTGAGAAAAATAAAAACGGTAAAATGTAAAAGTTTTCTTACATTTATTTAGAAAATTTTTTGAATACTTTGTGTGTCCACCTCTGGCTTGAAGAATTTTAATTTTTTATCAGTAATTGGTCGTTTATTGATTAGAGACTATTCACGATTGTGAATTCTATAATTTTCTCTGTGAATTTTCATGAAAAACGGATGACTGTATGAGCCATTCATGAGCAATGGGTTGTCGTAGTAAAGAGCTGGGATCACCTGGAAAATTTCAATGGAGAAACTAAATGTTGGAAATAAAGAAATCACTGATGATACTTCTATTGCAAACTCTTTAAATAGCCATTTTACTTCGTTAGCTCATAACCTTAACTCACAATTACTAAATAATGATCACTCACCGTTAGAATGGATGCCACTCAGCTCACTAAATTAATTTTCTTTTATTTCTGCTACCTCTACTGAGGTCCGGAATATTATTGGTAAAATACAAAAAACAAAAAAATAACATTCATAACTTTCCTGTACCTATATTGAAGCTTTTTTTAAAGATAAAATATATGTAACTTTGGCTTAAATTATAAAAGAAAGTATTTTCAAAGGAATATTTCCATCAATACTAAAAATCGATTGTATAACATTCATTTTTAAGCGGGGTTTGATCGTGCACTCGTACCTAATTACAGGCCGGTGTGTTCATTATTTGTTTAACAAAGTTTTTTAAAAAATTGTAAAAAGTAGAATGCAGCGATATTTACTGTAGAATCTTACAATTTATTATCTCCAAATCAATATGGGGAGAAGTGTAGTTTACGTACCCCTGACGCAGAAGGGGACACAAACTACACGAGGTCAAAGTTGGGTAAATTCGTTTCAAACAAAGTTCGAATCTTGATTAATAATGGAACACTAATAAAAATCTAGGATTAAATGTACATTACTTGTTATTGTTCGTCTCTCATGTCTAATATTGATTTCTTCCTATTGTATTTGTATCATACCTTCAGTTATAGCTTTGTATTTGTTTCATAACTATAATAATAATTTAAGATTAGTACATATTTTAATTAATAATTATTCTAATCCATGATTTATGTATTATTAATAATAACTATTTGTTTTGTTTTTAATTCAGAGCTCAGTAAAGCCAAACGTTTAAGAGGCAAAAAAAAAAAAAAAATAGACCAATTTCACAATTACTTATGTTAAATCAAACACAAAAATTATAAAACTCTCTATTTTTTATCAATAAAGGTTGTAAAGGTTATTGAATGTTCTACTGTAACAATACAAGTAACAATACAGGGGGACGCTAGAAAGAAGAGAGGGAGTGCTCGAACACCCGTTTCTCCTGTCACTGTCTCCTTAGCTGAACTTTTTCAGTGTCTCAACTACCCTGTGAGAAGTCCAGCATGCTCTCAAACACACACTTCTCTCCCTAATCCTTACTACATACACATGCATCTTCCACACTACATAATCTTTCCAAATTAAAAACAAAAATGGCATCAACTTCAAGAGCCTCGGAGTCCCCTGGGAAGGGGACCATAAATGTCACCACTTCTGGCTCCCCCGCTGCCGATACCGGGAAGGCAGACCCGGGCAGCATGGCTGGATCTGCTCCCGCCCATTCGAGATGCTCTGGACCTCTGTCTGATTCACTTTTCATAAACTAACATTCGTGGCCTTTTCTCAAATTTTCAATCTGTTGAACACCACCTCTCCTCCTCCAAACCTCATCTTCTTTCCTCACTTAAACTCAGGTGTTTGGGACGACTAACAGCAACCCCTTCTCTGTACCCTTTACTTTCTTTATACTCAGTATCACTCCAAAGGTGGATGTTGCGTAAATGTACACAATGACCTAACTTGTTCCCGTATTCCCTAACTCGAATCTTCGAATTCTATACCCTCTGGCTACGGCTTACTTGCCATTCTCAAACTAAATACATCTGCACTGTTTATCTTTCTCCTAATTCTACTGACTATGCAAAATTCTTTGAATACCTCACTTCCAAAGTGGAATATATTCTTTCCTGCTCTTCCTTTGCTGAAATCTCCATTTTTAGGAGATTTCAACATTCACTACCACCTTTGGCTTTCCTCCCATCTCACTGACATCCCTGGTGAACTAGCTTACAACTTTTCTATCCTAAATGACCTAGAGCAGATTGTACAGCACCTTACTCGTATCCCCGATCACCTTAGAGACAGGCCCAACATTCTGGGTTTATTTCTTACATCTCATACTTGTTTCTTACTCTGTGAAACTTTTTTCTCGTTGAGCTCTCCGATCACAATGTTATATCTGTTTCCTGTACTATCGCTCCAATTCGGCCTTTGGATCCTCCCAAGAGGATACGCCTTTGGCACTTCGGGGCCGCTGATTGGGAGCCCCTTAGGCAGTGCGTCTGTGATTTTCCATGGAATGATTACTGCTTCCATAGCCAGGCCCCTTCTGAGTGTGCTGAGCGCATCATGGAGGTGATTCTCTCGGGCATGGAGGCGTACATTCCATATTCTATTCCTAGTACTAATGCAAAAATCCTTCGTTTAACTTTACTTGTTCTAATGCTATCCGCAACAGAGAGGAGACTTTCAGAAGGTACCGTCGCCACCCAACTCCTCACTTTCACTCAAATTATATTTCTATCCGGAATCGTGCAAAATCTGTTTTTCGACTTGCCAAAACATCCTTCATCCATCAAAATTGTGAAAATCTATCCAATTCTAATTCTTCTCGCTCTTTCTGACATCTAACCTCTTCAACAACTTTACTTCCTCTTTTTTCCCTCCTTTTTTCATTTTGACGGCACAGTTGCCGTCTCTTCTCCTGACGAAGCTGAACTCTTCGCTCAAACTTTCGCCTCCAATTCAACCCTGGACGATTCCGGTGCTGTTCCTCATCTCCTACCCCCACTGACTTTATTATGTCTGAAATTAGGATCTCTTCTAAAGATGTTTTTTCTTCACTATCTGAGCTCAACTCTAGGAGGGAGTACGGTCCTGATGGTGTTTCTTCTGTTGTTCTTAAGAACTGTGCTTCTGTGCTGACACCCTGTCCAGTCAAACTCTTTCTTCTCACAATCTTCTCTCAGATCGTCAGTATGGATTCCGCAAGGGACGTTCTACTGGCAATCTTCTTGCATATCTCTCTTAATCTTGGTCATCCTCCTTTGGGAGTCGCGTGAAACCTTTGCTATTGCCCTAGAAATATCGAAATCATTTGATAGAGTCTGGCACAAATCTTTAATTTCCAAACTGCCATCCTTCGGTTTCTATACTTCGTTCAGTGCCTTCATCTCTAATTTCCTTTCTGGCCGATCTATAGCTGCAGTGGTAGATGGCCACTGTTCTTCTCCTAAAGCGATTAACAATGGTGTTCCTCAGGGTTCTGTCCTGTTACCCACTCTTTTCCTTTTATTTATTAATGATCTTTTAATTCGTACTTCCTGTTCTATTCACTCCTATGCCAATGATTCCACTCTTCACTTCTCCACTCGGTTCCCAAAGCGTCCGTCACAGCAGTCGCTTCATGATTCGCGTGATGCGGCTTTGGGGCACCTGACGTCTGAGCTTTCTGCTATATCTGATTGGGGCAGAGAAAATCTTGTGGCTTTCAATGCCTCAAAAACTCAGTTTCTCAATCTGTCTACTCGTCACAATCTTCTACAAGACTATCAGTCTTTCATCAACTCAATCGGTCAACTCTGGAACAATCTTCCTCAGTCCATCTTTCCTCCTGTCTATGACCTCCCATCTTTCAAACGCAGAGTGTCTAGGCATCTCGAAAACCCCGGACGTCCATTTTGTCTCTATTCTTCTTTTATGGGAGCGGCGCTTTTTCGGGCATTTGCCCATGGCCCCTCCTTCTTGCATTAAAAAAAAGTATAAATGCCCGAAACATTAGCGGTTACGTAGGCAAACTCTCAATAGTTAGGTCCTGGTTGACTTCCAGCCGATAGCATCGGTTGGGGTGGAATAAAGTAGATAATAAAGAAAATTTGTGGTCTTTTAAAATTCCTCCTCCTTCGTACAGTGCTCAAGTTTCAAGGCCACGTCACGTCTCCCCGATTGCCGTTATAAGTGAAATAGAGAAATGAGCGTCAATGAGTAGAGAGAATGTAAATAACGCACATTAAATTAAATTAAAGTCAATTCACGACAAAGGTTGAGTCAGCCACTTCCTCTGTTTTTGGTCTGACCCAGGTAACACTTGGGGCACACTCAACCCCACATATAGGGGAAATGAGCTTCCCCGATTTCACCGTATCACACACACACACACACACACACACACACACACACACACACACACATATATATTTATATATGTATATATATATATATATTAGGGTGGTCCATAAAATTGAAGTTTTGATTTTTTGTTATTGCCGGGCGGTAACTTGTGAGGATGAATGAGAAAACACCTCTGGCCAATTTTTTCCCAAATCAATCACTTTTTAGGGGTAGCACACAGTACTTCATTTTTGCACTTTTGCACTACCTAGTAGATTTACTTGTATATTATGTTCCAGTTCCAGTAATACATCTTTTCCTTGACAGATTATTGGTGTAGTGTTCATTGGTTGTGTTTAGTGGTTGGATATATGATGACTCAAGTTCGAAGCTCTTGCTTTTATCTCCTTGAAGGAGATAAAGTGAAGGACAAGCTTCTTGGAAGCAAATTACCATCACGTGGAGAAGTATTGTCATGCTTCCTTCATCACCACACTAATCTCAAGAAGGAGTTGAAGGAAAGTGTTCAAGTAGTGTGGGGGTCAACTTGAAATATTTTGGAACAAAGCTCGAATCCCGACAAGGGAAAAATACAAAGGAATCCAAAAGATCTTGGACCTTCACCAAGATTGGATCAAAATAAAAAAAGGACGAATGAGGAGGAGCCAGAAGCAGGTGAGTTGGATGATCAATGATAAATAAAATAGTTTCTCGAGAGTATGTCATATTATACTGTACAATAGTCAATACATTTATCATATATATATTATATATATTTATTATTTATATTTAGGTGTACAACGAAGAGGGATTCAAGGAGACACTTCGGAACCTATTTGATATGGCACATGCTGATGCCTTGTCTCTAATCAAAAACCCAGAAGACAAGGCCTTCTTGCTGGCCCAGCGAGAGCCTGGAAGACGGGGATGCATGGTGGGAGTAGACAGAAAAACAGCAGAAAAAGAAAAACAAGCTGCCCACAGGAAGATGGAGGAGGAGATGCGAAAGAGAAAGGTGAGATTGTTCTTCAAATTCCTACTTTCATTTGATTGCAATGATTAGGTTGTTCGTTAACACTAATTGTCCATTTTCTTCGATTGTATTGCAGGCAGTCAATGAAGGTGCATCAACGTCGGGTACAGCAGTATTGGTGTCCTCAACAGAATCCTCAGTCACTGATGAGTCATCCTCCACCGAAGATGAATGGGCAAAAGGTGGAAAGCGACCTCCAAAACAGGTGAAAAGAGTCAAGAATGTGATAACATCAAATCTAGCTGCTGCCCTAGATAGGACACACACTACGGACAGGATGGCAACCTACATAATAGCAGAGACTGCATTGAGCCTTGGCCACAGCCCAATGAATTTTAACATCACCCGGACCTCCATCAAACGGCAGAGAGAACGACATCGGATCATGATCTGCAGTAGCCTAAAAGCTTCCTTTCAGTCCGGTCCTGCAATCATCCACTGGGATGGAAAACTTATTCCAGACCTCCTCAACACCAGAGACCACGCGCATGTGGATCGGCTGCCTGTGCTCATTTCCTCCTTTTCGGGTCAATCTCAGCTCCTTGGAGTCCCCAAAATACCAACTGGATCAGGAGAACACCAAGCCAGCGCAGTTTTTGAATTATTGACTGATTGGGGCCTCGAAGAATCTGTCGTGGGGATGTGTTTCGACACCACTGCTTCCAATGCTGGTCGTTTGAATGGAGCGTGTGTGTTGTTGGAGCAGAAGTTGAAGAAAGACCTTCTCCATTTTGCCTGCCGTCATCACATCATGGAAGTGACGATCGGTGGAGTTTTCACTGCTTGCTATGGCCCAACGAGTGGACCTGATGTTCCATTGTTCAGCAGGTTTCAGAGCAAATGGACCTTCATCGACACAGGAACATACGGCACCGGATGGGATGATGAAGAGGTGCATCGACTCTTGGCCCCCATTAGAGATTGGATTCTCCGCTTTGCTGAGGAAAAACACTCCTCAAAATCCTTTCGAGATGACTATCAGGAATTCCTCGATCTGTCCATCATTTTCTTGGGAGGGAGCATTGACAACTACACCTTCAAGCGACCTGGCCCCATGCACCAAGCCAGATGGTTATCTAAGGTGATCTATTCATTGAAGATGTGGCTGTTCAGGGGACAAATCCCAGCCCTCACTCCACGAGAGCAAAAGTGTCTTAAGGATGTCAGTGTCTTCGCTGTTTCCATCTACCTGCAGGCATGGATGACAGCGCCAATAGCTGCTGCTGCGCCTCGCAGCGACCTCAGTCTTCTGCAGAGTCTTCGGGAATACCATGACCCAAAAATTTCGGAAGTGGCATTAAAAAAACTCAGTGGTCATCTTTGGTATCTTTCGGAGGAGATGGTGGGCCTCGCGATTTTCGATCCTGAGGTGTCTGAAGAGACTAAAACAGCAATGGTGAAGGCGATGGAGGAAGTTGAAGGAAAGCCTGATTGCCAGAAGAGAAGGAAAGGTGTTGCTGAGGGGGCTTCAATCGAGTCACTAGCAACAGCAAACTCAAAAAGACTGCTGTTGTCTCTGGGGTCAGGTGTGGGATACCTGAGGAAGGAGGTGCGGGATTGGGACAGTGATCCTGATTACCAAATAGCGAAGAAATCAGTGGCAAACCTCTCTGTCGTGAACGATCATGCAGAGAGGGGGGTTGCTCTCATTAATGAATACAACGGCTGCCACACCAGGAATGAGGAACAACTGCAGTATCTCCTGCAAGTTGTTGCTATCTACAGGAAGCAGTTTCCTCAACCACTGAAGTCAGCCTGGCAACTGGGCGAGAAAACAAAGATCAAATGAGGTGCAGAGGGAATTGTTAGTCAATTCATTTCGGAATTGTTAGTTACCCTAATAGTCATGTACTGTCACCAAGATTAACTTTGCTGTAATTTTCAGATTATACCAAAACTTCAAGTGTCATGTGCTACCCCTACAAATTAACTGATTCAAATAAAACTTTCCCAGAGGTGTTTTCTCATCCATCCTCATAAGTTACAACCCAGCAATAAAAACAAATCACAAAAACAAATTCCACCCCTATAAGAGTGGACCACCCTAATATATATATATATATATATATATATATATATATATATATATATATATATATATATATAGAGTGTGTGTATATAAAAAGCAAACCAACTGTCTTTCTCTTGAAAGGCTTCGGAAGGTCTACCTTCCATCTTCAGTGAAAGCACTTGACAATATTTAGTGAGAGGAAAAGGTTTATAATCATACTTCTTCGTATGTTTAGAAATTACATAAAATTTTGAAAAATGCAAAATAATTCTGTTGCATAAGAAAATATGGCATTTGGGTAAATTTGTTTCAATAAAATCCGATTTTTGTCATCGTGACTGAAAAATCTTTTGTTCAGGGTGTCACAAAAATCAATGTGCACCTACTGCCTGAATCATTTGTGTAGGTGCACAGTGACTTTTGGGACACCCTTTATAAGTTTCATTGCATGACTGAGAATTCAAAAACTACAATTCCAGCAATCTAATCTTCAGAATGGTATAATGAAATAGATGCAGATATGTAAAAATGAACAATGAATAATCAATATTCATTTTTACATAAGAACCAAAATCGCTTAAGCGAGTTTGGATAAAAAATTTATTTGTAGCTTTCTCTTTTCGTTGTGTCACAACCCTACGATCTACCATTTCTATGGTTTAGTCGTATCCATTTTCCATTTTTCATTTGTTATAGAATTTATTATAATTAATTATGGTTGTCTTGCATCTCACCCTCGTCCCTAGATTATGCATACACATTGCATATAACAGGATTGGAACCCGTAGTTGTACTTCTTAGTCATTAATACCCACTCTTTGTCCCTAATTCGTCCTTGTAAATCTTCCTAATAATGATTTGTACTATACGTACAAATTCAATAACTATGACTTCACATTTTCCAGTCATTAATTTCCCTTCATCATATCTCTAGTATGCAATGTATGGTAAATTCTTTAATAATAATGTTGTGGTGTTATACAGTATAAATATTATTATTCAACCATATTTATCTATACGTCCATATCTTATCTTGACCATTATCCTATATAAATTTTATTAAATATTCATTTTTACTCGTGTCAGTCTATGAAACGCAAAACTTTATGCATTCGTTCGAAAACGCACAAATACGTTCTCGTATTATTTTTTTTATTTTTATTTTTAATTATATCACCTCCCGCAATGAACTCGAAAATGCTGAGGTAAATGATCAAATTCCGCTAACTACGGCAGAAGCGAACGCTTCTAAGATAAAAATTTCCTTTCGCTCTGATTCGAATTTATAACATTATCATGCGTTATGTTATATCATGTGTGTCATGTCCCGTGTACTTGTGTTGTGCTAATAACCATATATTATAACCATATATAATAACCATATATAAATATAAAAACACTGTAAGAATTGTAAACGACGTAATGTACTTTAATGAAACTACTTTAATTAAACGATCATAATTTAATATATAATGTAGTAATGTGCTTTAATGAAACTGTAATTAATGATAATAACTCGTAATGTACTTTAAATGGAAGTGTAATTAAATAATAAGTGAATATGAATTAATTGGTAATTGTAATCGTAATTGTAATGAACCAAAATTAATATGTATTCAGTCATGTACTCAAATTGTACTTATGTACTAATACGAAATTATATCTCCTTCAGAAATGTAGACTCAGCGAAAACTACAATTAGTTTTTATATTTTTTTTTTTTTTTTATTTGGAATCTTTCATCTGATCATGTGTTTAAAAGGGGGGAAACTTAACCTTCAACTGCATTCCCCCAATATTTAGATAATATATAAATCATGTAATTGCAAAATAATGTCACTTCTTCTTAGACTTCACTTCGATTAACAATCCCTAGTTAGCAGCCTCGCTGCGAGGAGGGGGCAGAGGCCCCTTGCCTCCTTAACTTTTTAGATTCCGGCCTGAGCTATGGTCGAAAGAGGTCGAACTTCTACCCCTGTAAATTCAGAGCACTACCTCTACATTTTTAAGAAGTAAATTACAGTAAAAGAAGTTTTTTTTATCTTTTCCTTTGAGCCTTGTTCTCTTCAGGAATTTAGTCAGTAAAGTCGATAAGTTTAGTACCAAGAGAAAGTATCAGAGTATTATAGAAAGAGAAGAATTAACAACTGTCGACCCCATAAAGCGAGAGAAAAGAATTAGAATGTTAAGAAGAAAAGTATCGCGAGAAAATATCCGTTGCTGCCTCCCAACTAGAACCCCCGTCGATCCGAACCGACTCAGGGCCATAGACGGAGGGGTTAACAGTCTGGCGACCCTGCCAGGATAAAAAAAACTTGCCTCCCCAACAAGAACGCCTCGTCGATACGAGACAACCCAAGCACCATAGAAGATATTGGGTCAACAAACTGGCGACCCTTTAACCAGGATCTTCACAACTGACAACTTCTGCATCCAGGATTCTTTGTCTTCCAGACCCTGGAACTAGAACCAACACCTAGTTGACCGGCGTGTCACGACTTTTAGTTCGTCACATCCACCCTTGAACCGGTGCGTCACGACTCCAAGTTCTCCACGCCTAGTTTTCATCCAAGAACAAGTGGCCAGCAAGACACGTCTTCAGGACACGTCTCTAAGGATTTCGCCGTAGGAATCTTGTTAAGTACAAAAACTCTTTTTTAAATAATCTCTAAACATTTGAAAAGGCAGTATTATTAACAGTTAATATTTAGTATTGAGCCAGAATTTACAAGAAACACAGCGAACATTTCAGACACCAGTGATACATTTTTTTTTTAGTGAAACTAATTGTCACAGAAGTTAATTGTCACAGAAGTTAAATGTCACAGCGTTAACTGTCACAGAGTTAATTGTCACAGAGTTAATTGTCACAGAATTAATGTCACAGAATTATTTTCACTATTATAATCAGTATAGAATAATTTTATTTTATGTATCAAACAGAATAGTACTGTACCTTCGCGTACATTCGAGTGAAATTTTGTTTACATTTTTTATTTTTGTTTACAATTTTTCCAAATTATTGAATTGAATTGACTTGCAAATTAAGAAAGAGAGAGTTATATACTTGATAGCATTTCAAGTAAGTCGGTTGCACCAAGAGGGACAACCAAACCACAGAGGTTAATAGTCTCCACTTGATAGAGATCAAGTGCAATCATTTTCCGTTTTCAGTTAATTTCAGTTAATTGGTCGCATCCAAGAGGGACAACCAAACCCTAGAGATTAATAGTCTTCACTTGATAGCAGTTCAAGTGCAAGTCAGTTTCATTTTCAGTAGACTCCACTTGATAGAGTTCAAGTGCAGTCAATTTTAGTCAGTTCAGTTTCAAGATACTTGATAGAGTTCAAGTTAGACAGTTTCAGGATACTTGATAAGAGTTCAAGTCAGAAGGTTGCATCCAGAGGGACAACCGCCCCAGAGATTCCAGTCAGTTTTGAAGTCAGTTTTGAAGTCAGTTTTCAAGTCAGTTTTCAAGTCAGTTTTCAAGTCTCAGTCAGTTTTCAAGTCTCAGTCAGTTTCAAGTCCCAAGTTAGTTTCAAGTCTCAAGTTAGTTTTCAAGCCCCAAGTTAGTTTTCAAGTCCCAAGTTAGTTTTCAAGTCCCAAGTTAGTTTTCAAGTCCCAAGTTAGTTTTCAAGTCCCAAGTCAGTTTTCAAGTCCCAAGTCAGTTTTCAAGTTCCAAGTCAGTTTTCAAGTCCCAAGTCAGTTTTCAAGTCCCAAGTCAGTTTTCAAGTCCCAAGTCATTTCAATGCAGTCAATTGAATTCAACTTTCTTTGTAGTTTAAGAGAATTTAATTTAAGAAAATGTAATTTAAGAATTTAATTCAACCTTTTTTTTGTTGTTTAAGAGAATTTAATTCAACCTTTTTTTTTTTTTGTAAAAGAGAATTTAATTCAACCTGAATTGACCGGTTTGTGTCTTTAGTTAACCTTTTTTTTTTGTAACAAGGAAATTGACCGATTTGTCTTTTCTTTTTATGCAATTGTTGCGTATATAAATATATAGTTATGTATTTTATTATTTGTAACCAAAACCGTTCTTCCAAAGGTTGTAACGATTTTGATAATTATTGTAATGAATATGAGGAACATGCCGTCCCTCCATTTTGTTTGAACTCTCTTAATTTTTGTTCTAAGTAGTGTGACAAGCAATCTTTTTTTTAAAAGAGCAAAGTGCTCACGAAAAGACGTAATTGTCAATTTCAGACTTATAACCCCTGCTTAGTCACTACTCAATTCCCCCGAATGTAGTACTCCAAACTTTGTTTTTTATTTTTATTTTATTGTAACACCCCAACCCCAGTTGAACCGTGTCAACCAGAGAAATGGTTCAACCATACTTAATTCCTCTTTGGTACTATGGAACATAACCTCAATTTAGGTTGTGTTTTTTTATTTTTAAGAATATTACAGTATATGTTTAGTTCATTATAGTTTATAATTGATTTCTATTTTCAATTTTTATATTTTTTATATTTTTTTTATTCGATTAATACTGAGTAATTGTCGTAGTCGAATTTAATTAATTGTGTGTCAAAATTCAATTTTAAAACCGTGAGATTTACTTTCATTAATTGTAAGTTCCTCTAAGTGCGTTTTGTTTATTACCTTAATACGTGTAACTGATTTAATTAAATACTTAAATACTACCTTGAACTTAAAGGATTTTATAATAATAATAATAATAACCCTTACACACACACACACACACACACACGTATGCACACTATATATACTATATATACAAACCTTATGCTAAAATCATTGGATATCACAATAAACTATTTCATTTCGTGTAAGTGCTAATTATGCTATTTAATCTTAATCATTTTTGCTTTCTAATATATCTTGCTCATGCATTTATTCAGTTAATTGAACAATCCTCTAGGCTAATCTGTCCCTCGAAATTGTAAGATACACACTTTGTACCTAGTACACACAAATACACACTAGACCACAGGTCTGTACATCATCCATTACGTAATTCGATTTTTTACCTACAATAGTCAATAAAAATTAGTTTATAGATTGTACGATTTACGTTTTTCCCTTTTATCTACTACTCATTATGTATGTAATTTTTCCCACAGAAAAATAAAAAATTTTAAAAAAAATTAACAATATCATTGTTTGTCTAACTTAATTGTTTGTCTAAATCAGTGGTTCTCAACCTTTTAACCATCGCCCCCTTGAAATTTTTTTTGCCCACTCTATTTTCAAATCGCCCCCCTACACACAAAAAAAAGTGAAATAAAAAACTTTCAAACTTACTATTTTATTTAATGAGATCCTTGAGATTGGTGTTTTTCTACTAAATATGCAATGTTCGGTTCAATGTCGCTGAGCTTAATTCTTATGTCACCTCTTCTGCATACATCCAATCTGTTTCTTTCCTTTGTTAGTAATTTATTCACTGAACTAAACCCAGTTTCAACCATATATGATGTTGGAAAACAGACAATTATTTTGGCCATTTCGGTCCATAACCTTGGATATAGTGTTTTACAGTCTTTTAATGACCAGAATTCAGTCTTTCCTACTTTATCATACATGTATTTTGAGTTATCATTGCATCGTAATTCAATTAATTCTTCTTGAATTTCTTCTTCAGCTGAACTAACATCACAATTAAATGGGTCTAACATCCATGGTTTTACTTCAAAGGAAAATAAATCAGAGAATCTTTTGTTCATGTCACTTTTTAACGAACATAAGTGTCCAGAATACGTTTCAAGATCCATTTTGGTAAGTGAAGAACAAATTTCTGCCAGCTCAGGCATGCTGTGAAACATTTTTTAAGTAAATTATCTTGAAAAATTTCCAATTTTTCAGTAAATGCTTTCAATACTGTTTTACAATCAATCAATGTAATAAATTTTCCTTGAAGTTGAAGTGATACCTCATTAAGCTTTCGAAATATCCAAGCCATATAATATATGTTATTTATATGTTTTCTTATTTCTTTAGCAATATCTCCGTCCCCTTCACTTTCTAGAAAGTTAACTATGGTATCAAAAAGGTTTATAAATCTTGCTAAGCAATTTCCTTTGGAGAGCCATCTGACTTCCGTATGTAAAAGAAGTCTTACATACTGTTCATCATGATCAGAACAAAACTTCCTGAATAGGCGATCATATTTGCTATGTGATTTTATTTTATTGATAGTTTTAATAACTATACCAAGTGAATAATGTAGAATTGGACTCATACTTTTTGCTACAAGATTATGTCTGTGAACAATGCAATGTATTGCAATGATTCCAGGACATATTTTTTTCAAATGTGCTACGAGGCCTTTATGCCTTCCGACCATTGAGGTAGCACCATCAGTTGCAATCGATATCAAATTTTCTAATGGAACTTTATTTTCATCAAACCAGGATCTTAAAGCAATAAAAATAGATTCCCCAGTAGTGTCAGTTTCTAGGTATTTCACAAATAATATATCTTCTTTCAATTTACAATCATCATTAAAATAACGTACATACGCCATGAGAAGGCCTTGTTATCAACAACTGTGGACTCATCAACCTGAATTGAGAAATTAGTTTTTTTCAATCTTTCAACTAGTTGTTCTTCAATATTCACTGACATTTCATCAATTCGTCTTCGAATTGAATCGTTGCTTAATGGTAAACTTTTTAAGATACCTGAAGGATCTTCATGCATCACATTTGAAATAACAGTTTCTAATATAGGCTTTATGACTTTCTCAGTAATTGTATGAGGACAGCCATTTTTTGCAACAATTTTTGCAATCTCATATGACGCAACATTGGCTTCATCTAATTTGGTATCTTTTTTTACAAAATGTGTAAGTTAGGTTGCTGCTCAAAATTGGTTTTCAATTTTTTGAAATAGTCAACGGTTTTATTAGCTTTATCTGGATGCTTCCTTTTGAAATGGTCAAGAAGTCTTGAAGGTTTTAAAGCTTCATTCGAAAGAGTACTATTACATAAAAGAAAAAGGCTTTTTTGGATCGAGAGGGCTTTCAATAAAACCGTAAGATAGGTATTCACCAAGGTATTGGCGACACTTTTTCTTTGCTCCACTTGACATTACTAAGGGGTCTTGTGCATTATGTAATTACAATAAAAAATTGACAACGATAAAGTATTTAAAAAATATCTGAAATTTGAAAAAAAGGGTTTAGATGTGTCATTAGCAAGGCTGTGGAGTTAGTACACAAAACCTCCAACCTCAACTACTCAATTTTTTGTCCTTCTGACTCAATCTCCAACTCAGACTAGCAAACTAGGTGTAATAGGCCTAATAATTGTACTTTTAATTTTGCTATGATGCTAGTTATACAAGATGTCATTTCATCACAATCATGTGAATCATCAGGCTACTTTTTTAATTCAAAGATTAATACTTTAATTTAGACTCTAAATTAAAGTATTAATCTTTGAATTTTTTATATTTTGTAAGCAAGTGTCATGTTAAAGATCTGATTACTCTGCATTGTACCCAACCACCCGAACTCAGTTGCTCTGTATAAAAATTTGTAATGTAAAGAAAAATTCGTCATTTAACTTGAATTAGTTAGGATGTTATTCTCTTAATTCTATTGTATTAATTGTACCCTATTATTATTGTATATATCATTTTAAAGGGGAGAGCAATGTAAAAATGAATAATGAATAATCAATATTCATTTTTACATAAGAACCAAAATCGCTTAACGCGAGTTTGGATAAAAATTTTATTTGTAGCTTTCTATTTTCGTTGTGTCACAACCCTACGATCTACCATTTCTATGGTTTAGTCGTATCCATTTTCCATTTTTCATTTGTTATAGAATTTATTATAATTAATTATGGTTGTCTTGCATCTCACCCTCGTCCCTAGATTATGCATACACATTGCATATAACAGGATTGGAACCCGTAGTTGTACTTCTTAGTCATTAATACCCACTCTTTGTCTCTAATTCGTCCTTGTAAATCTTCCTAATAATGATTTGTACTATACGTACAAATTCAATAACTATGACGTCACATTTTCCAGTCATTAATTTCCCTTCATCATATCTCTAGTATGCAATGTATGGTAAATTCTTCAATAATAATGTTGTGGTGTTATGTAGTATAAATATTATTATTCAACCATATTTATCTATACGTCCATATCTTATCTTGACCATTATCCTATATAAATTTTATTAAATATTCATTTTTACTCGTGTCAGTCTATGAAACGCAAAACTTTATGCATTCGTTCGAAAACGCACAAATACGTTCTCGTATTATTTTTTTATTTTTATTTTTAATTATATCACCTTCCGCAATGAACTCGAAAATGCTGAGGTAAATGATCAAATTCCGCTAACTACGGCAGAAGCGAACGCTTCTAAGATAAAAATTTCCTTTCGCTCTGATTCGAATTTATAACATTATCATGCGTTATGTTATATCATGTGTGTCATGTCCCGTGTACTTGTGTTGTGCTAATAACCATATATTATAACCATATATAATAACCATATATAAATATAAAAACACTGTAAGAATTGTAAACGACGTAATGTACTTTAATGAAACTACTTTAATTAAACGATCATAATTTAATATATAATGTAGTAATGTGCTTTAATGAAACTGTAATTAATGATAATAACTCGTAATGTACTTTAAATGGAAGTGTAATTAAACAATAATAAGTGAATAGAATTAATTGGTAATTGTAATCGTAATTTTAATGAACCAAAATTAATATGTATTCAGTCATGTACTCAAATTGTACTTATGGACTAAACGAAATTATATCGCCTTCAGAAATGTAGACTCAGCGAAAACTACAATTAGTTTTTATATTTTTATTTTTTTATTTTTATTTGGAATCTTTCATCTGATCATGTGTTTAAAAGGGGGGAAACTTAACCTTCAACTGCATTCCCCCAATATTTAGATAATATATAAATCATGTAATTGCAAAATAATGTCACTTCTTCTTAGACTTCACTTCGATTAACACTCCCTAGTTAGCAGCCTCGCTGCGAGGAGGGGGCAGAGGCCACTTGCCTCCTTAACTTTTTAGATTCCGGCCTGAGCTATGGTCGAAAGAGGTCGAACCTCTACCCCTGTAAATTCAGAGCACTACCTGTACATTTTTTAGAAGTAAATTACAGTAAGAGAAACTTTTTATTTCCCCTTCGAGCCGTGCTCTCTTCAGAAAACTTAGTCATTAGAATCTCCCGATAAGTTACAAGAAGAATCGGGGAGAAACCTTAAAGAATTTAATAAGCCTCTCAGAATCCTCCGAGCCACTAAAGAAGAACTCGGAGAGTAGTATACAAGAAACTACTGCAAGTAACAGGTCCGTTGCTGCCTCCTAACCAGAACCCCCGTCGATTTCGAACCATCCCGGGCCATAGACGGAGGGGTTAACAGATATACATAGAATATGCTATACACAGTGGCGTGGTTAGCGCTCCCGTACCCCCCGCCCTTGCGGGGGGGCAACCGCCGGATAATAATTGATTAATTAAATAATTTTAATTAATAATTTCAATTTCATTTTGATTTTTTGTAAATAATTACATTTTTAAGAAATCCAAAATTTGAGTTTATATTTTTAGTCCTAAAATTCTTACACTTACAAATAAATATTGTGATAGGTTTCAGTGCCGTATCATCGTTTTTCGGGGTGTCTGTAACCCCCGTCAGTTTCCCCAAAATTTAATTATGTCGTTTAATCTGTATATGTAGAAATTGCCATCCCATAAATGAAGGAAAATAATTGCCATAGAATATTGAACAATATACCATTTTACACACAGTATCGGTTTACTACAACGTGGTTACTGCAACAATGTATGTGTTTTATTCAAATTAGATAGATTTTTAGTTTGTATTGAAATAAACGAAGCTGTACCTTTTGTTTTTATTTCTTACATGTCGAAACACGAGTGCATTCCTGATCAAGAACCCATAAAACGTTTACACGCGAGGGATGATGATGATGATGATTCCGTAATGTGGGTATATACTGTATATTTTGGCTTCGTTATTGGCATGCATGAAGAATCGAGGATGACAGATCAATTTACGAGTTATATCATTCAGAATTAGTTGGGTTTTGAGATGAAGAAATTCCAGACTTAAAATGGTGGTTTGCTTTATATTTCACAATGCAAAAGACGAAAAGAGGCAGTTGCCCTTTAAACTTTTTTCAGGGGTGTGCCTCAGGATTTTTGGCCACCGGGTATGGCTACACACCAGTTTATAGATGCTGAAATTAGAATACCTTTCTCTTTTCTTGAATATTACGTGAGTGAAAACAGTGTATTACGAAATATGATTCCACGCATAGGAAGGAAAAATAAGTAGAGCTTAATTTTAATTAAATAAAGTTCCACAATTATGGAACACCTTTACTACTGTTATCTAATTATTATCTGATTACTTACGTAAACGATAAAACTGTGTAGTGAAAATAGAGAATTAAGTGAAATATCATTTTTCAACAATTATAATTATTGATGAAATACCTTTTTGGGTAAACGTAATTTGAATCCCGATTTATTTCTGAACAAGTTTACAAATTTCACGTGTTTCATATAAAGATATAAAGATTTAATCTGATTCACGTATGGGATCACCTGAAGATCAGGGCCCCCAGCCTTCTTTAGATAGCCTTATAAGGCTAACTAACGAAAATATCACGACCTAACCTAACCAATCGTTAGGTCAACTGTACGCCCTTGACGATTGGTCAGGTTAGGTCGTAATATTTTCGTTAGTTAGCTTTGTAAAGCTAACTAAAGAAGGCTGGGAGCCCTGATCTTCAAGTCATCCCACGTATGATGTAAATCAAAAATAAGGATTAATTTTAGACATAATTTGAGGGATAACATTTTGGCCACATTGCAACAATGCTTCCCGAATCAGCGAGATTAAGTGATGTTGGATTTGTTCAATAGTTGGATGTGTGCTCATCGTGTGACTTCAGATTCTGTAGCGGTATTTCGTCATATTATTTTTGCTGTCACGAACAAGTTTAGAGAATCAAAACCATTGCATAACATTAGGTAATTTGAGGGAAATGTAAATATAGATTTAAGTAAATCGTGATACGCAATAAATTACATTCATAAGTAAACAAACCTACTGTAAATATGCATTTGTTATTTCAGAATGCATCAACTCGAACGTATTAAACTTTTTGTAATTATTTATAATATAAATTGATTTGTATGAAATAACTATCCCGACATCTTTCCTGAACTAAGCATATTTAATTGAAATGAATTGAACTAACGCGCATGCGCAGTTCAGATACATTTAGTGTGTTCTAAATGGAATAATGAAAGCATAAATATACATAAAAAATGATTAAGTAATTTTATTTGTTTAATCATTAGCCAATAAAGACTTCAATGTCTTTTCTTTGATCTTTTCCAGGGAACATTGGATGACTTGTACTTTTTATGTACCAAGTATAATTTTGTCTTTTCTCTGTTCATTCTCAACTAAAGCTTTTATGTAAAAAACTTTCGAAGTCACCCTTGTACTTTCTGCTAATACAGGAGAAACGGGAGTTCCAGCACTCCATGTCCCTTAAGTAGGCTGACCATACGTACCGTTTTGAACGGGACAGTACCGTTTTGTTTACATATCCTGGCCGTCCCGTCGTTTTAATAAAAATGTCAATTTTGTCCCGTTTTTAATAAAAACTATAAATATACTTTAATATTGGTCAATCATAAATTATTATTCATAACCTATAAGACTTTTGTAATATTTCTCAAGGAAATATGGTCAGCCTACCCTTAAGTAATGTCCCCGCAGGAATACCTCTCTGGTCGATTGGTGTCTACAATCTACTACTCCAAGTGGTCTTGGTTCACCTGTACTTTTTGTCTTATGCTAAAAACTTTCAAGAACAGTCAAATTAAGAATGACAAATTTGAGAAGAAGAAGAAAAAATAAATTTAAAAGACAGAGTTTAAAACGATACAGGCGCAATGAAACTAAAATTAGCAATTTACCCAATTTATTACTAAGTTTACACATACGAAATACCTCAATCAACTCCTTTGTACCATTTCCCTTAAAAATAATTGACGAATAACGAATCAGCAACAAATTACAATATATATTCATAGATATAATATATACTTTAATGTAAAAGATTACTTAGGCCCTATGATATCAGGAAATAATGAGAGTCCACCTATCCGGGTAAACAAAACTATATTGTGGAGTTCAAACAGTGAGCTGAGAGAGCAGATACGAGACAAGGAACCAAACGAGGATTCAATTTGTATATAAAAGGACTCCAATGAGCTTAAAATGAGGACCTCACAAAAGGGCACAATCACTTACTAACTTAATTACCTAAACTCTTTAATTTACTTTCTCCTCTTTATGCCCAAAACCAGTTTTTACACAATAAATAAAATTATTTTCAAAACTTTTAGAAACGAAGTAGGTGCTGAACGAGTTATTATTATTATCATTATTATTATTATTATTATTATTATTAAAAGGGCGAATGAACAACATTCTTTATCACACTTCTTTTAATCTACAAATAAGAAATGTATTAAATAACATCTCCAATTTATATTAATTTTCATTTCGGAACTTCGGTCTGAGGCTCAGAGACGTTTTCTTTAAGGAGTACTTATACCCACGAAAATGCTTCCAATTGATGCCATCAGCGTAGGAAGTGTGGTTTCCTTCATACTGATACCCATTTAGGTTGGAGGAGTGGCAGTTTTCATACCACCATGCACCACGGTATATCTTTGAACAACTTGTATTCGGATCAATGTCGTTGTCTTGATCTTTCGTTGAAAACCTTTGACCACTCTGACGCGTAAATGAGTCCCCGGCAGTACCGGAATATTCTCCTAAATCCAGTAAATATTTGGTAGTGGCATCTCCAATGTAAAAGTGTTCGTATTTGGCAAAAAGCTTTTTTCCCTCGAAGTCCTCAAGATCCACCCTAAGTTCCATCAGAGTGTTACCGACGATGGCGTAAATGTTGTCGAGACCAAGCCAAAATTCTCCCTTGAGATTTCCGAAACCAAGTTGGTACTCGACCCATCTCCGGAAGAAGTTTTCTCTCTCTGGAAGAACTTCGCGATGTTGAATCACAGTCCACCCACCTCCATCAGTAGTTTGGTCGCAGTAAACAGAAACGGGTCGATTTTCACAACAACCAAAAGGGTAAACTGTTCGAACTCCGGACTCTTTGTCACCAAGGTTAAAAATATCCTCACAATTACGTGGACTTTTCGAGATTTCCTTCAACGTATCCGTCGTTTTATCCATTGAATACAAATGACTTTTCATTCCGAACAAGAGAGAATTTCTTGCAGACTTTTCACAAAGTGACAGAGTTTGTGACACGCATGCAGGAGAGAGTCCAATCTCTTCAAAAAGACTGTAAAGTCCTGTGATCGTAGATTCACTACTCTCCCCGTATGCAAATCTGATCACTAAAGCAAATATTAGCAAAAGTATCCGAGGATTTGATTCAACCATCTTTGCTCTTGTTGTTGAGTCCGTTGTACGAGTGACTTCTAATAGTTAGTTTCGGAAAAATATTCAATTTTATACTTATTTCTCCACATTATCATTCGTCCGTGTATCTCGAAACATCCGGAATTTTGTGGGCGTATTAAGTCTATAGATTAATTCTCTTTCGTGTTTTCTCTTTCTAAAGTGGGTGTCTCAAATGAGATTAATGAAAGCAAATGCCTTCTCATTTATGGCTTTGTTTTTCCTATTCTTCTTTCTACCATTTAATGGAAAGTTAGGTTAGTTTAATAAATTACCAATAGTTACTCACTATTACCACAATTCATATCTTGTCATACAAGTTTTTAGGTTGTCATTAAATCAGAGGAGTAACAGTAACTTATATAACTTTCATTCATTTTGGTGTTACGTGTTTTAAAGTAGGGATCTTTTGTTCTACCCCAGCAACAATTTCTAGTGTAGTTTTACTTGCTGAATTCAATAATATATATTTTATTTTGGAGAAAGTATTCGTGCTTTAATTAGTTATGGTTATAATCATTAATTTTTTTCTCTCTTTTGTAGATATTGTTATGGATGATAAATGGAATTTCATAAACATAGTTAAGGAAATAAACTACCCCAGCCTTCTTTAGTTAACCTTATAAGGCTAACGAACGAAATATCACGACCTAACCTAACCAATCAGGGGGGGGGTACGGGGGCGCTAACCACGCCATTGTGTATAGCATATTCTATGTATATCTGCATCTATTTCATTATACCATTCTGAATATTAGATTGCCGGAATCATATTCATGTAGTTTTTGAATTCTCAGTCATACAACGAAACTTAAAAAGGGTGTCCCAAATGTCACTGTGCACCTCTGCAAATGATTCGGGCACTAGGTGCACATTGATTTTTGTGACACCCTGTAGAACAAAAGATTTTTCAGTCACGATGACAGAAAATCGGATTTTATGGAAACAAATCTACCCAAATGCCATATTTTCTTATGCAACACAATTATTTTGTGGTTTTCAAAATTTTATGTAATTTCTAAACATACGAAGTATGATTATAAACCTTTTCCTCTCACTAAATATCGTCAAGTGCTTTCACTGAAGATCGAAGGTAGACCTGTCGAAGCCTTTCAAGAAGAAAGACCGTTGGTTTTACTTTATATATATATATATATATATACACACACACACACACACACACACACACACACACACACAGAGTGTATATATATATATATATGTGTGTGTGTGTGTGTGTGTGTGTGTGCGTGTGTGCGCGATACGATGAAATCGAGGGAGCTCATTTCCCCTCTTGGTCGGACTGAGTGTGCCCCAAGTGTTACCTGGGCCACACCAGAAACAGAGGAAGTGGCTGGCTCACGTGGCTCAATCCCTGTCGTGAAATGATTTTAATTTAATTTAATGTGTTTTATTTACATTCTCTCTACTCATTTACGCTCATTTCTCTATTTTTACATATAACGGCAATCGGGTAGACATGACGTGGCCTTGAAACCTGAACACTGTACACAAATACGTGACACTTTGAAACGAAGCAGGAGGAATTTTATAAGACCACAAATTTTCTTTATTATGTACTTTATTACATCCCAACCGATGCTATCGGCTGGGAGTGAACCAGGACCAAACTCTTTAGAGTTTGCCTACGTAACCGCTAATGTATCGGGCATTTATACTTTTTTTAAATGCAAGAAGGAGGGGCCAAGGGCAAATGCCCGCAAAAGCGCCCCTCCAATAAAAGAAGAAGAGAGCTAAAATCAAGGTCCGGGGTTTTCGAGATGCCTAGACACTCTGCGTTTGAAATATGGGAGATCATAGACAGGAGGAAAGATGGATTGAGGAAGATTGTTCCAGAGTTGACCGGTTGAGTAGATGAAAGACTGAAAATACCAATTAACCTTTGCATTAGATAGTTGGACAGAATAGGAATGAGAAAGTGTAGAAAGTCTGGTACTGCGAGCTCTCCTTAAAGGAAGAGGCATCCAGTTAGAGAGTTCAGAAGAGCAATGTCCTTTATGATAGCGATAGAAGAGAGAGTGAAGCAACAGTGCCGCGAAAAGAGAGAGATTGAGTACAATCAGTAAGAGGCGGGAAATAATGTGACGAAAGGCCTTTGATTCCACCCGGTCAAGTATGGCTGTGTGGGTTGAACCACCCAACACATGAGAAGCATACTTCATACAGGGGCGAACAACACCCCTGTACAGAGACAGCAACTGAGTGGGGGTGAAGAAACCGTGGAGGCGGCACAGCACACCTAACCTCTTTGAAGCTGTTTTAGAAAGAGAGTATATGTGATATTTCAAGGAGAGATTACGAGAAAAGGAAATGCCAAGAATGTTATGAGAAGAGGAAGGATTGATTTGTGTGTTGTTGAAGGGGATAGTCGTGTAGAAGATTGTGACAGAGTAGACAGATGGAGAAACTAAGTTTTTGATGCATTGAAAGCCACAAGGTTTTCTCTGCCCCAATCAGATATAGCAGAAAGATGAGAAGTCAGGAACCCCATAGCCGCCTCACGCTAATCATGAAGCAACTGCTGTGAGGGATGCTTTGGGAAGCGAGTGGAGAAGTGAAGAGTGGAGTCATCGGCATAGGAATGAATAGGACAGGAAGTGTGAATTAAAAGATCATTAATAAATAAAAGGAAAAGAGTGGGTGACAGGACAGAACCCTGAGGAATACCAGTGTTAATAGCTTCAGGAGAAGAACAGTAACCATCTACAACTGCAGCTATAGATCGGTCAGAAAGGAAATTGGAGATGAAGGCACTGAACGAAGTATAGAAACCGAAGGAGGGCAGTTTGGAAATTAAAGATTTGTGCCAGACTCTCCCAAAGGCTTTCGATATGTCAAGCGCAATAACAAAAGTTTCACCGAAATCCCGAAAGGAGGATGACCAAGCGTCAGAGAGATATGCAAGACGATCGCCAGTAGAACGTCACTTGCGAAATCCATACTGACGACCTTTGGAAAGGCAAGAAATCAAAGAAATTGGACGATAGTTGGAGGGTTGAGAGCGGTCACCCTTCTTTGGGAGAGACTGAATGAAGGCAAACTTCCAGCAGGAAGGAAAAGTACCAAGTGAAAGACAAAGACATTTCCATGGGAAATCACAGAAGTACTGCCTAAGGGCCTCCCAATCAGCGGCACCGAAGTGCCAAAGGCGTATCCTCTTGGGAGGATCCAAAGGCCGAATTGGAGCGATGGGACAGGAAATAGATATAAGATTGTGATCGGAGGAGCCCAACGGAGGAAAAAGTTTCACAGAGTAAGAAGAAGGATGAGATGTAAGAAATAATTCCAGAATGTTGTGCCTATCTCCGAGGCGATCGGGGATACGAGTAGGGTGCTGTACAAATTGCTCTAGGTCATTTAGGATGAACACGTTGAAGGTTAGTTCACCAGGGATGTCAGTGAGATGGGAGGAAAGCCAAAGGTGGTGGTGAACATTGAAATCTCCTAAAATGGAGATTTCAGCAAAAGGAGAGCTGGAAAGAATGTAATCCACTTTGGAAGTGAGAGAGTCAAAAACTTTTGTATAGTCAGTAGAATTAGGAGAAAGATAAACAGCGCAGATGTATTTAGTTTGAGAATGGCAAGTAAGGCGTAGCCAGAATGTATAGAATTCGGAAGATTCGAGTTCGGGAATACGAGAACAAGTTAGGTCATTGCGTACATATACGCAACATCCACCTTTGGGGTGAAATTGAGTATAGAGAAAGTAAGAGGGTACAGAGAAGGTGTTGCTGTCAGTCGTCCCAGAAACCTGAGTTTCAGTGAAAAAAGGAAGATGAGGTTTAGAGGAGGAGAGGTGGTGTTCAACAGATTGAAAATTTGAGAAAAGGCCACGAATGTTGCAGAGGTTTATGAAAAGTGAATCAGACAGAGGTCCAGAACATCTTGAATGGTCGGTAGCAGATCCAGCCCCGCTGCCCGGGTCTGCGTTCCCGGTATCGGCAGCTGGGGAACCAGAAGTGGGGACATTTATGGCGCCTTCCCAAGCGGACTCCGAGGCTCTTGAAGTTAATGCCATTTTTTTTTTTTAATTTTGAAAAGATTATGTACTGTGTAAGATGCATGTGTATGTTGTGAGGATTAGGGAGAGAAGTGCGTGTTTGAGAGCATGCTGGACTTCTCACAGGGTAGTTGAAACACGGAAAAAGATCAGCTAAGGAGGACAGTGACAGGAGAAACGGGAGTTTCAGCACTCCCTATATTCTGTCAAGCGTCCCCCTGTATCGTTACTTGTATTGTTACAGTGGACCATTCAATAACCTTTACAACCTTTATTGATAAAATAAAGAGTTCTGCAATTTCTGTTTTTGTTTTAACATAAATTATTTAATTTAGCTCTTTAGGTTCTGGCTTTACTGAGCTCTTAATTAAAAATAAAACAAATAGTTATTATTAATAATACATAAATCATGAATAAGAATTATTAATTAGAGTATGTACTAATCTTAATTATTATTATAGTTATACAACAAGTACAAAGCTATTACTGAAGGTATGATACCAATACTATAGAAAGAAATCAATATTAGACATGAGAGACGAACAATAACAAGTAATGTACATTTGATCCTAGATTTTTATTAGTGTTCCATTATTAATCAAGATTCCAACTTGGTTTGAAAAGAATTTACATTCACAATATTATTTATATCAGCATTCAAATCATTACATAGTTTTAGTTCAGTGAAAATGGGCAGTTTTTGAGATGAAGACAATCGAAATTGAGGAATAACATGCTTTGATCTATTTGTGGTCTGATATGAGAGCATTTCTTGATGATTTACAAAATATTTATTTACCCATTAAATTAATGATTTTGTTCTTACACTCGTAAATAAAAGTAAAATGTGCCTGTTTGATTACATCTTTGAGATTTAGTAGTTTTAGTTCTTTAAATAATGCATTAGAATGATCATGGAAATCAGCTTCAGATAATAAGCTTTTTGCTCATTTTTCGATGACAAAGATACTGTTTAAAGCGTTGTTAACAGAGTTTCCCCGAACCAAGGATATACTGCGTTATTTAAAGGAGCGCAAGCGTATGATACAAACTGTTTAGGGACTATATTTTCTAAGTTTAAACATTATAGCAACCCTCCTTGAAATCTTTTATGAGATATAATTTACATGATCACTCCATTGCAAATTTTTTTGCTAGTATTTAGGAAGAGTTTATTGTTGGTCAGCCATTTCATTACAGTGATAAATTCTGATTTAAATATATTCTTAGCTGAATTCACATCTTTGCAAGAAAAAGACGCAGTTGTATTTTCTGCAAACGTTATGAAGTTAATAATTATATCAGATGAGCGTTAGAGGTCATTTATGTATATAATAAAAATGACAGTGGACACAAAAGTGAGCCCTGTGGTACACAATGTTTTACAAGAGTTTTAGTTGAGCAGATCTTATTTACTGATACAAAATGATATCTACTGGACAAATAATTTTTAAACCAGTCACTGATTGCTCCTCTGCAGCCGTAAAAATATTATTTGTTACGTAGAATTTTATGGTCTATACTCTATTGCATCAAACGTCTTACTCAAATGTACACATATTGATAACCTTATTTCTTTGTTCTCTTTACTATATTTGCATTTTCCATAAGATTTAAAAGAGTCATTTTTGTTGTTTTATTAATACGAAAGCCATATTGATTTGGAGATAATAAATTGTAAGATTCTAAATATCGCTGCATTCTTCTTTTTACATTTTTTCAAAAACTTTATTAAACATAGATAATGAACATCCCGGCTTGTAATTAGTTGCTTGTGCAGGATCAACCCCCATTAAAAATGAATGTTGTACAAGCAATTTTTAGCTCTCATGGAAATATTCCTTTGAAAATACATTCCTTGATAATTTTAGCCAACGTTACAATATATCTTATCTTTAACAAGCTTCATTATACTGTAGGTACAGGAATGTTATGAATGTTATTTTTTGTTTTTGTATTTTACTAATAATATTCCGGAACTCAGTAGAGGTAGCAGGAATAAAAGAAAATGAATTTATTGGGTTGGGTGGCATATATTCTAACGATAAGTGACCATTATTTAGTAACTGTGAGTTAAGCTTATTAGCTGATGAAGTAAAATGGCGATTTAAAGAGTTTGCAATAGAAGTATCATCAGTGATTTCTTTATTACCGACATTTAGAGTCTCTATTGAATTTTTCTTAATTTGGTTTCTGAGAAGACTGTTCAATAGGGTGGGGCGAAAATATATCGAACTCAAGTTGTCAGTATGAAACATGACTGAAAACGTGCTCTAGTATCCACCTATCATTAAAACATCAACTTTTATAGCCTATGAATATGTGCATTCTCGCAACTTTGACCTCAGTTTTGAAGAAAAGCCAAAATTTTGAACCAAATTTAGTTTGGTTAAAAATTACATTTCCTTTCATAAACCAAAACAAGTGTTCATTACTAAATTATATAAAGTGTAACTGCTATCCTCTTGTTGATTCACTTAAAATCTAACTTGTCAGCCACCGTGCATTATTGAGAGACCCAGGTTGAGCAGTTTCTAACAATTTGATAGCTGGACCTCTATCATGATCGTTTTGAATTGACAAACACGCCTTATGGAGGTATTGCTGGTCACTGCTGAGATCTGCTAGCACTTCTTCTGGTAAGTCCAGCATTTTTCCAGCGAAAGGTAGAAATTTTGCAATTGGTCTGTTCTTTGGATCAAAGTTCAGATCCTTGCCGATTTTTCCCTGTGAACTTCTAGGTCCTGTCGTTTGCTCGTCAAGAACTTCCAGGTATTTTCTCAAGGGAAGCTCATTAGTGTGAGGTAAGCAAATAAACCATTGTATTTACACTACCTGTATTTAGACTAGTTGCATCACAAACTACTGCTTTTAAAGTCGATGCAGAGTTGGTGTCAGTAATTACTGATATAATTTCTTTAGCAATATTACTCGCCCTTCCACTTTCAGGAGCAACATCGTCAATATATTCGTTTCCTGGAAATGAAACTAACACATAGTGGTCTTCATTCAAAGTCCGCTGGCATCCTCCCACTTTTGAAAGAGTTTTAACAATATTTCCATCAAATCCAAGGGAAACGATTCCTTTATTGTGTTCTTCATGCTTCTTTCTTTCTATGCTTCACCACAAGGTTCTCTGACAACGTAGTTTGCTGGGATCAATCGTAGTACTTTCAGATAATAGATTAAGATCTTTTAAGACAGCATTAGCAGTTAAACAAGCATCAAGGTTGCTTATTTTGCATCGATCAACTACCTTGCATAATTCTGGATATTGGTGTCGATTTTGAGAAGTGCTAGCTTTTGTATCTAACTCGTACTCGCTCAATTCTAAATCTTTATTTTGATGACCTTTCTCACTTTCAGAGCTGATCTCACCAATATCACAACGATTCAACTGCATTTCCTGGACAAAACTCTTTTGTTTATCTTTAAAAAATTGTCTTTTCTGTTTTCCATTTGTTGTAGTTTTGAAGTTTTCACTTTGTCCAACTTACCTATAATCATTTTTCGTTCAGTATGTTGATCATTCCAGAACTCCCATTCATCATTCGGGATTTTCTCCGCCTTAGCACTAACTTCTTTTTCGAAAACAGGAGGCATAGCACTTGCAGCAACATATGTGAAATAAATTTCTGAAGGAATCATATTTACTTTGATAAGTGCTGGAAGATCTTTTACTCATGGGATATTTTCCAAGTTCTTGTCTCTTCTCAATTAATCTCTTTACCTTAATTACTATGCTTTTGAAATCGATTGTTGGAATAGAAGCACGGATATATACATCATTCACTTCCTCCGCGATAATTTCAGCGTGTTTCTGAGTGATAAATGTTGCAGTTCCGAAAACAGAATGCATCACTTTTTCTCTTGTTATACCAGAAGAGGCCATTGCAAGCTATGCTATTAATCTGACACAAAAGAAAATTAATGCTGAATCAGGAAATACATGATAGGTCAAACAAATGATAGGTCAAACAAATGATAGGTCACAAACACACATGTAGGCACACAAACACACATGATACTGTAGGTCAAACACATATAGGTCCTACATTTTAAAATAAGCAAAAACAATGTTTCTTAATGGTTTTCTGATAGACATTGATTGGCATTAATTGAGTTTATTGTTGAGATCCTCATACCTGTGAAGCGAAAAATTAATTTAAGGAAACATGCTAAAAAGGATCTTTTGTGGCCTTTGTTCGCAATTTATTTTTTCATAGTTACCAGCCCCGAAATTAATATTTCTAAAAGATATGACTTATTCCTTAATCAGTGACTATTCGGGCATCTTTTTCAGCATGTTTCATTAAATTAAATTTTTTTCAACCCACAATACTGTTCATGGTCGTCCAAATATTTTTCATGTCTCCTTTATGTTTGGAAAATTGACTATTATAATAGTTATATTTTGCAATTTTAATTATTTTAGTTAATTTGTTTCTGTATTGAGTATATTGTACTGTACTTTAGGAAATGTGAATAATTGAGGATGGCGATTCGAAAAAGAATGAGGCACAGGGTGGCACAATCAATCATTGAGTAAGAAGTGTACGGTCATTGAGCAAGGAATGATAAGGCAGATGTTAAGAGTGAGAATGTGAATTAAAAATAAAAGTTTGAAAATGATTAATGCATTAGCGGATCCAGTTGGGCCTAAAGGGCCATGGCCCCAGCAAAGCTGATAAAGGTGGTGCTCACACCACTTTTGGCTCCTCCTCGCAAAGGCCACATAAAATACTTTTTTTAACCTTTCCCTTTTTCTTCATGGACCTACAAAAGTGCTCTATGTATCTACCTGCTTTTACCTATTTACCTGAAATCCATACATTGGTCACTTACAGTGGCGCTCATAAGTATTCGTACAGAGAAATATTTCAGTTATATTCGTCCTCATCTTTTGTAGCCTATCATGCATACGATAGTTATGAAAAGTTTATCGCTCGTTCCGAAAAATTTACTAAATAAAAAAATTGGTTTAACTCCAATGTAAAATGTAAAACGTCAAAGAATTTGAGGAAAATGAAAAAGTTAAAATGCAAAAGTTTTCATACATTTATTTATAAAATTATTTTAATTCTTCGTGTGTCCACCTTTGGCTTGAAGAATTTAAAGTTTTTATTAGTAATTGGTTGTTTATTAATTGGAGACTATGTCACTATTCACAATTCTGAATTTTAGAATTTTCTTTGTGAATTTTCATGAAAAACGGATGACTGTATGAGTCATTAGCAAGCAATGGGTTGTCGTGGTAAAGAGCTGGCTACAGATCTTAAGAGAACTCTTATTACTGCACACGAGTCTGGAAAGAATTACAGGAAAATAGAAGAACTTCGAATTCCATTTACGACTGTTGATGCAGATATAAAGAAATGGAAAGGCTTCGGGATAATCAAAACTCTACCAAAGTATGGACGACCTTGTAAGATTTCAGAACGTACACCTAGATAGATTGAAAGAGTGGCTACTGCGAATCTACGAGTAACTGCAGGTGATATTTGCTAAATATTAAGAATGTCTAATATCGATGTCCATCAATCTATTGTACATGTAAAGAAATGAGTGTGAAATAAATGAGAAAGAATGGTCTGCATGGAAGAGTTGCACGAACAAAACCTTTGCTACGAAAAATGCACAAAGAACCTCGTTTAAAGTACACAAGAATAATCAAAATGATGGATTTGCATTCTGGAAGAAAGTTCTCTGGACAGAAAAGACTAAAATTCAATTATTCGGGAACAACGAGCAACGGTACTTTAGGCGAAAATCAAATACTGCATTCGAGGAAAAAAACATCCTTCTTACGGTTAAACATGGTGGTGGTGGTAGTTTGTGTCTAGTCCAGAAAAGCTTGTTTTCATCAATGGGATCTTGAATTCGAAGAAATATGAGTAATTTTAGAAAAAAATGTATTGCCATCAGTTCAGGAGTTCTGAAGTGGTTGTAACTGCGTACCGCAACAAGATAATGATCCAAAACATAAAATTATGAGCACCCTGAAATGGCTTCAACAAAAGAATTTCAAGTTTCTCGAGCGACCCATTCGAGGGCCAGATCTCAATTTAATCGAGAATTTATGATTTGATTTGAAAAGCAACCTGTCCGCAAAAGAAACCCTTCGATTTGAATGAATTGCAACAACTAAAACTTCTAATGAGAGAGTTTGAAACTTTGAAGAAAAATACCCAAAACGAATCAATGTCATTCTGGTAAAAAGTGGACACACAAAATGTTAAATATGATAATTTTATCAGTAAATGTACGAAAACTTTTGCATTTTAACTTTTTTCCTCAAATTCTTTGTTGTTCTGCATTATATGTTGGAGTTAAAATAAATTTTTTATTTGTTAAATTTTTCCAAACAAACAGTAAACTTTGCATAACTATCTTATGCATGGGGCAAATGATAAGGAGGAAGATAAAAGAAATATTTCTCCATACGAATACTTACGAGGACTATTCTATATATTAGGAAGGTTTATTTAAATTCGAGTGTGTGTGTCTAAAAGTTACTACAAATTAATATTAAAAATTATAAATTTAATAACATGAATAATAAAGTTTCTTTTAAAAAAAACTGAATTCTTCGCATTTTACATAAAATGTCAAGAAGATTTAACGAATAAAATAAAATATAAAAAGAAAAAGACAAAAAAGAGGAAACAAGCTAAAAAAATCATTAAAAATAGGACATATTTGATTCTTCACAACATTTCCACACAATGAATGGTTATACTGATTAATGAAAAATTAAAAAGGGAGAAAAAAAGGGTGATGAAAGTACAGGGTGTCCATAAAGTCAGTCACGCATCATAGGAAAATCTGCAATGTCTATTTATTTATATTTCCATCAGGCCAATATGTTGAGGAGCATTCAAAGAAACCTGTTTTTTCGTTTACAAACATGTTTCGAGATTGGTGGGAATCATTTCGAACAAATACTTTAACTACCTTTATATATATATGTATTTTCCTATGATGCGTGACTTTATGGACACCCTGTAGAAAAATTGATTTAGGAGAATCGATTAAAGAAAAGTTTCATTTGATGCAACAAAATAAAGTAGAAATTTAACTTCTGCACGATCAAAACACATTCTGAATTGAATTAAAAAGCTTAAAAGGATTTAATCTACTTTAAAAAACATAACACCAAAATGAATGAAAGTTATATAAGTGACAATGTTTCTCCTCGGATTTAATGACAACCTAAACACTTGTGTGACAAGACATGAATTGTGGTAATAGTGAGTAACAATTGGTAATTTATTAAACTAACCTAACTTTCCATTAAATGGTAGAAGGAAGAATAGGAAAAACAAAGCCATAAATGAGGAGGCATTTCCTTTCATTAATCTCATTTAAAACACCCACTTTATGATGGACTGAACAGGAAAGAGAATTAATCTACAGACTTAGGTACGCCCACAAAACTCCGGATGTTTCGAGATACACGGACGAATGATAATGTGGAGAAATAAGTATAAAATGAATGTTTTTCCGAAACTAGCTATTAGAAGTCACTTGAACAAACGGATTCAACAACAAGAGCGAAAATGGTTGAATCAAATCTTCGAATACCTTTTCTAATATTTGCTTTAGTGATCAGATTTGCGCACGGAGAGAGTAGTGAATCTACGGTCACAGGACTTTACAGTCTTTTTGAAGAAATTGGACTCTCTCCTGCATGCGTGCCACAAACTCTCTCACTTTGTGAAAAGTCTGCGAGAAATTCTCTCTTGTTCGGAATGAAAAGTCATTTGTTTTCAATAGATAAAGCGACCGATACGTTGAAGGAAATCTCGAAACGTCCACGTAATTGTGACGATATTTTTAACCTTGGTGACAAAGAGTCTGGGGTTCGAACAGTTTACCCTTTCGATTGCTGTGAAAATCGACCCGTTTCTGTTTACTGCGACCAAACTACTGATGGAGGTGGGTGGACTGTGATTCAACATCGCGAAGCTCTCCCAGAGAGAGAACACTTCTTCCGGAGATGGGTCGAGCACCAACTTGGTTTCGGAAATCTCAAGGGAGAATTTTGGCTTGGTCTCGACAACATTCATGCCATCGTTAGTAACACACTGATGGAACTAAGGGTCGACCTTGAAGATTTTGAAGGGAAAAAACGTTGGGCCAAATACAAACACTTTCACATCGGAGATGCCACTGCCAAATATCTACTGGATTTAGGAGAATATTCGGGTAATGCCGGAGATTCACTTACGGTTCACAACGGTCAAAGTTTTTCCACGAAAGATCAAGACAACGACATTGATCCAAATAAAAGTTGTTCAAAGACATACCGTGGTGCATGGTGGTATGAAAAATGTCACTCTTCCAACCTAAATGGGTATCAGTATGAAGGAAACCACACTTCCTTCGCTGATGGCATCAACTGGAGTAATTTTCATGGGTATAAGTACTCATTAAAGAAAACGTCTCTGAGCCTCAGACCGAAGTTTCGAAGTGAAAATTAATATAAATTGGAGATATTATTTAATACATTTCTTATTTGTAGATTAAAAGAAGTGTGATAAAGAATTCTATTGATTTGTCCTTTTAATAATAATAATAATAATAATAATAATAATAATAATAATAATAATAACTCGCTGAGCAGCTACTTTGTTTTTGAAAAGTTCTGAAAATAATTTTATTTATTGTGGATAAAACTGGTTTAGAGCATAAAGAGTAGAAAGTAGATTAAAGAGTTTAGGTAATTAAGTTAGTAAGTGATTGTGCCCTTTGGTGAGGTCCTCATTTTAAGCTCATTGGAGTCCTTTTATATGCAAATTTGAATCATCGTTTGGTTCATTGTCTCGTATCTGCTCTCTCAGCTCACGGTTCGAGCTTGACAATATAGTTTTGTTTACCCGGATAGGTGGACTCTCATTATTTTCTGATATCATAGGGCCTAAGTAATCTTTTCCATTAAAGTATATATTATATTTAAGAATATATATTGTAATTTGATGCTGATTCGTTATTCGTCAATTATTTTTAAGGGAAACGGTACTAAAGAGCTGATTGAGGTATTTTGTATGTGTAAACTTAATAATAAATTGGGTAAATTGCTAATTTTAGTTTCATTGCGCCTGTATCGTTTTAAACTCTGTCTTTTAAATTTCCTTTTTCTCCTTCTTCTAAAAAGAATACAGACAAAGAATACAGGTGAACCAAACGAGGTACTGCAAGCGGGTCTGCCGTGACATACGGTATGGATTCCGTGAAAGTGGAGACCATTGTTTAAGTCATTAAATAACATTATCAATGATGATAATAATAACAATAATAATAATATTAATATTAATAATACGAGGGTGCACTCTCAAAACTTCAACTTAACCCTTTATGCCCTGACTTGTTTGTAGGGTTAAGTTATGAATGCATGTATTTGAAACGTTAGCAGTTTGTACCTTCAGTCCTTAAAGGGTTAAGGTCTTTCTTAAGAGCGTGACACAAAACGATAGTGTTTCTGAAGAGGATATCAATAATATACAGTTATGACGTAATACTTTTTCTCAGTATTACCAGAAATACAAGGGTGACGTCGAAAATTTTTTACGTAAAAGCTTCAGTTGAGAATGAACAGAGAAATAACAAAATTATACTTGGGACACAAAAAGTACAAAAGTCACCCAATGTTCCCGGAAAAGATTAGAGGAAAGACTTTGGTGTCTTTATTGGCTAATGATTAAACATATAATATTACTTAACCATTTTGTAATGTATATTTACTATAGTACGAATGAAGAACATTCAGTCGGTGTATAGAGTTTACCACAAGGAATCTGTATAAGGAGGAAGGAGTTACTTTGAGGGCGAACAAATTTTAGATATGTTTCCATTATTCCATTTAGAACACACTAAATTTATGGTTACGAGGGTGGGCTGAAAAGTAATGCCTCCACTCACATAAATGTTAAACGGGTTGAAGGATTTTATCGAAACAAAAGCAGATATCTACCTTAGTGTTTATTCTTCAAAACAATACATTTACTTTTCTATAAAATCACCCTCTACCTCGATACATTTACGCCAACGATAGATGAGTTTTTGAAATCCATCCTGGTAAAACTCGGAGCTTTGACTACGAAACCAAAATTTCGCAGCGGCCTTAACTTCTTCAGACTCGGAATGATTTTCACGGAAATGTTCTTTAAATTAAAGAAAGAGCTGAAAATCACGTTTGAACACGGGTGTGAGGCCGTGCGTTGTCATGGTGAACAATGACTGCGTTTTTGTGGGTGCGAACCCTCCTCAGACGTTTTTTCAATTTCTTCAGAGTTTCAATAACGTTTCAGTAAAGTCTTCGAGAACAACACCATTGAAACCCCAAAAAACAGTCATCATCACTTTTCCAGCCCATTTTCGAACTTTGAATTTTTTTGGTTGCAGTGAATTTTTTGCCGATATTCCATGGATTGCCGTTTATTTTCAGGGTCATAAGGGTGGACCACGTCCCGTCTCCCGTCACAATACTGTGCAGAAATTCATCTCCTTCATTTTCGAAGCGCTGCAGATTTTCTTGGCAAATGAGTAGTCTCTCAGTTTTCATCTCGGCAATGAGCATGCGAGGCACCCATCTGGCGCAGACCTTTCGGTAACCGAGAATACTGATAATGTGTTACACTCGCTCTCTGGAGATATCGAGCATTGCGGCAATTTCATTTTGTTTAATGCTACGATTTTCACGAATCAGTTCGTCAACGTAGTTCCGATGAGACTCGTCCGTTGCCGTTACAGGCCTTCCACTTTGCGGTTTGCCTCGCAAATCTTCCTGCCCTGCTTCTCCTTTACACTGCCTCGCCCACCGTCGAACGGTGCTCACATCAACACAATGTTTGCCGTGCACAGCTTGCATTCGACGATGAATGTCTCTGGGAGCAACACTTTCCGCGGTCAAAAATTCAATTACGCACGTTGCTTGAAGCGAACGTATTTACTCCTTTATATTGTAATCGATACTGAACCAACGTGTGAAATGGGTGTAGGCTATATTAGGCTATAACACAAAACCGGTTTTATCTGGCTACCTCTACACAATCCAGAATTATTCAAGTGGGGGCGTTACTTTTCAGCCCACCTTCGTATATTATAAATAATTACAAAAAAGTTTAATACATTCGAATTGATGCATTCTGAAATAACAAATGCATATTTACAGTAGGTTTGTTTACTTATGAATGTAATTTATTGAATTTACTTAAATCTATATTTACATTTCCTTCAAATTACGTAATGCAATGCAATGGTTTTGGTTCTCGAAACTTGTTCGTGACAACAAAAATAATATGACGAAGCTGTTTGTGGGATCGAAACCAAGTACTGGTACAGAATCTGAAGTCACACGATGAGCACACATCCAACTATTGAACAAATCCAACATCACTTAATCTCGCTGATGTAACGGGAAGCGTTGTTGCAATGTGGCCAAAATGTTATCCATCAAACTATGTCTAATAAGTTATTGTTAAACTTTGTAAGGTAAGTTTGTGTGGCAATATTTGTAAAGTTTATTTGTGGAATATAGTTTTTGTTTTATGAAAACACCTCTGAAATTAATTCCTATTTTCCATTTACATCATACGTGGATCAGATTAAATCTTTATATGAAACACGTGAAATTTGTAAACTTGTTCAGAAGTAAATCGGAATTCAAATTACATTTAGCCAAAAAGGTATTTCATGAATAACTGCGTAACACTGATTCTGTTTATATAGAATTTTTTATGTTTTCTATATGCATTTGTGGGCGTTGAGTCCAAATCTGGCCTTGGTTTGTGTGTATCATCAATGGTTTCAGAGATAATCTATTTTTCATGTTTCACCAGTATAATGTTATTATGGGCGCAACACATATCAGAATAATCAGGAATTGTTGAGAACAATCCGGATGTTCGTTGACAGTTTCTTGCTCTAGAAATTGCCCGAAACTTCCACTGTGCTATATAAAGAAGAGCGCAGAGTCTGAGAAGTCAGTAAGTGTGAGCACACAAAGAAAGCAGGTTGTTTGTCTGATGGTTACCAGCACTGAGGTACTGTGTTTCTGTGCTTCTCTGTGCTGACGATTTGAGTGTTATCGATCCTCTTTTATTTGCGAACATTATTTCAGTGTTGTGAATACATCTTTTTTCTGGAATCTGTCATCTGTTGCAGATTTAATAACTCTTCTCTCTATATCTGCAGGTTATGATTAATGTAGTACAGTTTGGTAAAGAGAATGGCAACTAGAGCTTGTAAACACTCGCCGGATATATTCTGCTACGTTTGTGGGTATTACATAGGCCCCAAGCAAGTATCGCACAAGATTGTGAAAGGCACCAAGTTCTGGATCGCGTATCGGCTCTATTTTGGTATGCCTTTGGGTGACCAAGATAATCCCTGGGCACCCCATGTGATCTGTGGAAGCTGCCGCTCCACACTTGAAGGGTGGCTGAAGGGAATACGCAAGGCAATGCCCTTTGCGGTACCCAGAATATGGAGAGAACCAAAGAGCCACCACGACGATTGCTGCTACTGCATGGTAGATGTTACTAAGTACAGGAAAATTAAAGGAAGGCAGACTCTTCAGTATCCAAGCATAGCGTCATCCATAGCTCCTGTACCACATGGCGAAGGTCTTCCAATACCACGTCCACCAGAACAGGTATCTATCCATTACTTTACCTTCTGTATTTACAGACTGTGGGTCATTATGTGTCGATTTTTCTTAGTGCTGATGCTCTTCTACATATATAGCTATGCCTATATTTTGTTTCTTTGCTTTGCAGGTTGAAAATGAGGATGCAGCTAGCTCATCTGAGATGTCGGCTGGTGAGGACAGTCATGATGAAGAATATGCAGTAACTTTCAGTACAAACCCTCACTTTCCAAATCAGAGGGAATTGGACGACTTAATTAGAGATTTGGGTCTGACGAAATCAGGGTCTGAGCTTCTGACCTCCAGACTCAAAGAGTGGAATTTGCTTGGAGAAGACTGCAAGAGCACTGTATACCGAAAACGGCATGAAGAGTTTGCAAGGTTCTACGATGTCAATGGCTCTCTCTGTTATTGCAGCGAAGTTAATGGTCTATTCACAACGATTGGGTTAACGCATATACCCTCAGAGTGGCGCCTGTTTATTGACAGTTCAACTCGGAGTTTAAAAACTGTTCTACTCCACAATGGGAACAAATATCCATCTATACCAGTTGCACATTCTGTTCAAATGAAAGAGGACTATCGAAATGTCAAACAACTGCTCACTCAAATCAGGTATGAACAATATAACTGGGACGTGTGTGGTGATTTCAAAATGATTGGTTTCATGTTAGGTTTACAAGGAGGGTTTACTAAATATTCATGTTTTCTTTGTCTGTGGGATAGCAGGGCTTCAACTGAGCACTATAAAACAGTTCAGTGGCCTCCACGTGAAGGACTGCAACCAGGAAAGTACAATGTACTCAGGGACCCTCTTGTGAAGCCTGACATAGTTCTGCTACCACCTCTCCATATTAAGTTGGGTCGAATTAAGCAGTTTGTAACTGTGTTAGATTTTGGAGGGGAAGTTTTCCAACAGATTCGGGTCATGTTCCCTAAACTCTCTGAGGCCAAAGTCAAGGCTGGCATCTTTGTAGGACCACAAGTCAAGGCGCTGTTGAATTCAAAGAACCTTGAAGCCAAGATGACTCCGATCGAAAAAAGAGTCTTCGTGTGCTTTCCATGATGTGGTTCGTGGGTTTTTATTCAACTATAAAGCACCAAACTATAAGGAGTTAGTGTCAAACTTGATTAAGTGCTATGGCAAAATGGGGTGCCGTATGTCTTTAAAATTACACTATCTGCATTCACATCTAGACATTTTTCGTGATAACCTGGGCGATGTGAGTGAAGAACATGGCGAAAGATTCCATCAAGATATTCAAACGATGGAGAAAAGGTACCAGGGCCATTGGGATGCTTCCATGATGGGAGACTACGTATGGTCGCTGATCAGAAAGGATAAGAATGTTCATACGCAGAAGTCGCGTTCTTCACTGCATTTTTAAGGAACGCACACTGCATAACGAGGCTTGTTATTCCTTATCGGTTCTCCTCATATATATTATATCCTTTGCACCATTTTGGGTTTGTCAAACAATTTTCGCTCAATAAACAATTTCCAATAGTGTTTTTATTTTCAGAAAATATTTATGTTAGCCTTCTTTATATACTTTGCCATATGAAAAGTGTGATGACCTATATTTTCGAAACGGTTAATGATAGAGCAAAACCAATATCATTTCTGGAATCAGCGCCCCGAAATCATTAAGAAACGACAGAAAATCACAATAAACAGAAAAATTTTCAAATTTTGTTACCCAGTGTAATTGTCGAAAAATGATATTTCACTTAATTCTCTATTTTCACAATACAGTTTTATCGTTTACGTAAGTAATTAGATAAGAGTAATTAGATAAGAGTAGTAAAGGTGTTGCATAATTGTGGAACTTTATTTAATTAAAATTAAGCTCTACTTATTTTTCCTTCCTATGCGTGGAATCATATTTCGTAATACACTGTTTTCACTCACATAATATTCAAGAAAAGAGAAATGTATTCTAATTTCAGAGTCTATAAGCTGATGTATAGCCATAGCCGGTGGTCAAGAGTCCGGAGGCCCCCCTTTGAGAAAAGATTAAAGGGCCACTGCCTGTTTTGCAATGGTATACAGTATATATATATATATATTATATATATATATACACACATACACAGTATATATATATATATATATATATATACACACACAGGGTGAGTCAAAAGTCTCCATACATAGGTAACATGGTCATCATAAAACTAAAAGCAGTTTCCGAGTCACTGGATTGGCCGCCGTGGTCCCGGGGAGTGGCCTCCGAGGTCCCCATACCTCACCCCACTTGATTTTTACTTGTGGGGGCACTTGAAGGCCATGGTGTACCAGATGAAAATACAAAACACGGACCACCTAAAGGAACGCATTCGTGATGCGTGTGCACGCATAACACCAGACGTGTTAACGCGCGTTTGCCATGACTGGTAGGAACGTATCCGTATGTGCATTCAGTGTAATGGTGCCCACCTAGAGCATAGTTTGTGACTTACAAGTGATTGCATAATAAAGTGACCATTTTGCCTATGTATGGAGACTTTTGACTCACCCTGTGTGTGTATATATATATATATATATATATATATATATATATATATAAGCAAACAACCACAGGGAAAAGGAAAAGGAAACATGAAGTCCGAGCGCTTTCGTGATATATTCACATCTTCAAGGAGAAACAAAAAATTTTTTGTTTCTCCTTGAAGATGTGAATATATCACGAAAGCGCTCGGACTTCGTGTTTCCTTTTCCTTTTCCCTGTGGTTGTTTGCTTATTAATAAGATCACGTGTTATTCTGTGATTTTAGTGCATATATATATATATATATATATAATATATATAATATATATATATATATATATATATGTAAAAAACGGAAACACCATTTTAAATCTGAAATTTCTTCTATTCAAAACCCAACTAATTCTGAATGATATAACTCGTAAATTGATCTGTCGTCTAAGATTCTTTATACATGCCAATAATGACGCCAAAATATACAGTATATACCCACATTACGGTATTATCATGTTCATCATTATCCTTCGCGCGTGAGCTTTATATGGGCTCTTGATCATGAATGCACTCGTGTTTCGACGTGTAAGAAATAAAAACAAAAGGTACAGCTTCGTTTATTTCAATACAAACTAAAAATCTATCTAATTTGAATAAAACAGATACAGTGTTGTAGTAACCACGTTGTAGTAAGCCTATACTGTATGGAAAATAGTATATTCTTCAACATCCTATGGCAATTACTTTCCTTAATTTATGGGATGGCAATTTGTACATATACAACTTGTCACAGATTTGTGATTATGCTGCTCCAACCAACTTCTCAATGCTACCCAAGGCTAATAATATCCAAATAGAAAAATAAATTTATATAATAAAACACTTTAATCCTAACAAGACAATATTACACGAGCTTGCCAATCTTTTAATTTTACTTTGAGAATGATTTTCACTCGAGTAGATGTGGCCTTCAAACTTGGACACTCTACACAAATACGTGACACTTTGAAACGAAGAAGAGGAATTTTAAAAGACGAGTTTATTACATTCCAACTGGTGCTATCGACTGGGAGCGAACCAGAACCTCACTGCTGAGAGTTTGCCTACGTAACCGCTGAGGTATCGGGCATTTATATTGTTAGAGTTAACCATTCAATAACCTTTACAACCTTTATTGATAAAATAAAGAGTTTTGCAATTTTTGTTTTTCTTTTAACATAAATAATTGAATAATTGTGAAATTGGACTTTTTTTTTTTTTGGTATCTTAAGTTTTTGGCTTTACTGAGCTCTTATTTAAAAACAAAACAAAGTTATTATTAATTATACATAAATCATGAATAAGAATTATTAATTAGAGTATGTACAAATTTTAAATTATTACTATAGTTATAAAATAAATACCAAGCTATTACTAAAGGTATGATACCAATAATATAGAAAGAAATCAATATTAAACATGAGAGACGAACAATAACAAGTAATGTACATTTAATCCTAGATTTTTATTAGTGTTCCATTATTAATCAAGATTCCAACTTGATTTGAAACAAATTTACAAATTACATTCACAATATTATTTATATCAGCATTTAAATCATTCGATAATTTTAGTCCAGTGAAAATGGGGAATTTATGAGATGAAGACAAACTAAATTGAGGAATAACATGCTTTGATCTATTTCTGGTCTCATATGAGTGCATTTCTTGATGAGTTACAAAATATTTATTTACCCATTGTAAATTAATGATTTTGTTCTTACACTCGTAAATAAAAATAAAGTGTGCCAATTTGATTACATCTTTGAGATTTAGTAGTTTTAGCTCTTTAAATAATGCATTAGAATGATCATGAAAATCAGCATCAGATAATAACCTTATTGCTCATTTTTCGATGACAAAGATACTGCTTAAAGCGTTGTTAACAGAGTTTCCCATAAACAAGGGGCTTAAACGATCTAGATGTCGGCCTAGTCAGTACAGTTTCAAAGTTTGCGAATGACACGAAGTTGGGTGGTAGGGCGATTAATGATGAAGATAGAGGTAAAGTCCAGAAAGATCTGAATAAAATCGTAGGTTGGTCGGTCACATGGCAAATTTTGCGTGTAGTAAGTCATGTAAGGGGTTGGCAAGCGTAGATCAGGAAAAAGATTTAGGAGTTATAGTCAATGGTGATTTAAAAGTAGCGAAACAAAGTATAGCAGCAGTCAATACGGCGAACAAAGTGCTCGGTTTTATAGCTAGGATTTTTGCGTACAAATCGCGCGATATTATTGTTCCTCTTTATAAATCATTAGTTTGACCCCATTTGGAGTACGCGATCCACTTTTGGAATCAGCATATGCGCAATAGGGCGGATCGAAAATGAGGTTTTTAAACTTTATTTCGAAATTCAAATATGGCTAGTGCGGAAAATATGTGGGTGCTATAGATAATGACTGTGCATAAATATTAGTCCTGCGAAATTATATCTTCAGGTGCCACAAAGCCGTCGAAAAAAGTGAAATATAATGATTTTCTTATATTCTGCATTAGTACAATAACTGAAACTTACTTGTTATTATTATATATTAAGTGTTCCAATTACCAAAATAGTTACTGAATTACGCAGCTCTTAGTTTATTTAGATCAATGTTCTTTTGATTAATGATCTAAATAATCCAGAACTCACCACGAGGAGGTGGCTGCGTGTCGAGCTCCACCCATGCCCTCCCAACCACCCATCCTTGCGCATTAGGGTGGATCGATTTTACATTTTTTTCGATTTCCATATTCTAATAGAGACAAAAACTTGCGCATGCATGAGAAAATAGCCTCTGCAAAATCGTAGCTTAATAGGTAATCATCTTCTGCCCCCGGCAGAGCGATGAAAATAATATTTTAGTACCTAGTCAAAAACGTATTTTCTTATATTTCACTATGCATCAAAATTATTCCTAATAACTATAAAGTCGATGAAAAAGACCTCATATGATCGTTTTTCCAAGCGCGTTGTCCTACGTTAATATCTTTTGCCCCCGGCAACAACGTCAAATGTTGAAAAAATAGGTAATTTATATACATATTTTCAGATCGGCTCTTTGTCTTAAATAATGCATTTATATATTTCCCATAGCATTTATATCGTTGCTTAGGCATGAAATAACACACGCATATTGAAATATTTTAAAAATTATAAGAAAAATACGTTTTTGACTACTAAAATATGATTTTCATCGCTCTGCCGGGGGCAGAAGATGATTACCTATTAAGCTAAGATTTTGCAGAGGCTATTTTCTCATGCATGCGCAAGTTTTTTTTCTCTATTAGAATATGGAAATCGAAAAAAATGTAAAGTCGATCCACCCTATTGCGCATGTTTTTTTCTATTAACGTTTTATTTAAACTTTATATTCAGCTTTACTTTCGAATGATGGCATTTTTTTACGTGACTGAAGTGTTGATCTTATGAAGCCATCTCGCGCGTTCAATCCAAATACTTTTGATGATGCTTCAGTCACTAATTTTACCATTCTTTCTACTACTTGTGTATGACAAGGGAATTTCTCGAATGGAGGGGTACTTTTGTTTTCTATGAATTCTTCAATCTCATTTTCTGTCAGGTGTCTTGTCACAGGTGGTTCAGTGACAATGCATTTTTGCCAATTAATTAAATCAGTATAATCAGTAGCTTCAAATTGAATAACAGGTACTGTGAAACGCCTCACAACTTTTTCCTTGTTTGTTTGCCTTGCTTTCTTTATTCGCCTCCACGCTAATTCTCTTATGGCGCTGCGGTCATCATGAATCATTGATGCTAGAATATTTTCTGGATTTGCAAAAAATGCATTTCTTTGTATGACAGGGTTTACAATATCCTTTACTTCGTCATTCAGTGTTCTTGTTAGTTCAATAGTTTTGAAAACATGTTTTGAGCCATTGACAAAAGACGTACTTTGCTTATTAGAAAACCACATTGGGATGTAGACCTTCATTATAAAAGAAGCAATGTTCATGAGGTTCTCAGATGGACTTACAGTTGAAACGTATAGACGAAGCAAACGATTTGCTGTAGTCAGCCATCGTGAATGTGCCATTTTGCCTGGACTACGATGAGCAAGATCTGGAGAGCAATATCCCTTTGTTATGGCCTGATGAATATCAATTAGATATTTTGGTCGGTGCTAAGATCTTCACAGTTTACAGTTGGTTCCTCAGCATCAATCCTTTCAAACTCGACAATAGGAAGACTCTCACAGTTCTCTAATTCCCTGCCAATAGGACCGGTGAATCCGCGGGGGCCAGATGTTTTTCCATCCAGCTTTGCAACTAAATGGCGTAATGGCAATTCATTGGCATGGAGCTGGCACACTAAATGTTGAACTGGCTTCTTCAGCTTCAATTCTATAAGCCTTATAACGCCTCCCTTTTCTCCAGTGTTGACTGCTGCACCATCGCATCCAATGGCAACAAGGTTTTCCAGGTTCATGTCATTATTTCCAATATACTCAAACATTCCTTTACATATTTCTTCAGCTGATCCAGAATTCACAGAATAATGGCCCAAATAATCTGAACCAGGTTCTCTCACTAAAGTGATATGTTCTTCTGTTACCTTCTTCTGATATACTTTGGACTCTTTTTTTTCTTGAAAGAGTGTAGAATCTTTTCGACCATCAAAATAGATTCCTCTGATTGGGACCTGATTTTGATCTTTCATAATTTCTGATCTCTTCTTTTGTCTTTCTCTTCTGATTTTACTCCTATCCACTACTTCAGATGTATTGTCAATAGAAACTTCTCCAATATCTTGCAATACTGCACCAACAATGAATGCTGCAGCTCGATCTGAAACTGCAGTCCTGTCACAAGCAGTAGCCACTGAAGGTAGATTTGTAGTTTTCCTTTTCTTGAATAATTGTTCTTCAGGTTGTTCGAGCTTTCTCTTCGAGCTAACTGGCTCTGGAAATGTATCGTCTGATATTTCGCCAGATTCACTTTCACTATTTGATGTCGATGATGATAATTCAACATTTTTATCCTGCAATTTCTCCTGTGAAGATTCTTTGGTGAGCCTCACAGCTTCTTTTTGCTTTCTTAGCAACGTAGATGCTTTTTTCTTTGAGAGTGTAATATCTACTCTATCAATAAACAGTTTTCTTTCACTCCTTTGATCTAAGAGGAACGTCACTTCTTCCTTTGGAACCGTTTTTTCTTTGGGACAAGAACATTGTGTTAGTACTTTGCACTTGCACGCTGCAATGTCAAAAAGTTTCGTGTGTGCTTCTTTTTTGAACATATCAATCTTTGCTTTGTAAGCTTCAGAATTTTTTCTGCTTTGGTATGGCTTCATAATGACACGATACTTTTCGTGGTAGCTTCTGAACATTGTTTCAATTCGCCTGTCTGACAGAATTGGGACGGAAGCACTTTCCCAAATTGTTTTCAATTTATCAACAACTTGTTCTAATATTTGAGATATTGAAGGATCTTTATTAGTATTCTGTTTCAAATCGTTTCTTACAAACAAGTAATATTTAAAAACTCCTTCGTATGTAGGAAGATTCCTGTGCCACAAATCTTCCCCCATACCAAACATGGAGCACTCAGTTGAGGCCCTGGTTGATTTTGCACAAACTCGAGACATTTTGAAAGTATACAAATCTGAAAAAGAAAGAGCTAATATCAATTATACGTTAATTTCAGTTAATAGTACATGGCAAACTTAGGGCAACACAATACAGAAATGCAAAATATATAAGAAATATAGTTTAGACTATCTGAGTAACGCCAACAACAGAACACCCACCTGCTACGAGAGCGACAGCTACACTGAACCGAGGTACTCACGTGACAGCTGAGTGAGCTGACTATAGAAAACTGTTTTTAGAGAATAGAAACTTTTTTTAAAGGTTGACTGAGCTATTTTTATACAAGTGTGAATAAATTCTTGTCTATTGTGCATCGTGGACTCTTCTGTAATTATTGGTTAAAATCTGCTTTTTTCATTTTTTTTCAATATTGAAGGTCATTGTGGCACCTGAAGATATTAATGTTATGATTTTAAATTTATAACAGCTTATTTCCTCACTACTCCACACATTTTCCACACTAGCCAATTTGAAAATTCGAAAAATGAGTTTTTCACTCCGCCCTAATGCGCAAGGATATAGACAAAATCGAAAGAGTTCAAAGAATAGGAACTGAGATGATTCCATCGCTTAAGTCAAAGTCGTACGAGGATAGGCTTAAGGAGTTAAAATTGACTACACTCGAGACTACGAAGCAAATGAGTGATCTAATCCAGTTTTTTAAAATTACGAATGAATTCGATAACGTAAAGAGAGATAGCTTTTTCGAAATAGCACAATATTGTAGAACTAGAAATAACGGGTGTAAGCTGTCAAGTACTAGGTTCGAGACAACAGTTGCCAAAAACGTTTTTACGCATGGAATAGTAAATAGCTGAAATAGTTTGCCGGTAGAAGTAATTCGTAGCACGTCTGTAAACATGTATGGATAGAATAGGTATAATGAAAATGAAAATGGAAAGGTTTATTGGCAGACTATAGTCTATATGACAAATATTATTAATACAATGACAGTTCACATACTGTGGATGGAAATATATACAGTTGATTAGAAATAATACAGTAATGTCAAAGTTAAGTGGAGCTACAAACAGACTTTATCGTACCGAGAATTCCATAGCTTAGAGGATAAACGGCAGGATTCATGGATAGCTTGCATAATCAGGTTGGTTGATTTTTTAATTCTTTGCATTAGACTGTATTGAGCATTCTTATTACCTCCGGGAGGCTCGGGACATTGCGGGTAGCAAACATTTGCGAAGCTGAGCATCTCTGGGGTAATTTATGTAAGAGTCTAAAAGACCTGTTATACAGCAAATTTAGGGTTCTGCCAGAACCTTTTTTATAATTCACCCAGAGTTGTTGTCTGTATATATTACTGCAAAATGTACGAAAGAGTGTGTCTTTACCTTCACTTGTACAGAACCGAAAGTACTTTATTCAGGAATACCTCGTAATTCGTCGTTTCGAATTTCGTCGTTTCGCAGATTCGTCGTCAATCTTTTACTACCTATAGTTTCGCAATCCGTCGTCCATATTCGCAGATTCGTCGTTTTCTGAAATAATGTAAAAACAAAAACGATCGAAATTGACGAAATTTAACTGTTTACCAACGCAATATATTATTATATTTTGCCAAAAAACGAGTAGAATTTGATTAATTAATCTGTTTAATAACATAATACAGTAAAATGTTTTCTCATTGAAACAAGTTATAATCTACCTCGAATTTCGTCGTTTGGTATTTCGTCGTGTTATTCCGGAACGAATTAACGACGAATTTCGAGGTATTCCTGCAGTCATATTCGCTTTAGCACAAAGGCTTCGAGATTGTTTTCTTATATCATATCCGAGTCATCACTCAAGGAGCTTGTAATAGTTTGACCCAAATACTTAAACTCTTGTACTTCCTCAATTACTTCACCTTTCATTTTAAACCTGATGTCAGCTGACTGATTACAGCTTTTAGGATGAAATTGCATAACCTTAGTTTTTGTAACATTAAAAAGAATATCATGTTTCTGCGAAAACACTTCGCAGACTTTTAGTAGCCGATCCAGATCTTTAACAGAGCGACTTATTAACACCATATCATCGGCGTAAACTAAATTATTTATCCTTGTGTTATCTATACAACATCCCACTGTTTCCTCATTAAGTGAAGCAATTAATCCGTCAATGTACACATTAAACAGCATAGGGAGAGCAAGGAGCCTTGTTTAACCCCGCAAGAGGAGCCAAATGATTCGCATAGTACATTGCCCACCTACCAGTAAAAGATTAGTGGGAATACCAAAATTTCAATACATTTAATATGTACATGGGAACCTTCCTGTCTTCTAGGCTTTTAAATAAAATATTGTGGTTCACTCTATCATATGCCTTACTTATATGAGTTATATCTAAGAAGCAGCTATAAATAGTTGAATTACTGTCAATGTATTTAGATATTGGGTAGGTGTAGGTTATTTCCCGCCCATCACCAATTTTGACAATATTTTCGTTAAAACTAACGAAAATATCACGACTTAACCTAACCAATTATCAAGGGCGTACAGTTGATCTATTACACTGGTATGCATCAATTTTGCTGTCAAGGGTTTTGTAAGTGATTCTTATAGAGTTTTTCCTGCTGATTTCGAATCTGCAATCCGTTTTTCTCAATCGGCTCAGGTTATCCGGCTATGGCCTCATAAGTAAAATAGAATTTTTCGTGATTTTGTCAAAGCGGAATTTGGAACAGTAACATCTATCATCACTTGTTTCACTTGTATAATATCTTTTTTTACTTTTCAGGCATATAGATAAAATATTTCATAATGAATAGATCGTGTAAAAATGATCCCAATAGATTCTGCTACATATGTGGGACGGTTACCATGCCAAATAACCAGTCCCAAATCACTAAATTTGTGAAGACAATGTATAAAGCATACTTTGGAATGAAGCTAGGGGACCAGGACAAAAATTTCGCCCCTCATATGTGCTGCAAGACGTGCATTGAAAATTTGAGAAGATGGAGCAAAGGCAGAGCGAAATCTTTGCCTTTTGGAATTCCCATGATTTGGAGAGAAGGAAAGGATCACGTGACAGATTGCTATTTCTGCATGACAAACCTCCAAGGTGGGCTTATAAATTTATTTTTCTTAAATATTTTGAAATCCTCGTATGAAACTTGACATAATATTCACCATAATGTAATATTCACCATATATAGCATAATATTCACCATAATGGTAATCATACATTTACATATACCTATTGTTATAGAAAATACATTTACACATACATATTGTTATACAAGTTACATTTACATGTACAATGATTGTATATTTTCTTTCTTTTTCATTCATATTGTCCCCGAAGGGACAATATGAATGAAAAAGAAAGAAAATATACAGACTCCATCGACCTATTTCATATCTTACAGACCGCAGCCTTCCCTCACGAGCCGCCACAGTCTGAATGCTTCTTCTATTTCATATGCAAGTTTTATATCCATGTTTCTGTGTTTCTATTTTCAGGAGTTAACAAGAAGAATAAACACATTGTTGTATACCCTGACATTCCTTCTGCTATGAGACCTGTACCCCATGGTCCTGGAATTCCAATACCCGACCCACCTCAAACCCTGGACTTCGATGATTCTGGTGATGAATCAATGACCAATGCCAATGACCAGTCCCAGTCGTATATACCTCAAAATACCGCTTCAAATGAGCCGAGGCCTCTCAACCAGGCCAAACTTAATGATCTTACCAGGGATTTAGGACTTTCCAAATTAGCTGCCGAGATCTTGGGCTCACGACTTCGAGAGGACAACTTGCTGGCTCCGGGAACAACATTCTCCTGGTATAGGAAACGAGAGGAAGAATTCCGCAATTTTTTTGCAGTGCACGAAAATACCTCTTCCTTAGTGTACTGCTGCAATGTTGAGGAGCTAATCGAATCCTTGGGCCTGCCATATAACGCATCAGAATGAAGGCTATTTATAGACTCGTCTAAACGAAGTTTGAAAGCAGTACTTCTCAACATTGGGAATAGGGTTGCATCAGTCCCTGTAGCACATTCCGTACAACTTACTGAGAGCTACGATAACATGAAAATTTTACTGGATGCTCTCGTATACGACCAACATAACTGGAGGATCTGTGGAGATTTGAAGGTAATACTAATATCATAAGTAAACTATTGCTATTGACTATGTTGTTTTTCCAAAGGTATTTGAGAGCGTATAAGAACACTTAACTTCCCCACAGAAGTGATACAGTCCAATGCATAGATTTTTTATCTGATAGAACAAATTCTCTAAATTCTTTAAATATTTTCTTTTTTTTTTCAGATTGTGGCATTTGTATTGGGAATGCAAGGGGGATACACGAAATACCCATGTTTCCTCTGCAAATGGGATAGCCGAGCGGATGAGAAGCACTTTGCACAGCGTGAATGGGCATCCAGAGAGAATTTTGAACCTGGGTCGCATAATGTCGTTTCAGTGCCCCTTGTACCACCAACAAAAATTTTGCTCCCACCACTTCATATTAAGCTGGGCTTGATGAAAAATTTCATCAAATCAATGAATAAGGAGGGTTCAGCATTCCGATATCTCGGGAGTAAATTTCCTCATATATCTGATGCTAAACTAAATGCTGGGGTTTTTGATGGTCCTCAAATTCGAACTTTGATCAAGGATACTCAGTTCGAAAAATGACTCCAACTGAGAAGAATGCCTGGCAGGCATTCAAATCAGTTGTCACTGATTTTCTTGGCAAGCGTAGAAGTCCAGAATACGAGTCCGTTGTCGAAAACTTGATGGAAGCTTTCAAAGCTCATGGGTCGCGCATGTCCATAAAAATGCACTTTTTGTGGTCCCACTTGGACTATTTTCCTGAAAATTGCGGGGATTATAGTGAGGAACAGGGTGAACGATTTCACCAAGATATCAAAATAATGGAAGAGAGGTACCAGGGAAACTGGGATATCAATATGCTGGCGGACTATTGCTGGTGTTTGAAGCGAGACGTGCCCGAAGAAAAACACAGACGGAAAGCCAAAAAAACTTCATTCCTTCCTCGATAAACTTTTTTCCATATTCATTGTATGAATAAAAGTATTTATTCACACAATGTTTTCATTTTTCACGAGTGTTCTTATAATATTACTCGTATCTACAGTGTTTAAGCTAAAAAAATCAATAAATTTGGGGATAAAATTGGATTTATAATAAATGGCCAATAGAGAAAAAACCTGACCTGATTGAGGAAAACCAATGTCATTTTCGAATTCAGCATGGTCGAATTATATAATATGAGTTGAAAAAACCCTCACAGCAGACAAAAAATTTCATATGCATACCAGTGTTATTAATTATAACATTGTCTGTTTCTGGAATAGTATTTACTACTTACTAATAGATCAACTGTACTCCCTTCATAATTGGTTAGGGTTAAGTCGTGATATTTTAGTTAGTTTTAACGAAAATATTCTGTCAAAATTTCTGGTGGTGGTGGTGGGGGGAGATAACCTACACGTACCAGATATTGTTTCTTTAAGTACATACTGTAGGTATAGTTTAAGGTAGTAAAATTAAGGTTTTTGTGGTGTGGAACCCACGTAAAATGGTAGGTTACCTCTGCCACCACGGAGGACATGCGCAATACACAATTACAAGCAGAGTTAGGTAAACTAGCCATGACCGGAACTTAGGGTCTTTGTTGGTCTAAAACATTATAATATGTATATATATATATATATATATAAAATATATACTTACTTTAGGTTACTTTAGGTGAGTTTGAACGACAGTTCAGGATCGACCTGTGGTCGACCCCTCTGCGGCATCCAGCATCATTTGCGGGATTTGGTGAAGGAGAGAATTGTTGTCTGATCGCCTTCTGCCCTCGTAGCCAGCTACGCATAGCTGGTCAGGGATTTTGCACAAGAATCTATTTACAACAATATTACTATTAAAAATTAGTACAAATTTAATAACGTGAATTATAAGGTTTTGTTTTAAAAAACACTTAATTCTTCGCATTTCAAATAAAATGCAAAGAAGATTTAATGAATAAAATAAAATATAAAAAGGAAAAGACAAAAAGGAGGAAACAAGCTAAAACATCATTATGAATAGGACATATTTGTTTCTTCACAACATTTCCAAATAATGAATGGTTATACGGTTCCATGTAAATTCCACCCAGTAAATTCCACCCCCGAAAAATTTACCCAGTAAATTCCACCCATGGTAAATTCCACCCATGGTAAATTCCATCAAAAAATTTAACGGAATAGATAAACTTAGTTGTACAAAAGTTCATTAAATGGATCACCTGAAGATCCGTCACCCCACCCTTTTTTAGTTAGCTTTACAAGGTTAACTAACAAAAATATCACGACCTAACCTAATTAATCATTAGGTCAACTGTATGCCCTTGATGATTGGTTAGTTTAGGTTGTGATATTTTCATTAGTTAGCCTTATAAAGCTGAACTAGCCTCTTCAGTCTTTCATTTATGACATTATAGACTTTTCTTTTGTGACTTTGGTTCCCTCGTCGAATGTATGCAAGTTTTGTTTGTGTGAGGGCTTCTTCTTTTCCTAATGCTGCACATAGCTACCACAAATTTGGGTGCATGCTTGTCACAGATGATAGTAAACCGCTGTGGAAACATGGTACCTTCTACAATAAATGCGCAAGAAAATAGTTTATATTTTTCAAACCATATTTATAACCTATATATTTTACCTGTTTTTTTTATTTTGCATAAACTTTTTAATAAACTTTAATAAGCTGTAAACTTTTTTGATAACCCTTTGCGTGGAATTTACCATGGGTGGAATTTACCATGGGTGGAATTTACCATGGGTGGAAATTACCATGGGTGGAATTTACCATGGGTGGAATTTACTGGGTGGATTTTTCGGGGGTAGAATTTACTGGGTGGAATTTATGTACAACGGGTTATAGGATGAAAAATTACAAAACTTAAAAAACCAAATTCTCTCCTTTCATTCGAATTTGAGAATTTCATGAAAGTAGAAAACTTGATTTTTGAAAATTATTAAAGAAAAGTTTTTTTATGCACCAAAATAAAGTAGAAATTTAACTTCTGCACAATCAAAAAACATTCTGAATTGAATTAAAAGGTTTAAAATGACTTAATCTCCTTTAAAGAACATAACACCAAAATGAATGAAAGTTATATAAATGACTCTGTTACTCCTCTGATTTAATGACAACCAAAAAACTTGTATGACAAGATATGAATTGTGGTAATAATGAGTAACTATTGGTAATTTATTAAACTAACCTAACTTTCCATTAAATGGAGAAAGAAGAATAGGAAAAACGAAGCCATAAATGAGAAGGCATTTGCTTTCATTAATCTCATTTGAGACACACACTTTAGAATGTACTGAACACGCAAGAGAATTAATCTATAGACTTAAGACGCCCACAAAATTCCGGATGTTTCGAGATACACGGAAGAATGATAATGTGGAGAAGTAAGTATAAAATGAATATTTTTCCGAAACTAACTATTAGAAGTCACTTGTACAACGGACTCAAAAACAAGAGCAAAGATGATTGAATCAAATCCTCGGATACTTTTTCTAATATTTGCTTCAATGATCAGATTTGCGTATGGAGAGAGTAGTGAATCTACGATGACAGGACTTTACAGTCTTTTTGAAGAGATTGGACTCACTCCTGCATGCGTGTCACAAACTCTGTCACTTTGTGAAAAGTCTGCAAGAAATTCTTTCTTGTTTGGAATGAAAAGTCATTTGTATTCAATGGATTAAACGACCGACACGTTGAAGGAAATCTCGAAACGTCCACGTAATTGTGACGATATTTTTAATCTTGGTGACAAAGAGTCTGGAGTTCGAACAGTTTACACTTTTGGTTGTTGTGAAAACCGACCCGTTTCTGTTTACTGCGACCAAACTACTGATGGAGGTGGGTGGACTGTGATTCAACATCGCGAAGCTCTCCCAGAGAGAGAAAACTTCTTCCGGAGATGGGTCGAGTACCAACTTGGTTTCGAAAATCTCAAAGGAGAATTTTGGCTTGGTCTCGACAACATCCACGCCATTGTTAGTAACACTCTGATGGAACTTAGGGTGGATCTTGAGGATTTCGAGTGAAAAAAGCGTTTTGCCAAATACGAACACTTTTACATTGGAGATGCCACTACCAAATATTTACTGGATTTAGGAGAATATTTGGGTAATGCCGGGGACTCATTTACGCGTCACAGTGGTCAAAGGTTTTCAACGAAAGATCAAGACATCGACATTGATCCGAATAGAAGTTGTTCAAAGACATTCCGTGGTGCATGGTGGTATGAAAACTGCCACTCCTCCAACCTAAATAGGTATCAGTATGAAGGAAACCACACTTCCTTCGCTGATGGCATCAACTGGAAGCATTTTCGTGGATATAAGTACTCCTTAAAGAAAACGTCTCTGAGCCTCAGACCGAAGTTCCGAAATGAAAATTAATATAAATTGGAGATGTTATTTAATACATTTCTTATTTGTATATTAAAAGAAGTGTTATAAAGAATGTTATTAATTTGCCCTTTTAATAATAATAATAATAACTCGTTCAGCACCTACTTCGTTTCTAAAAAGTTCGGAAAAAAATAATTTTATTTATTGTGGATAAAACTGGTTTAGAGCACAAAGAGTAGAAAGTAGTTTAAAGAGTTTAGGTAATTAAGTTAGTAAGTGATTGTACCCTTTAGTGAGGTCCTCATTTTAAGCTCAATAGAGTCCTTTTATATACAAATTTGAATCCTCTTTTGGTTCCTTGTCTTGTGTCTGCTCTCTCGGCTCACGGTTTGAATTCCACAAATTAGTTTTGTTTACCCGATAGGTGGGCTCTCATTATTTCTGGATATCATTGTGCCTAAGTAATCTTTTGCATTAAAGTCTATACTATATCTATAAATATATACTGTAATTTGTTGCTGATTCGTAATTGGTCAATTATTTTTAAGGGAAATGGTACGAAAGAGTTGATTGAGGTATTTTGTAGGTGTAAACGTAGTAATAAATTGGGTAAGTTGCTAATTTTAGTTTCATTGCGCCTGTATCGTTTTAAACTCTGTCTTTTAAATTTCTTTTTTCTTCTCAAATTTGTCATTCTTGATTTGACTTTCTTGAAAGTTTTTACCCTCAGACAAAGAGTACAGGTGAACCAAGACCACGTGGAGTAGTAGATTGTAGACACCAATCGACCAGGGAAGTATTCCTGCGGGGACATTAGGTAGGAGATATGGAGTGCTAGAACTCCCGTTTGTCCTGTATTAGCAGAAAGTACAAGGGTGACTTCGAAAGTTTTTGACATAAAAGCTTTAGTTGAAAATGAACAGCGAAAAGACAAAATATAATTGATACACAAAAAGTACTAAATTCACCCAATGTTTCTTGGAAAAGATCAGACAAAAGACAAAAGACATTGAAGTCTTTATTTGCTAATGATTAAACAAATAAAATTACTGAACCATTTTTTATTTATATTTATGCTTTCATTATTCCATTTAGGGCACAATATAATTATCTGATCTGCGCATGGCGCTAGTTCGATTAATTTCAATTAAATTTGTTCAGTTGAGAAGGAGAGATGTTGGGATAGTTATTTCATACAAATTAATTTACATTATAAATAATTAAAAAAAGTTTAATACGTTCGAATTGATGCATTCTGAAATAACAAATGCATATTTACGGTGGGTTTGTTGGATCACCTGAAGATCAGGGCCCCCAGCTTTCTTTACTTAGCCTTATAAGCCTAACTAACGAAAATATCACGACTTAACCTAACCAATCGTTAAGGGCGTACAGTGGACCTAACGATTGATTAGGTCAAGTCGTGTTAATTTGGTTTTCGAGAAGACTGTTCATAGTTGTACAAATGTTTGTCATGTGTCCTTTAGGCCTGATCTTTGGAAAATTCATTATTATAATAGTTATATGTTGCAATTTTGATTATTTTAGTTAATTTTTTCTATTGAGTATATTGTACTTTAGGAAATTTGCTTTGTAATTCAATTTCAGTAACTGAGGATGGCGTTTCGAAAAAGTATGAGGCACAGGGTGGCACAATCATTCATTGAGTAAGAAGAGTAGGGTCATTGAGTAAGGGATGGTAAGGCAGATGTTAAGAGTGAAAATGGAATGTGGATTAAGAATAAAAATTTGAAGTTGATTAATGCATTAGTGGATCCAGGGGGGCCCAAACGAGCCATGACCACCTCAAAGCTGATAAAGTTGGGGCTAACACCACTTTTGGCCCTCCCCCAAAAACCCACTTAAAATGCTTTTCCTTAACCTTTCCCTTCTTCATGAAACCTACAGAAGTGCTTTTGTATCTATCTGCTTTTTCCTAATTACCTGAAATTCGTCCATTGGTCACTTACACTGCGCTCGTATGTATTCGTACAGAGAAACATTTCAGTTATATTTCCTTATCTTTTGTAGCCTACCATGCGTACGACACTTATGAAAAGTTTAGTTCTTTTCAAAAAATTTAATAAATAAAAAAATTAGTTGAACTCCAACATATGACGTAAAACATCAAAGAATTTGAGAAAAATAAAAAGGTAAAATGTAAAAGTTTTCTTACATTTATTTAGAAAATTATTTAATACTTTGTGTGTCCACCTCTGGCTCGAAGAATTTTAATTTTTTATCAGTAATTGGTCGTTTATTGATTAGAGACTATTCACGATTCTGAATTCTATAATTTTCTCTGTGAATTTTCATGAAAAACGGATGACTGTATGAGCCATTCATAAGCAATGGGTTGTCGTGGTAAAGAGCTGGGATCACCTGGAAAAATTCAATGGAGAAACTAAATGTTGGTAATAAAGAAATCACTGATGATACTTCTATTGCAAACTCTTTAAATAGCCATTTTACTTCGTTAGCTAATAACGTTAACTCACAGTTACTAAATAATGATCACTCACCGTTAGAATGCATGCCACCCAGCTCACTAAATTAATTTTCTTTTATTTCTCCTACCTCTACTGAGGTCCGGAATATTATTGGTAAAATACAAAAAAACAAAAAAATAACATTCATAACTTTCCTGTACCTATATTGAAGCTTTTTTAAAGATAAAATATGTGTAACTTTGGCTTAATTATCAAAGAAAGTATTTTCAAAGGAATATTTCCATCAATACTAAAAATCGATTGCATAACATTCATTTTTAAGCGGGGTTTGATCCTGCACTCGTACCTAATTACAGGCCGGTGTGTTCATTATTTGTGTTTAACAAAGTTTTTGAAAAAATTGTAAAAAGTAGAATGCAGAGATATTTAGAATCTTACAATTTATTTTATCCAAATCAATATGGGGAGAAGTGTAGTTTACGTACCCCTGACGCAAAAGGGGACACAAACTACACGAGGTCAAAGCTCGGGTACGTAAACTACACTACGATCGGATCATATGTAGAATTCGGACCCCTACCAAGGTTGGGGTCCGAATTCTACATTAGCGGAAGGTTGGGGTCTGTATTCTCCATTTGGCTTGTTTAAGCTACTCTTTAACTATTTGAGTTTCTACATTTGCCTTAACAAGGCCATGTTAATAAGATTGGATCAAATGTAGAATTCGGACCCCAGCCTTCTTTAGTTAGCTTTATAAGGCTAACTAACGAAAATATCATGACAACCTAACCAATCGTCAAGGGCGTACAGTTAACCTAACGACTGGTTAGGTTAGGTTGACATTTTCTTTAGTTAGCCTTATAAAGCTAACTAAAGAAGGCTGGGGTCCGAATTCTACATTTGATATAAGATTTTACAATTGTGTGATTTTAATGGTTTTTATTTGTGATAATAATAATAAAATTTTCTATGAACCTTTAAATTGTTTATTGATGTCCTTATACGATTCGTTTGGGGTCTGGCTTCTATAATCTATACATTAGGGGAAAGTTGGGGTCTGGATTCTACATTAGGGGAAAGTTGGGGTCTGGATTCTACATTAGGGGAAAGTTGGGGTCTGTATTCTCCATTAGGGTTACCTGGGGTCCGAATTCTACATATGATCCCTACAATCTTTAGGAGACATTTTTTAAATGAATCTATCAAATAAAACGTTAAAACTGACGAAAATATTAAGACTTAACCTAATCAATCGTCTATATATATATATATATATATATATATATATATATATATATATATATATATATATATATAAATTGACGATTGGTTAGGTTAAGTCGTAATATTTTCGTTAGTTTTAACGTTTTATTTGATAAGGTATGCGCGGACAAAGTTGGGGAACGCAAACTACATTAGGATAATGTAGGGGAACGTAAACTACAGTTGGCATCACAAGCACAGGGGGACGTAAACTACACTAGGATAATGTCGGGGAACATTAACTACACAAGGATAATGTACGGGAACGTAAACTACAGTCGGCATCACAAGCACAGGGGGACGTAAACTACACTTGCTTCCAATATGGCTTCCGTAATAATAAAACAACGGAAATTACTATTTTAAATCTTATGGAAAATGCAAATAAAGCTAAAGAGAACAAAGAAATAATTCTATCAATATTTATAGATATGAGTAAGACGTTTGATGTAATAGACCATAATATTCTACTTAACAAATCATATTGTTACGTCTTTAGAGGAGCAATCAGTGACTTGTTTAAAAATTATTTAAATTATTTACAAATTATTTTTGTTATATATAAATGATCTCTAACGTTCATCTGATATAATTATTAACTTCATAACATTTGCAGATGATACAAATGCGTCTTTTCCTTGCAAAGATGCGAATTCAGCTCAGAATATATTTAAATCAGAATTTATCAGTGTAATAAAATGGTTGACCACCAATAAACTCTTCCTAAATACTAGTAAAAGAAATTTTGTAATTTTTACTGACAAACGAAATGTATATCTTCTAAAGGAGTAACAAAATTTCTTGATGTGATACTGGACAAAAATTTGCAATGGAGTGATCATGTAAATTATATCTCAAAAAAGATTTCAAGGAGGGTTGCGAGAATGTTTAAACTTAGAAATGTAGTCCCTAAACAGTTTGTATTATACGCTTGCTCTTCGTCAAATAACGCAGTATATCCTTGGTTAGGGAAAACTCTGTTAACAACGCTTGAGGCAGTATCTTTCTCACCGAAAAACGAGCAAAAAGCTTATTGTCTGATGCTGATTTCCATGCTGATTTTTAATGCAGTATTTAAAGAGCTAAAACTACTAAATCTCAAAGATGTAATCAAACTGACACATTTTATTTTTATTTACGAGTGTAAGAACAAAATCATTAACTTACAATGGGTAAATAAATATTTTGTAACTCATCAAGAAATGCCTTAAATCAGACCACAAATAGATCAAAGCATGGCATGTTATTCCTCAATTTAGATTGTCTTCATCTCAAAAATTATCCATTTTCACTGGACTAAAATTATAATTATCGAATGATTTAAATGCTGATGTAAATAATATTGTGAATGTAAATTGTAAATTTGTTTCAAATCAAGTTGGAATCTTGATTAATAAGGGAACACTAATAAAAATCTAGGATTAAATGTACATTACTTGTTATTGTTCGTCTCTCATCTCTAATATTGATTTCTTTCTATTGTATTGGTATCATACCTTCAGTTATAGCTTTGTATTTGTTTCATAACTATAATAATTTAAGATTAGTACATATTCTAATTAATAATTCTAATTCATGATTTATGTATTAAATAATAACTATTTGTTTTGTTTTTAATTAAGAGCTCAGTAAAGCCAAACGTTTAAGAGGCAAAAAACAAGAAAAAAAGTCCAATTTCACAATTATTTATGTTAAATCAAAAACAAAAATTGTAAAACTCTCTATTTTATCAATAAAGATTGTAAAGGTTATTGAATGGTCCACTGTAACAATACAAGTAACAATACAGGGGGACGCTAGAAAGAAGAGAGGGAGTGCTGGAACTCCCGTTTCTCCTGTCACTTTCTTTCTTAGCTGAACTTTTTCCGTGTCTCAACTACCCTGTGAGAAGTCCAGCATGCTCTCAAACACACACTTCTTTCCCTAATCCTCACAACATACACATGCATCTTCCACACTACATAATCTTTTCAAAATTAAAAACAAAAAATGTCATCAACTTCAAGAGCGTCGGAGTCCCATGGGTAGGGGACCATAAATGTCCCCACTTCTGGCTCTCCCGCTGCCGATACCGGGAACGCAGACCCGGGCAGCATGGCTGGATCTGCTACCGCCCATTCGAGATGTTCTGGACCTCTGTCTGATTCACTTTTCATAAACTTCTGCAACATTCGTGGCCTTTTCTCAAATTTTCAATCTGTTGAACACCACCTCTCCTCCTCCAAACCTCATCCTCTTTTCCTCACTTAAACTCAAGTGTTTGGAACGACTAACAGCAACCCCTTCTCTGTACCCTCTTACTTTCTCTATACTAAGTTTCACTCCAAAGGTGGATGTTGCGTATATGCACGCAATGACCTAACTTGTTCCCGTATTCCCTAACTCGAATCTTCGAATTCTATACCCTCTGGCTACGGCTTACTTGCCATTCTCAAACTAAATACATCTGCGCTGTTTATCTTTCTCCTAATTCTACTGACTATGCAAACTTTTTGACTACCTCACTTCCAAAGTGGAATACATTCTTTCCTGCTCTTCCTTTGCTGAAATCTCCATTTTTAGGAGATTTCAACATTCACCACCACCTTTGGCTTTCCTCCCATCTCACTGACATCCCTGGTGAACTAGCTTACAACTTTTCTATCGTAAATGACCTAGAGCAGATTGTACAGCACCTTACTCGTATCCCCGATCACCTTAGAGACAGGCCCAACATTCTGGGTTTATTTCTTACATCTCATACTTGTTTCTTACTCTGTGAAACTTTTTTCTCCGTTGGGCTCCTCCGATCACAATGTTATATCTGTTTCCTGTTCTATCGCTCCAATTCGGCCTTTGGATCCTCCCAAGAGGATACGCCTTTGGCACTTCGGGGCCGCTGATTGGGAGACCCTTAGGCAGTGCGTCTGTGATTTTCCATGGAATGATTACTGCTTCCATGGCAAGGCCCCTTCTGAGTGTGCTGAGCGCATTACAGAGGTGATTCTCTCGGGCATGGAGGCGTACATTCCATATTCTATTCCAAGTACAAATGCAAAAAGCCTTCGTTTAACTTTACTTGTTCTAATGCTATCCGCAACAGAGAGGAGACTTTCAGAAGGTACCGTCGCCACCCAACTCCTCACTCTCACTCAAATTATATTTCTGTCCGGAATCGTGCAAAATCTGTTTTTCGACTTGCCAAAACATCCTTCATCCATCAAAATTGTGAAAATCTATCCAATTCTAATTCTTCTCGCTCTTTCTGGCATCTAACCTCTTCAACAACTTTACTTCTCTTTTTTCCCTCCTTTTTTCCATTCGACGGCACAGTTGCCGTCTCTTCTCCTGACGAAGCTGAACTCTTCGCTCAAACTTTCGCCTCCAATTCAACCCTGGACGATTCCGGTGCTGTTCCTCCATCTCCTACCCCACTGACTTTATTATGTCTGAAATTAGGATCTCTTCTAAAGATGTTTTTTCTTCACTATCTGAGCTCAACTCTAGGAGGGAGTATGGTCCTGATGGTGTTCCTTCTGTTGTTCTTAAGAACTGTGCTTCTGTGCTGACACCCTGTCCAGTCAAACTCTTTCGTCTTTGTCTTCCCATCTGGTACTTTTCCTTCCTGCTGAAAGTTCGCTTTCATTCAGCCTGACCCAAAGAAGGTGACCGCTCTCACCCCTCCAACTATCGTCCAATTGCTTTGATTTCTTGCCTTTCCAAAGATTTTAAATCTATCCTTAATAGGAAGATTCTTAAACACCTTTCTTCTCACAATCTTCTCTCAGATCGTCAGTATGGATTCCGCAAGGGACGTTCTACTGGCGATCTTCTTGCATATCTCTCTTAATCTTGGTCATCCTCCTTTGGGAGTTGCGTGAAACTTTTGCTATTGCCCTAGAAATATCGAAATCCTTTGATAGAGTCTGGCACAAATCTTTAATTTCCAAACTGCCTTACTTCGGTTTCTATACTTCGTTCAGTGCCTTCATCTCCAATTTCCTTTCTGGCCGATCTATAGCTGCAGTGGTAGATGGCCACTGTTCTTCTCCTAAAGCGATTAACAATGGTGTTCCTCAGGGTTCTGTCCTGTTACCCACTCTTTTCCTTTTATTTATTAATGATCTTTTAATTCGCACTTCCTGTTCTATTCACTCCTATGCCAATGATTCCACTCTTCACTTCTCCACTCGCTTCCCAACGCGTCCGTCACAGCAGTCGCTTCATGATTCGCGTGAGGCGGCTGTGGGGCACCTGACGTCTAGTCTTTCTGCTATATCTGATTGGGGCAGAGAAAACCTTGTGGCTTTCAATGCCTCAAAAACTCAGTTTCTCAATCTGTCTACTCGTCACAATCTTCTACACGACTATCCGCTTTCTTTCAACAACACACAATTCAATCCTTCCTCTTCTCTTAACATTCTTGGCATTTCCTTTTCTCGTGATCTTTCCTGCAAAGATCACATATACTCTCTTTCTAAAACTGTTTCTAAGAGGTTAGGTGTGCTGTACCGCCTCCGCGGTTTCTTCACCCCTACTCATTGCTCTCTCTGTACAGGGGTCTTGTTCGCCTGTGTATTGAGTATGCTTCTCATGTTTGGGGTGGTTGAACCCACACAGCCATATTTGACCGGGTGGAATCAAAGGCTTTTCGTCTCATCAATTCTCCGCCTCTTACTGATTGTCTTCAACCTCTCTTTCTTCTCCGCAATGTTGCCTCAGTTTCTCTTTACTATCGCTATCATAACGGACATTGCTCTTCAGAACTCTCTAACTGCATGCCTCTTCCTTTAAGGAGAGCTCGCAGTACCAGACTTTCTACACTTTCTCATTCCTATTCTGTCCAACGATCTAATGCAAGGGTTAATTGGTATTTTCTGTCTTTCATCAACTCAATCGGTCAACTCTGGAACAATCTTCCTCAGTCCATCTTTCCTCCTGTCTATGACTCCCATCTTTCAAGCAGAGTGTCTAGGCATCTCGAAACCCCGACCTCCATTTTGGCTCTATTCTTCTTTTATGGGAGCGGCGCTTTTTCGGGCATTTGCCCTTGGCCCCTCCTTCTTGCATTAAAAAAAAAAGTATAAATGCCCGATACATTAGCGGTTACGTAGGCAAACTCTCAACAGTTAGGTCCTGGTTGACTTCCAGCCGATAGCATCGGTTGGGGTGTAATAAAGTAGATAATAAAGAAAATTTGTGGTCTTTTAAAATTCCTCCTCCTTCGTACAGTGTTCAAGTTTCAAGGCCACGTCACGTCTACCCGATTGCCGTTATAAGTAAAAGAGAAATGAGCGTCAATGAGTAGAAGAATGTAAATAACGCACATTAAATTAAATTAAAGTCAATTCACGACAGGGTTGTGCCAGCCACTCCCTGTTTTTGGTCTGGCCCAGGTAACACTTGGGGCACAGTCAACCCCACATATAGGGGAAATGAGCTTCCCCGATTTCACCGTATCACACACACACACACACACACACACACACACATATATATATATATATATATATATATATATATAAAGTAAAACCAACTGTCTTTCTTCTTGAAAGGCTTCGGAAAGTCTGCCTTCCATCTTCAGTGAAAGCACTTGACAATATTTAGTGAGAAGAAAAGGTTCATAATCATACTTCTTCGTATGTTTAGAAATTACATAAAATTTTCAAAACTACAAAATAATTCTGTTGCACAAGAAAATATGGCATTTGGGTAGATTTGTTTCAATAAAATCCGATTTTCTGTCATCGTGACTGAAAAATCTTTTGTTCAGGGTGTCACAAAAATCAATGTGCACCTCCTGTCTGAATCATTTGTGTAGGTGCACAGTGACTTTTGGGACACCCTTTATAAGTTTCATTGCATGACTGAGAATTCAAAAACTACAATTCCAGCAATCTAATCTTCAGAATGGTATAATGAAATAGATGCAGATATACTTAGAATATGCTATACACAGTGGCGTGGTTAGCACTCCCGTACCCCCCGCCCCTGCCAGGGTGTGCAACTGCCGGATAATAATTAGATTAATTAAATAATTTTAATTAATAATTTCAAACTCATTTTGATTTTTTTTAAGTAATTAAATTTTTAAGAAGTCCAAAATTTGAGTTTATATTTTTAATCCTAAAATTCTTACACTTACAAATACATATTGTGATAGGTTTCAGTGCCGTATCATCCTTTGTCGGGTGTCTGTAACCCCCATCAGTTTCCCCAAAATTTAATTATGTCGTTTAATATGTATATGTAGAAATTGCCATCCCATAAATGAAGGAAAATAATTGCCATAGAATATTGAACAATATACCATTTTACACAGTATCGGCTTACTCAACGTGGTTACTGCAACAATGTATGTGTTTTATTCAAATTAGATAGATTTTTAGTTTGTATTGAAATAAACGAAGCTGTACCTTTTGTTTTTATTTCTTACATGTCGAAACACGAGTGCATTCCTGATCAAGAGCCCATAAACGTTTACACGCGAGGGATAATGATGATGATGATTCCTAATGTGGGTATATACTGTGCATTTTGGCGTCGTTAGTGGCATGCATGAAGAATCGAGGATGACAGATCAATTTACGAGTTATATCATTCAGAATTAGTTGGGTTTTAAATTGAAGAAATTCCAAACTTAAAATGGTGGTTTGCTTTATATTTCACAATGCAAAAGACTAAAAGAGGCAGTTGCCCTTTAAACGTTTTTCAGGGGTGTGCCTCAGGATTCTTGGCCACCGGGTATGGCTACACACCAGTTTATAGACGCTGAAATTAGAATACATTTCTCTTTTCTTGAATATTATGTGAGTGAAAACAGTGTATTACGAAATATGATTCCACGCATAGGAAGGAAAAATAAGTAGAGCTTAATTTTAATTAAATAAAGTTCCACAATTATGCAACACCTTTACTACTGTTATCTAATTACTCTTATCTAATTACTTACGTAAACGATAAAACTGTATTGTGAAAATAGAGAATTAAGTGAAATATCATTTTTCAACAATTATTGATGAAATACCTTTTTGGCTAAACGTATTTGAATTCCGATTTATTTCTGAACAAGTTTACAAATTTCACGTGTTTCGTATAAAGATATAAAGATTTAATCTGATTCACGTCTGGGATCACCTGAAGATCAGGGCCCCCAGCCTTCTTTAGATAGCCTTATAAGGCTAACTAACGAAAATATCACGACCTAACCTAACCAATCGTTAGGTCAACTGTACGCCCTTGACGATTGGTTATGTTAGGTCGTAATATTTTCGTTAGTTAGCTTTATAAAGCTAACTAAAGAAGGCTGGGAGCCCTGATCTTCAGGTCATCCCACGTATGATGTAAATGAAAAATAAGGATTAATTTTAGAGGTATTTTGATAACACAAAAACTGTATTCGACGAATGAACTTTATAAATATTGCCACACAAACTTGCTTTAGAAAGTTTAACAATAATTTATTAGACATAGTTTGAGGGATAACATTTTAGCCACATTGCAACAGTGCTTCCCGAATCAGCGAGATTAAGTGATGTTGGATTTGTTCAATAGTTGGATGTGTGCTCATCGTTTGACTTCAGATTCTGTACCGGTACTTGGTTTCGATCCCACAAACAGCTTCGTCATATTATTTTTGATGTCACGAACAAGTTTAGAGAACCAAAACCATTGCATTACAGTACATAACTTGAAGGAAATGCAAATATAGATTTAAGTGCATTCAATAAATTACATTCATAAGTAAACAAACCTACTGTAAATATGCATTTGTTATTTCAGAATGCATCAACTCGAACGTATTAAACTTTATGTAATTATTTATAATATAAATTGATTTGTATGAAATAACTATCCCGACATCTCTCCTGAACTAAACATATTTAATTGAAATGAATTGAACTAACGCGCATGCGCAGTTCAGATACATTTAGTGTGTTCTAAATGGAATAATGAAAGCATAAATATACATAAAAAATGGTTAAGTAATTTTATTTGTTTAATCATTAGCCAATAAAGACTTCAATGTCTTTTCTCTGATCTTTTCCAGGGAACATTGGATGACTTGTACTTTTTATGTACCAAGTATAATTTTGTCTTTTCTCTGTTCATTCTCAACTAAAGCTTTTATGTAAAAAACTTTCGAAGTCACCCTTGTACTTTCTGCTAATACAGGAGAAACGGGAGTTCCAGCACTCCATGTCCCTTAAGTAATGTCCCCGCAGGAATACTTCCCTGTCGATTGGTGTCTACAATCTACTACTCCAAGTGGTCTTGGTTCACCTGTACTCTTTGTCTTATGCTAAAAACTTTCAAGAACAGTCAAATTAAGAATGACAAATTTGAGAACAAGAAGAAAAAAAATTTAAAAGACAGAGTTTAAAACGATACAGGCGCAATGAAACTAAAATTAGCAATTTACCCAATTTATTACTAAGTTTACACATACAAATACCTCAATCAACTCTTCAGTACCATTTCCCTTAAAAATAATTGACGAATAACGAATCAGCAACAAATTACAATATATATTCATAGATATAATATATATTTTAATGTAAAAGATTACTTAGGCCCTATGATATCAGAAAATAATGATAGTCCACCTATCCGGGTAAACAAAACAATATTGTGGAGTTCGAACCGTGAGCTGAGAGAGCAGACACGAGACAAGAAACCAAACGAGGATTCAAATTTGTATATAAAAGGACTCCAATGAGCTTAAAATGAGGACCTCACAAAAGGGCACAATCACTTACTAACTTAATTACCTAAACTCTTTAATCTACTTTCTCTTCTTTATGCCCAAAACCAGTTTTATCCACACTAAATAAAATTATTTTCCAAACCTTTTAGAAACGAAGTAGGTGCTGAACGAGTTATTATTATTATTATTATTATTATTATTATTATTATTATTATTATTATTAAAAGGGCGAATGAATAACATTCTTTAACACACTTCTTTTAATCTACAAATAAGAAATGTATTAAATAACATCTCCAATTTATATTAATTTTCATTTCGGAACTTCGGTCTGAGGCTCAGAGACGTTTTCTTTAAGGAGTACTTATACCCACGAAAATACTTCCAGTTGATGCCATCAGCGTAGGAAGTGTGGTTTCCTTCATACTGATACCCATTTAGGTTGGAGGAGTGGCAGTTTTCATACCACCATGCACCACGGTATATCTTTGAACAACTTGTATTCGGATCAATGTCGTTATCTTGATCTTTCGTTGAAAACCTTTGACCACTGTGACGCGTAAATGAGTCCCCGGCATTTCCGGAATATTCTCCTAAATCCAGTAAATATTTGGTAGTGGCATCTCCAATGTAAAAGTGTTCGTATTTGGCAAAACGCTTTTTTCCCTCGAAGTCCTCAAGATCCACCCTAAGTTCCATCAGAGTGTTACTGACGATGGCGTAAATGTTGTCGAGACCAAGCCAAATTCTCCCTTGAGATTTCCGAAACCAAGTTGGTACTCGACCCATCTCCGGAAGAAGTTTTCTCTCTCTGGAAGCTTCGCGATGTTGAATCACAGTCCACCCACCTCCATCAGTAGTTTGGTCGCAGTAAACAGAAACGGGTCGGTTTTCACAACAACCAAAAGGGTAAACTGTTCGAACTCCGGACTCTTTGTCACCAAGGTTAAAAATATCGTCACAATTACGTGGACGTTTCGAGATTTCCTTCAACGTATCGTCGCTTTATCCATTGAATACAAATGACTTTTCATTCCGAACAAGAGAGAATTTCTTGCAGACTTTTCACAAAGTGACAGAGTTTGTGACACGCATGCAGGAGAGAGTCCAATCTCTTCAAAAAGACTGTAAATCCTGTGATCGTAGATTCACTACTCTCTCCGTATGCAAATCTGATCACTAAAGCAAATATTAGCAAAAGTATCCGAGGATTTGATTCAACCATCTTTGCTCTTGTTGTTGAGTCCGTTGTACGAGTGACTTCTAATAGTTAGTTTCGGAAAAATATTCATTTTATACTTATTTCTCCACATTATCATTCGTCCGTGTATCTCGAAACATCCGGAATTTTGTGGGCTATTAAGTCTATAGATTAATTCTCTTTCGTGTTCAGTACATTCTAAAGTGGTCTCAAATGAGATTAATGAAAGCAAATGCCTTCTCATTTATGGCTTTGTTTTTCTATTCTTCTTTCTCCATTTAATGGAAAGTTAGGTTAGTTTAATAAATTACCAATAGTTACTCACTATTACCACAATTCATATCTTGTCATACAAGTTTTTAGGTTGTCATTAAATCAGAGGAGTAACAGAGTCACTTATATAACTTTCATTCATTTTGGTGTTACGTGTTTTAAAGTAGGGATCTTTTCCGTTCTACCCCAGCAACAATTTCTAGTGTAGTTTTACTTGCTGAATTCAATAATAATATTTTATTTTGGAGAAAGTATTCGTGCTATAATTAGTTATGGTTATAATTATTATTTTTTTTCTCTTTTGTAGATATTGTTATGGATGATAAATGGAATTTCATAAACATAGTTAAGGAAATAACGTTCTACCCCAGCCTTCTTTAGTTAACCTTATAAGGCTAACTAACGAAAATATCACGACCTAACCTAACCAATCGTCAAGGGCGTACAGTTGATTTAGCTAAACAAAGGAACGAGAGACATTGGGGAACATCTAGAAATATGATAGATTCTTATTTATGTGAATTTCTGTGGAGGAGAAGACAAAAAGGAAAGGACATTTTTATTGAAATCTTAAATGCAATCTCTACTTTTAAATAAAATAAACGGACTATAACTCTTTTGTTATTAATTTCTCCAAAATAAGATATATATTATTGAATTCAGCAAGTAAACTACAGTAGAAAATAATATATAATTTCATTTTTGTTGCTGGGGTAGAACGGAAAAGAGCCTAAAGTAGATTAAATCATTTTAAGCTTTTTAATTCAATTCAGAATGTGTTTTGATTGTGCAGAAATTAAATTTCTACTTTATTTTGTTGCATAAAATGAAACTTTTCTTTAATTAATTTTCATAAATCAAGTTTTGTACTTTCTACTTAAGTTTTGTAATTTCTCCCTTTTTAATTTTTCATCGTACAACCATTCATTGTTTGGAAATGTTGTGAAAGAAACAAATATGTCCTCTTCAATGATGTTTTAGCTTGTTTCCTCCTTTTTGTCTTTTCCTTTTTATATTTTATTTTATTCATTAAATCTTCTTTGTATTTTATTTAAAATGCGAAGAATTAAGTGTTTTTAAAAACAAAACTTTATAATTCACGTATTAAATTTGTGCTAATTTTTAACAGTGTTTTAGTTATAACTTTTAGACACACAAGTCTTTCAACAAAGCTTCCTCTTTATATATATTATATATATATATATATATATATATATATATATATATATATATATATATATATATATAATAGCGCTCAAATTAGTTTAACTCCAACAAATAATGTAAAACATCAAAGAAATTGATGAAAATAAAAAAAAGTTGAAATGCAAAAGTTTTCGTACGTTTATTTACAAAAATATTTACTACTGTGTGTGTTTACTCTTTGCCAGAATGACTTCAATGATTCGTTATGGGTATTTGTCTCCAAAGTTCCGACATGTCTCAGGAGAAGTTTTAGTCCATTCCTTTAAAGAAAATTGTTGCAATTCATACAGATTCGAAGGGTTTCTCATGCGGACAGATTGTTTTTCAAATCATATCATAAATTCTGGAGTAAATTGATTTCTGGACTTTGACTGGGTCACTCGAGAACCTTGAAATTCTTTCGTTGAAGCCATTTCAGGGTGCTCATAATTTTATGTTTTGGATCATTATCTTTTCGCAGTACCCAGTTACAACCAATTCGCGACTCCTCAACAAAAGACAAATACATTTTCTTCTAAAATTTTCTCATATTTCTTCGAATTTAAGATTCTATTGATGAAAACAAGCTTTACTGGACTAGAAGCAAACTATCATCATCATGTTTAAACGTAAGAAGGATGTTTTTTCCTCGAATGCAGTACTTGGGTTTCGCCAAACATACCGTTCCTCGTTGTTCCCGAATAATTGAATTTTATTCTCGTCTGTCCAGAAAACTTTCTTGCAGAATGTAAATCCATCATTTTGATGATTCTTGGCATACTTTAACGAAGGTTCTTTGTGCGCCTTTCATAGCAAAGGTTTTGTTCGTGCAACTCTTCCATGCAGACAATTCTTTCTCATTTATTTCACATTCATTTCACATTCATTTCACGTTCATTTCTTTACGCCATCGATATTAGACGTTCCTAATACTTGACATATATCACCTGCAATCACTGGTAGATTCGAGGTAGCTACTCTTTCAATCCATCTATGTGTACGTTCTGAAATCCTGCAAGTTCGTCCACACCTTGGTAGAGTTTTGTCAATATATACCTGCACTAAGCTGAGGTACCCGACGTTGCCCGGGATAAATTTCACATTGCTGTTGCATGTCGTTCACGGTCAGCTTCAAGGCGTGATTGTCTTTCTTGGGGTGTTTCTCTTGCTCTGGTAGCTGCTACACTTTCTCGGACAGCTTCAAGACGTGATTGTCTTTCTTGGAGGTTTTCTCTTGCTCTGGCTGTTGCATGTCGTTCACGGTCAACTTCAAGGCGTGACTGTCTTTCTTGTGAGCTTTCCTGCTTCCGGGCTTTATTTTTTTCTGGCTGCTGATGTAGATCTGCCCAAACTTGCCCGTTTCTTTGGTGGCATGGTAAAGTTGTTGGGATTTTCAAAAACTGCAAAAAAAACATTGCCACATTAACTTAATGTAACTATTCGCACAAACAAACAAACAGACAAACAGACAGGCTGACCGACTCTGTGTTGACATTCTTCATCCCATAAGAGGTTCCCGTGCCAAGTTTGGTAGCTCTAGGTCAAGCGGTTTGAAGTCGTCCTAAAAATAATTATATGTGAAGATCAAGATTTTCATGACTGTGTTCTTTTCTATAGTTTTATTGACCAAATAATTAGTCATGAAAATGTTAAGATTCAGAAATCTTGACACAAGGTGAAGCTCAAAATTTTCACGGCTGCATTCTTTTCTGTAGTTTAATCGCGGTGCTGGAGCCTTCGGGCCCAGTAACTTTAATTATTTAATTTATTAACATTCTTCATCCCATAAGAGGTTCCCGTGCCAAATTTGGTAGCTCTAGGTCAAACGGTTTGCGCATGCATAAAGGACAGACAAACAAACAAACAGACAGGTGAAAATATATAATAGATTACGGGATCATCATCACCATCATCATCATTCCTCGCGTGTCAGCGTTGTATGGACTCTTGATCAGGAATGCACTCGTGTTTCGACATGTAAGAAATAAAAACAAAAGGTACAGCTTCGTTTATTTCAATACAAACTAAAAATCTATCTAATTTGAGTAAAACACATACATTGTTGCAGTAACCACGTTGTAGTAAGCCTATACTCTATGTAAAATGATATATTCTTCAATATTCTATGGCAATTATTTTCCTTCATTTATGGGATGGCAATTTATGGGATGGCAAACGACATAATTAAGTTTGGGGAAACTGATGAGGGTTACAGACACCCAAAAAAACGAGGATACGCCACTGAAAGCTATCATAATATGCATTTGTAAGTGTAAGAATTTTAGGACTAAAAATATAAACTCAAATTTTGGATTTATTAAAAATTTAATTATAAATAAAAATTCAAAATTAGAGTGAAATTCTAAATTAAAATTATTTAATTAATTTAATTATTTTCCGGGAAATGCCCACTCCGGCAGGGGGGGGGGGTACGGGGGCGCTAACCACGCCATTGTGTATAGCATATTCTATGTATATCTGCATCTATTTCATTATACCATTCTGAATATTAGATTGCCGGAATCATATTCATGTAGTTTTTGAATTCTCAGTCATACAACGAATCTTATAAAGGGTGTCCCAAATGTCAATGTGCACCTCTGCAAATGATTCGTGCACTAGGTGCACATTGATTTTTGTGACACCCTGTAGAACAAAAGATTTTTCAGTCACGATGATAGAAAATCGATTTTATGGAAACAAATCTACCCAAATGTCATATTTTCTTATGCAACACAGATTATTTGTGTTTTCAAAATTTTATGTAATTTCTAAAACATACGAAGAGAGTATGATTATAAACCTTTTCCTCTCACTAAATATTGTCAATGCTTTCACTGAAGATGGAAGTAGACCTGCCGAAGCCTTTCAAGAAGAAAGACCGTTGGTTTTTTACTTTATATATATATATATATATATATATATATATTATATATATATATATATATAGATATATATATATATATATATATATATATATATATATTATATATATATATATTGGAATGAACTCAGAATGGTTCCATGAGTTTTTTATGATACACACAGACAGTGCATGGAACAAGGAACTCTTCTGGGATAATTAAATCCACTATAGTCCGAATAAGTAATGGTAAATGACAAATACCATAGTTTTTCTTTTTCATGATGCTAGCCCGACGTGGGCAACGGGTCATTTATGGGACCTCTTTGCGAGTGACCCGTTGCCCACGTCGGGCTAGCATCATGAAAAAGAAAAACTATGGTATTTGTCATTTACCATTACTTAGTCGGACTATAGTGGATTTAATTATCCCAGAAGAGTTCCTTGTTCCATGCACTGTCTGTGTGTATCATATATATATATATATATATATATATATATATATATACAGTGTGTGTGTATATATATATATATATATATATATATATATGATGAATAAAACCACGAAGGAAAGGAAACACAGAATGGGCTCAATCGCTTTCGTCTAATGACATCCTCAGGAACACTGAAGTACATAAAGAGTTACAGCCTATATATAGGTTACAGAAAATATATATATATATATATATACAATAAACGGAGAAATTAAAATAAAAATAAAAATTAGAGGATTGTGGGAGGGGCATACAAATTTGTAAGGAAAACTATCGATTTTTAGCACAAGATCAAATGAATTATTTCCAACCAATGTTATTAAAAAAAAAAAAAAAAAAAATTTATACTGGAAATCTGCCCGGGTTTTAGCACTCTGCCCGCATACAAGTTTACCAAGGATTTAGCGTTCTACCCTTCTTATCTAAATCTGTTCTAAAGGAATTCAAAACAACAGGATCGAGTTGAAAAAGACGTTTGCTTATGTTGAAGTTATTTGTATGTTATTAAAAAAAAAAAAATACAAATTTATAATGGAAATCTGCCCGGGTTTTAGCACTCTGCCCGCATACAAGTTTACCAAGGATTTAGCGTTCTACCCTTCTTATCTAAATCTGTTCTAATGGAATTCAAAACAACAGGATCGAGTTGAAAAAGACCTTTGCTTATGTTGAAGTTATTTGTAAGTTGGATAATGGCAGACTCAAGAATATTTCTTTTAACAATGTTGCTAGAGTGAAATAAAACTGAAGCATTATTCCAATCAATACAGTGGGATAACTCTGACAAATGGAGAAAAAGGGCACTGGACGACTGTCCTGTTCTAACGGAATATTGATGCTGTTTTATACGTGTGTGCAAATCCTTTCCCGTCTGACCAATGTAAAAGGAATCACATTGTTTACAACCAATTTTATAGATAATGCCTGAATTATTGGTAGGGCTATTTTTTACTATGATATTTTTCACAATATTGTTATATGAAAATACTACATTAATATCCAAAAGTTTAAGTACATTAGCAATGCTTAAAAAGCCCGGGAAAAATGGAAGTACTAAAATATTTTTTGACAAAGTACGAGTGTATTATTGACACGATAGAAAGTTCGTTTTGCCTTGTTGAGACAAGATTCCATAAACGCAGATGGATAACACAGATCACTTCCAATATCGTTGATTTTTCTAATTCGGCATCGATGTATTCCGGACTGGCGATCCTAAGGGCGCGGAGAAACATTGAAGAAAAAATGGCCTTCTTAGTTGGTGTGTCATGTCCCGAGTAAAAGTGTACGTAGGACAAATGTTTTTTCCGATAGATACTAAACTTAAAACCTGGGCTTTCCCTATGTACACGCACATCAAAAACGGGATGAATTGTCTTGTTCCACTTCTAAAATGAACTTAATGGAGGGGACTTGATCATTAACTGAAGGAGAAAGTTATCCAGGTCACGATTGATGGGCCAGATACACAAAATATCGTCGACGTACCGCAACCAAGGGATGCCAACCCCCAGGATTCTCGGAATGTAAGTAATTTCGAAAAACTCCATATAAATATTGGAGAGGAGGGGCGACAAGGGGTTGCCCTTGGCCATCCCAAAAACTTGTTGATAATACTCGTTATTGAAAGTGAATTACAGTCTTTGATGCAAAGCTTAATAAGTTCCAAAACTATGTGTGAAGGTAGTGGCAGGTCATACTTATGTAATTCTTGGAGAGAAAGTCAAGCATATCGTCAATCGGCACTTTGTAAACAATGAACAAACGCTAAATCTTTGGTAAACTTGTATGCGGGCAGAGTGCTAAAACCCGGGCAGATTTCCTGTATAAATTTGTATTTTTTTTTTTATAACATTGGTTGGAAATAATTCATTGATCTTGTGCTAAAAATCGATAGTTTCTCCTTACAAACTTGTATGCCTCCCACAATCCTCTAATTTTTATTTTTATTTATTTCTCCGTTTATTGTATGTATATATATATATATATATATATGTATTTTCTGTAACCTATATATAGGCTGTAACTCTTTATGTATTTCAGTGTTCCTGAGGATGTCATTAGATGAAAGCGCTTGAGCACCATTCTGTGTTTCCTTTCCTTCGTGGTTTTATTCATCATAAATATTTTTCACGTGTTACTTTCGTGAAATAATTTCATATCTATATATATATATATGAATAGAAACGACATAAGTATTAAGGAACGTTTCTGCAAACGAGGAGGAGAGATAACGAAATAATGAAAAATGAGGCGAACCGCCTGGGAATCGAACCCAGGGCCTTCCAATTCGATTCCCAGGCGGTTCGCCTCATTTTCATTATTTCGTTATCTCTCCTCCTCGTGTGCAGAAACGTTCCTTAATACTTATGTCGTTTCTATTCATTTATATACTGCGCGGTCATTGCAGTTATTTGCATATATATATATATATATATATATATATATATATATGTGTGTGTGTGTGTGTGTGTGTGTGTGTGTGTGTGTGTGTTTGTCAAAGCTGGGCACAAACCGTTAATCCGTTAATCGTTAATTAACGAAGTTAACTTTTTCGTTAACGATTTAACTTTTAAGTTAACTTTGAAAATCATTATCGGACTAATTAACTTCCGTTACATTTAACTTCCGTTAACTCAAGTCCGTTAACCCAAAAAATTCATAAATAAACGTTTAAAAGTTTCTATTATTTCAGTGCTGAGCAGGTGCGCAATTAATCCGCCACTGTTAATAGTGATGAACGAATTTCCATTTCCGCAGTGCAAAATCAGGCGATATATTTGTTTCCGTCGCCACAATTTGTGTCTTACCAAATATGGTAGTTATTTATGGCATTGGTTTGAGCAAAACATGGTCGACTGTAAAATCAGGCGGAAAGATTTGCCATTTGAGTTGAATGTTTCAACTTCTTTCAAGAAATATCACGAGCATTTTAAGGCACTTTCAATAATATATATGTAACAATTACAACAAATAACTACATTCGTTTCATTTGCAGTCTGTCTCTTGCGCAACATGTTTGTGCTAGTGAATATTTAAAAATGTGTTGGTGGACTTGTTCATCAAGTTCAACACAGCCATCCCCTCCAGTGCTGCAGTGGAGCGTTTGTTCTCTATGGGCAAGGACATCCTGAGGGCCAAGAGATCATCCCTGTCTGATGAAAACTTTGATATGCTAATTTTCATGAAGGGCAACATGCATCTCATGGACAAAATGGAGAACGAGAAGAAGAGGGAAAATTAAATTATATATATATATTGTGTTTTTCATTTTTTTTATAATAAAAGTTAACGTTAACGGTTTATCGGTAACTTCCGTTACATGTTTAACGAATTAACGGATTAACGGTTAACGAAGTTAACTTTTTGGTTAACGGATTAGCGGTTAACGAAGTTAACTTTTTGGTTAACGGTGCCCACCACTGGTGTTTGTGTATGTGCGATACGGTGAAATCGAGGAAGCTCATTTCCCCTCTATGTAGGGCTGAGTGTGCCCCAAGTGTTACCTGGGCGACACCAGAAACAGAGGAAGTGGCTGGCTCATGTGGCTCAATCCCTGTCGTGAAATGATTTTAATTTAATTTAATGCTTTATTTACATTCTCTATACTCATTTACGCTCATTTCTCTATTTTACTTATAACGGCAATCGGGTAGACGTGACGCAGCCTTGAAACCTGAACACTGTACACAAATACGCGACACTTTGAAACGAAGCAGGAGGAATTTTATAAGACCACAAATTTTCTTTATTATCTACTTTATTACACCCCAACCGATGCTATCGGCTGGGAGTCAACCAGGACCCAACTGTTTAGAGATTGCCTACGTAACCGCTAATGTATCGGGCATTTATACTTTTTTTAATGCAAGAAGGAGGGGCCAAGGGCAAATGACCGCAAAAGCGCCCCTCCCATAAAAGAAGAAGAGAGCCAAAATCAAGGTCCGGGGTTTTCGAGATGCCTAGACACTCTGCGTTTGAAATATGGGAGATCATAGACAGGAGGAATGATGGATTGAGGAAGATTGTTCCAGAGTTGACCGGTTGAGTATATGAAAGACTGAAAATACCAATTAACCTTTGCATTAGATAGTTGGACAGAATAGGAATGAGAAAGTGTAGAAAGTCTGGTACTGCGAGCTCTCCTTAAAGGAGGAGGCATGCAGTTAGAGAGTTCAGAAGAGCAACGTCCTTATGATAGCGATAGTAAAGAGAGAGTGAAGCAACAGTGCGGCGAAAAGAGAGAGATTGAGTACAATCAGTAAGAGGCGGGAAATAATGTGACGAAAAGCTTTTAATTCCACCCGGTCAAGTATGGCTGTGTGGGTTGAACCACCCCACGCATGAGAAGCATACTTCATACAGGGGCGAACAACACCCCTGTAAGAGACAGCAACTGAGTGGGAGTGAAGAAACCGCGGTAGCAGATCCAGCCATGCTGCCCGGGTCTGCGTTCCCGGTATCGGCAGCTGGGGAACCAGAAGTGGGGACATTTATGGCCCCTTCCCAAGCGGACTCCGAGGCTCTTGAAGTTGATGCCATTTTTTTTTTTAAATTTTGAAAAGATTATGTACTGTGTAAGATCTACAGATCTACAGAAGCTAAGGCTAACAAAGACCCTAAGATCCACTCTAAGGTTAGCCCGAGAGAAAGGAAAGAGTAGGGGGTTAAGAGAAGAGAAGAGAATAAGGGGTTAAGTAAGGAGGAACACCTATAGTGGACCTAGTTTTAACCGTTTAAGGTGATAATGATTTAATTGTATGCAATGATTAATTGGTGCAATGACTGATTGCTTATTAATGAAAGGCTGGGTTAAATAATTTATGTTGTTATACAGTATCACCGATTGGAATAATTGGTTATTTGATTAGGCCCACCATACTATTGGAAGTGACAGGAAATGGCAGCGAGGTCACCAGCTTGGTTTTCACCCAAGCAAATTAATGTTAAGGTTATAAAAGACACCTTATATTGTTTTATTTTATTATGAAAATAAAGCCGTTATTTATTCACTGTGATATAACAAAGAATTGACAGTAATTAATTGGTAGTTTTACGTTATGCTTGTGACAGAGAACTTAGCTAATAAGATGAAATGTTAATAGCTTAATTGACACGTAATAAATAATGTAATACTCATCGATGGTATGTAAATGGCATGCGGCATGGAACATTGAATGGGCCTAGTAAATGATATAAAGAATGCACGTGCGTTTGGTACATTGAATGGAATACTTGACACTGATTAAGTAGGCTAAATGATTGCATGGATGCACATAGAATAATTGATGTGGCCTAATAATAATGAATTGAAATGCTTGACAAAATAACAAATATCATTTATATATAAGACCATTATGTGATGTTAAGTGATTACGTCAAGAGAATATTTAGTTAACACATAAATATATGAATTGAACATAATAACGGATGATACGCGGAATAACGGTATTGAAATGACACTTGAATTGGATGACAGGCCTACGGCGTTCTTTCACGAGAGTCAGTTGGAACGCGTGGTTACTCACTTTGGGAGTATAGCCTACCGTTCGGCGGTAGGCTAGGTAGGCTTCACAAGAGTACTTAGAATAGGAGGTACTTATCTTAGGACGATGTAAACTCTTGAAGGTGGGTTGGAGAAAGATCTAATACCGGAAACTCGAGTTGTCGTTGTCCGTTAAGCCTCTTGAGATGATGGATGTAGGCTTCGTTCGGAAGCCTGAGGTGATGTTACTTCTCGAGATGCAGGCTGGCCTTATGATCTTGCAGGAATATATCTCGAGGAATGTGGAGAAACTTGAAGGCCGACCCGGCAAACCGCAGGCCCGAAGCGATTCCGGTTGGGCCTCGAAGGATTGCTTCTGCAGGTGGTCTGTAGATCTTACTTGATGATAAATTGTAGGCCTTGAAGAAAGTAGCGGCCGCGCCCCTCGGCCAGGGGGCCGGAAAGCGGTTGATGGACGTTGCTCACGTTCGATGATGTGAGTACCAGTGAGTGAGAGTGAGTGAGAATGAAAGCAAGTGGAAGCTCGCTTTTATACGTAGTTCCTGTGACGTATGACTTCGTACCAAATCTTAAGAAGACGCTTTGTGAGCGCGTCCTTTAGTTGATAAGAATTTGCGTTCGCGCCCTGGGGGAAGAAACAGACTCTCCATTGTTTGACTCTTGCCCACGTGTGTTTTCCAAGTTCTTTGATGATAGCGTGGAAGTAAAAGATCTGTCTATTTGTTGGTCTATTTCTTGTCGATCCGCTACACACCTATCACTCGTGGGATAACATTCATTCAGAAAAAGAGAAAAAAGACTCACCATCATCATCCGCCAGCCACTGCCGACAAGTCAGAAAAATAGTCGTAGAGAATAGGAGAGGGGTGAAAGATGAAAAGAAGTAAAATAAGAACACTTACAAACCATGCAAACACAGTCTTAACTCACTGTCATACCATGCAAACTACAAACATGCAAGAAAAGAGAGTTACAGACATGCAAAGTAAGGAGAGGCTAAGAAAAAAAAAAAGTAGGTAAAGTTAAACAAAAAGTGGGTTAGTTTACGCTACGAGCTACAGCTACGTTCGTGTTAGTCTAATTTTTTTTTTTTTATTTTATTGCTGGCATCACACGCTGGCATGTCACAAGCTGGCATTAATCGTCAACAGACTCATCCTCGACCACCTCCCCCAGAGCTCCTGTGACTAATTGTTTTTTATTTTAAACAACGTTAATATTTTTAAAATGCCTATCTAAACGGTTCTTAAACATATTAACGCTGGTAGAATGAACGACTGACGCAGGAAGATTATTCCATTTATCAATTACTTTAAACGTAAAGAAGTTTTAGCGATATTAGTAATGAAACGTCTGCCACGCAACTTAAATCCGTTATTACGAGTATTACTATTATCGAAAGTGAACAATTTGTCAAAATTTACATTATCGATGTTATTAACGATTTTGAAAACTTCAATAAGCTCCCCCCTTAATCTCCTAGTTTCGAGTGAATACAGGTCTAACTCTTTAATTCTATCTTCATAAGGCTTGTTGCGCAATGACGGAATAAGTTTCGTGGCACGACGCTGAACCCTTTCAAACCTAAAAATATCCTCGCGCAAGTACGGGCACCAAAACTGAACTGCATATTCTAAATGAGGCCTGACTAGGGACTTGTAAAGGGGCAATATAATATCCTTCGATTTAAATTCGAAATTACGCGCTATGAAGCCTAACATCCTATTAGCTTTTGCGCAAGACTCCAGGCACTGGTTCCTAACTTTTAAATCCTTAGATACGCGTACGCCTAAATCTACTCCATCGTCAACGCTCGCTAACTCCCTATCATCCATCGTGTACGTGTAATTATTGTTGCGAGAACCTATATGCAAAACTTTACATTTGTCTACGTTAAATTGCATCTGCCACTTATCCGTCCACTCCATAATCCTCTTTACATCGTCTTGGAGCCTATTACTATCGTCCTCGTTAACAACCTTACCGCCTATTTTAGTATCGTCCGCGAATTTTGACACGTTACTAGTCAATCCTACATCTATGTCGTTAATGTAAATTACGAATAGCAATGGGCCTAACACTGAACCCTGTGGGACACCGCTACCTACATCTAACCACCCCGATTCACTACCATTAACTATGACCCTCTGTCTCCTAGCACGAAGCCATTCTTCTAACCAGTTAGCTACCTGACCGCGTAACCGTGCGCTTTGACCATCGCAATTAGTCTCCTATGCGGAACTGTATCGAACGCCTTTTTAAAATCTAAATAAATAACGTCAGCTGCTCTATGCCTATCGTATTCGCGCACTATTTCGTTATAAAATTCTAACAAATTAGTTAAACAAGACCTATGGCGTCGAAACCCATGTTCACTACTATTAATCAAATCTCTACTTTCTAAGTGATCGATGATACGATCCCTAACTACGGATTCCAAAAGTTTACCGACAATTGACGTTAAGCTAATGGGCCTATAATTGCTAGCTACTGCGCGGTCGCCTTTTTTAAAAATAGGCGTGACGTTAGCTAATTTGAAGTCTTCAGGAATAATCCCCGTTTCGAGTGACTGATTAAAAATCTTCGTTAAGGGGCCAACGATAACGTCTTTCAAATCTTTCAAATGTCTGGGATAAAAAGCGTCAGGGCCTGGAGCCTTGCTAACTTTTAGCCTATCGATATAATGCGCAATCTCAGCCTCGTAAACAATTATTTCATCCAAAATAGTCTCGCTACTAAATGAAACGATATCGTCCACGACGGGGACATTATTTACGTCTTCGGTAAAAACTGTCGCAAAAAAGTTATTGAAAATACCCGCCATCGCCAGAGCGTCAGAAGCCAAAGCGCCATTAACATCGACTAGAGGGCCTATGTTATCTTTTATCGGCTTACGATTATTAACGTATTCAAAAAACTTTTTTGGATTATGTTTACTATCCGCAGCTATAAGTATCTCTAAATTACGCTTGGCATTCCTAACTGATCTTTTAACCTGACGTCTAAGCTCGATATATCTATTAAAGTTAGCTGCCGTGCCATTGCGCTTATTAAGTCTATACGCTCTATTACGCTCGTTTATGAACTCGCCTATTTCCCTAGTCCACCACTTCGGCCTACCATGATTTCTAGCGCGCTTGGGCCTACGAGGAATAAACTCCCTTTCAATATTCCTAAAACTTTCTTTAAACGCCACCCAATGCAAATTCGTCTCATACCCATAAATAAGTTATCCCGGTCCACTACTCTCATCCTGTACGCAAAACTATCAAAATTAGCCCGACGAAAATCAGGGACTTCTATTACGTTACTATCCTTAGTGTTTTCTATCAATAACTTAAACCTAAGAATTTGATGATCACTACATCCTAAACTCTCGCCTACTTCTAAATCTTCGACTATATTCTCGCCGTTCGTCATCACCAAATCTAAAATATTATCTCCGCGCGTTGGTTCGGTAACCATCTGTCGTAAAAAGTTATCTTCCATAAACTCGATGAATCTCAAACCCTCCTCATTACCAGTAAAAGTCTCATAATTAACATTAGGGCAGTTAAAGTCTCCGCCAATTATACTATTCCGATTGTCAATAAAGTTACCAAGAAGTGAGTAAAATCTAGTATCTATATTGAGGGGTTGAACGGGAGGTCTATAAACAACAAGAAAATTAAAACTAATACTACGCGCCCTAACTTCAACACATATCGCATTAATTGCTGCCGGAAAATCTATTTTAACCTCGATAGCCCTAAGGGAATTACGAATGTACAGCAAAACGCCTCCACCAATCCTATGTAACCTATCATTAGTAGAGAGTTTAAAACCCGGTATATCAAGTTCCCCCAAGTCCCGAGTCACGGAATTTAACCAAGTTTCAGTGATAGCAACTATATCATAGTTGCCGGAATAAATTATGGTATTATTATAGTATTACACCCGTCTAACGTCCAGCAATTATTATATGTTCATTAAGTAGATTTTTTAATTCGAAGACACTTTCCTTCTATAGAGTTTCCGTCGCAAATGCTTCGTTTTCGAGATATAAACATTTTTTTGGTGTGTATCTAGTGTATGTTCGTACGTTCGTTTGTGTGTTCATACGTTCGTTTGTGTGTTCGTACGTTCGTTTGTGTGTTCGTTTGTGTGACTGTTACATGTCTGCCCAATCACTGCGCTCCATCCATTTCGAATTTGAATTACTTTGCTACTGGAATGGAACACTCATTCCACTCATTCAGAAGTACATTAGGCCTGGCTCTGTGATTTATAGTGATTCCTGGGCTGCCTACAAGACTATAAGTGATTTAGGTTACAAGCATTTTGTTATTATTCATTCTAAAAATTTTGTGGATAACGAGAATATCGAAATTCACACACACAATATCGAAAGGTTTTGGCGGGATTTAAAGGAATGGGTTAAGAGGCCAGGTATTCGATCAAAATATCTATACCAATACCTGGCAAGGTATTTATTCATTTCTTCAGTTAAAGACAAGCGAAATCTACTCCAGGAAGAGCCTCAGCCTGCCCCTGCACGTGAATAAGGTAATTCCTGTTTTTATTTTAGGTTAGGATATGTTAGGTTAGGATAGGTTAGGATAGGTTAGGTCAATTTTGAAGGTGAAATTTATGTTTTTCCTATGGTTTTTGATGTGTTTTGAACGAATCTGACCTTCAAAACCGTCGGAAATGACTCGTTTTTGATTGCCGGCTGGGGGGAGGGGGGGTATCTCAAAAACGAGTCATTTCCGACGGTTTTAAGGTCAGATTCGTTCAAAACACATCAAAAACCATAGGAAAAACATAAATTTCACCTCCAAAGGGAGACGGGTGTAATACTATAAATTTACCTAAATTATCGCCTTAAATTCATTTAATTTATTTCTAATACTACGCGCGTTACAATAAAAGACGTTTAAGTTATTTTTTACCACCTCACCCTTCAAATTACTAACGTCTTCAACGTTAGTATTGGTTCGGCTTCCGTCAACCGTAGCCCTACCCCTGCCCTCATCAAGCGTTGCAAGTCTTTCGGTTACCTCACGTACACTGCGTTTTATGTCAACTAATTCCTCCATCAACTCGCAAAAGAAACAAACTGATCTATCGGTAATCGCCATAGGACCGCAGTTATAATCCTTAAATTCCGAATACCACCGGTTTAACCTACACCTAACACACGACGCTTTCTGCGACGGCATCGCGCAGTTAAAAATTAGTTTAAACCGTCACAGGTATAAGTTAAATTAAGCCGGCACGCTATGAAAACTTCTAAATCGCTAAAAACCACTAATATTCAATTACTTAACAACAACAACGTGAATTTAAACGCAAGTATATAAAATTCAAAACTATCCAAAAGTAAAATTCTCAGCAATATACAAAAGTAGATGCAATATCAGAGAGCTCAGGAATGCGTCCGTTCAGTACAGAGTCTGACATGTGTATGTTGTGAGAATTAGGGAGAGAAGTGTGTGTTTGAGAGCATGCTGGACTTCTCACAGGGTAGTTGAAACAAGAAAAAAGATCAGCTAAGGAGGACAGTGACAGGAGAAACGGGAGTTCCAGCACTCCCTATATTCTGTCAAGCGTCCCCCTGTATCGTTACTTGTATTGTTAAAGTGGACCATTCAATAACCTTTACAACCTTTATTGATAAAATAAAGAGTTTTGCAATTTCTGTTTTTGTTTAAACATAAATTATTTAATTTAGCTCTTTAGGTTCTGGCTTTACTGAGCTCTTAATTAAAAATAAAACAAATAGTTATTATTAATAATACATAAATCATGAATAAGAATTATTAATTAAGGAATGTATTAATCTTAATTATTATTATAGTTATACAACAAGTACAAAGCTATTACTGAAGGTATGATACCAATACTATAGAAAAAATCAATATTAGACATGAGAGACGAACAATAACAATAATGTATTTTTAATCCTAAATTTTTATTAGTGTTCCATTATTAATCAAGATTCCAACTTGGTTTGAAAAGAATTTACATTCACAATATTATTTATATCAGCATTCAAATCATTACATCAACTTTTGTAGCCTATGAACATGTGCATTCTCATAACTTTGACCTCAATTTTGAAGAAAAGCCAAAATTTTGAACCAAATTTAGTTTGGTTAAAAATTACATTTCCTTTTATAAACCAAAACATGTGTTCATCAGTAAATTATATGAAGTGTAACTGCTATCCTCTTGTTGATTCACTTAAAATCTGACTTTGTTTCCCTTTTTGGATTCTTTAGCCGAGATTTCTTGCTAAGAATAACCATTCCATGGCGGGCGTCATGTCCGTAGACTTTTTCAGTTGCAGAGCAGATTTCCTTCACATTTCTTTCAACTGTCTGGGAATGACACGGGTATGTGTCAAGAATTATGGGTTTTTGGCAGTCATCAGTGCTACTTATAACATCAGAGAGTAAGGAAAGAACAGTAATATCCATTTCGTTCCAATCAATCATATCCACGAAGTTCGAAGCTGAGAATTTGTGCTTGATGGATTTCTTGTCAAACATTCGAATTTCACCCGGTATAACACTTCTTTTCGCTTGTAGCACTTTTTCGACTGCTAGCTTCCGAATATTCTTATTCTTGTCAGCGATAGCAGATAGAAGGATATTTTCAGGATGACAAAAGTAACATTTGCTTTGTAACACAGGACGAATAATGTCTTGATCGATTGTATGTAGTTTTTGATAGAGCTCAATCATGAAGAAAAGTTTTTGGCCCCATCCTGGCAAAACCAATTTGCTTTGATATAGAACCATGCAGGAACATAGAAGTTCAGTATAAAATGAGCAATCCTTTGAAGTGTCTCTGATAGCTTTAAGCGCGACATAAGAGACGATTTGCTTTTGTCAGCCACCGTGCATTATTGAGAGACCCAGGTTGAGCAGTTTCTAACAATTTGATAGCTGGACCTCTATCATGATCGTTTTGAATTGACAAACACGCCTTCTGGAGGTATTGCTGGTCACTGCTGAGATCTGCTAGCACTTCTTCTGGTAAGTCCATCACTTTTCCAGTGAGAGGTGGAAATTTTGGAGTTGCCGATTTTGTCCTGTGAACTTCTAGGTCCTGTCGTTTGCCCGTCAAGAACTTCCAGGCATTTTCTCAAGCAAATGAACCATTGTAATGGTCTTCCCAATGTCAGCTATAGTTTTCTAATTACTCCATTTGATTTACCTGTATTTACAATAGTTGCATCACAAACTACTGCTTTTAAAGTCGATGCAGAGTTGGTGTCAGTAATTACTGATATAATTTTTCAGCAATATCACTCGCCCTTCCACTTTCAGGAGCAAATGGTCAATATATTCGTTTCCTGGAAATGAAACTAACACATAGTGGTCTTCATTCAAAGTCCGCTGGCATCCTCCCACTTTTGAAAGAGTTTATCAATATTTCCATCAAATCCAAGGCAAACTATTCCTATATTGTGTTCCTCATGCTTCTTTCTTTCTATGCTTCTCCACAAGGTTCTCTGACGACAAGTTTACTAGGATCAATCGTAGTATTTGCAGATAATAGATCAAGATCATTTAAGACAGCATTAGCAGTTAAACAAGCATAAGGTTGCTTATTTTTCTTCGATCAACTACCTTGCATAATTCTGGATATTGGTATCGATTTTGAGAAGTGCTAGCTTTTGTATCTAACTCGTACTCGCTCAATTCGAAATCTTTATTTTGATGACCTTTCTCACTTTCAGAGCTGATCTCACCAATATCACAAGGATTCAACTGCATTTCCTGGACAAAACTCTTTCGTTTATCTTTAAAAAATTGTCTTTTCTCTTTTCCATTTGTTGTAGTTTTGAAGTTTTCACTTTGTCCAACTTACCTATAATCATTTTTCGTTCAGTATGTTGATCATTCCAGAACTCCCATTCATCATTCGGGATTTTCTCCGCCTTAGCGCATTTACACACTTCTTTTACGAAAACCGGAGGCATAGCACTTGCAGCAACATATGTGAAATAAATTTCTGAAGGAATCATATTTACTTTGATAAGTGCTGGAAGATCTTTTACTCATGGGATATTTTCTAAGTTCTTGTCCCTTCTCAATTAATCTTTTTACCTTAATTACTATGCTTTTGAAGTCGATTGTTGGAATGGAAGCACGGATATATATATCATTCACTTCTTCCGCGATAATTTCAGCGTATTTCTGAGTGCTAAATGTTGCAGTAATGAGCTTATGTTTAAGATAAGCTTTGAATACATCCTCACAAGTTGGTAGTTGGTTGCCAGGAAGCTCTCTGCTGGCGTTCCGAAAACAGAATGCTTCACTTTTTCTCTTGTTATACCAGAAGAGGCCATTGCAAGCTATGCTATTAATCTGACACAAAAGAAAATAAAATGCTGAATCAGGAAACACATGATGGGTCAAACAAATGATAGGTCAAACAAATGATAGGTCACAAACACACATGTAGGCACACAAACACACATGACACTGTAGGTCAAACACATTTAGGTCCTACATTTTAAAATAAGCAAGCACAATGTTTATTAATGGTTTTCTGATAGACATTGATCGGCATTAATTGAGTTTATTGTTGAGATCCTCATACCTGCGAAGCGAATAATTAATTTAAGGAAACATGCTAAAAAGGATCTTTTGTGGCCTTTGTTCGAAATTTATTTTTTCATAGTTACCAGCCCCGAAATTAATATTTCTAAAAGATATGACTTATTCCTTAATCAGTGACTATTCGGGCATCTTTTTCAGCATGTTTCATTAAATGCGCTAAGGCGGAGAAAATCCCGAATGATGAATGGGAGTTCTGGAATGATCAACATACTGAACGAAAAATGATTATAGGTAAGTTGGACAAAGTGAAAACTTCAAAACTACAACAAATGGAAAACAGAAAAGACAAATATTTTTCATGTCTCCTTTATGTTTGGAAAACTGACTGTTATAATAGTTATATTTTGCAATTTTAATTATTTTAGTTAATTTGTTTCTGTATTGAATATATTGTACTTTACGAAATTTGGTTTGTAATTCAATTTTAATAACTGAAGATGGCGTTTCGGTAAAGAATGACGTATAGGGTGGCACAATCAATCATTGAGGAAGAAGAGTAGGGTCATTTAGTAAGGGATGGTAAGGCAGATGTTAAGAGTGAGAATATGGATTAAGAATAAAAGTTTGAAAATGATTAATGCATCAGCGGATCCAGTTGGGCCAAAGGGGCCATGGCCCCAGCAAAGCTGATAAAGGTGGTGCTAACAACACTTTTGGCCCCTCCTCCCAAAGGCCACATAAAATACGTTTTCTTAACCTTTCCCTTTTTCTTTATGGAACCTACAAAAGTGCTCTATGTATCTACCTACTTTTTCCTATTTACCTGAAATCCATACATTGGTCACTTACAGTGGCGCTCATAAGTATTCGTACAGAGAAATATTTCAGCCATATTCGTCCTCATCTTTTGTAGCGTACCATGCATACGATAGCTATGAAAAGTTTATCGTTCGTTTCGAAAAATTTAATAAATAAAAAAATTAGTTTAACTCCAACATATAACGTAAAACATCAAAGAATTTGAGGAAATTGAAAAAGTTAAAATGCAAAAGTTTTCATACATTTATTTATAAAATTATTTTAATTCTTCGTGTGTCCACCTTTGGCTTGAAGAATTTAAAGTTTTTTATGAGTAATTGGTTGTTTATTAATTGGAGACTATGTCACTATTCACAATTCTGAATTTTAGAATTTTCTTTGTGAATTTTCATGAAAAACGGATGACTGTATGGGTCATTAGCAAGCAATGGGTTGTCGTGGTAAAGAGGTGGCTACAGATCTTAAGAGAACTCTTATTACTGCACACGAGTCTGGAAAGAATTACAGGAAAATAGAAGAATTTCGAATTCCATTTACGACTGCTGGTGCAGCTATAAAGAAATGGAAAGCTTTGGGATAATCAAAACTCCACCAAAGTATGGAAGACCTTGGAAGATTTCAGAACGTACACCTAGATGGATTGAAAGAGTGGCTACTGCGAATCTACGAGTAACTGCAGGTGATATTTGCCAAATATTTAGAATGTTTAATATCGATGTTCATCCCTCTACTGTACGTGTCGAGAAATGAGTGTGAAATAAATGAGAAAGAATGGTCTGCATGGAAGAGTTGCACGAACAAAACCTTTGCTACGAAAAACGCACAAAGAACCTCGTTTAAAGTACAACGAGCAACGGTAAGTTAGGCGAAAATCAAATTCTGCATTCGAGGAAAAAACATCCTTCTTTTGGTTAAACATCGTGGTGGTGGTAGTTTGCTTCTAGTCCAGGAAAGCTTGTTTTCATTAATTAATGGGATCTTGAATTCGAAGAAATATGAGTAATTTTAGAAGAAAATGTATTGCCTTCCGTTCAGGAGTTCTGAAGTGGTTGTAACTGGGTACCGCAACAAGATAACGATCCAAAACATAAAATTATGAGCATCATGAAATGGCTTCAACAAAAGAATTTCAAGCTTCTCGAGTGACCCATTCGAGGGCCAGATCTCAATTTAATCGAGAATTTATGATTTGATTTGAAAAGCAACCTGTCCGCAAAAGAAACCCTTCGATTTGAATGAATTGCAACACTAAAACTTCAAATGAGAGAGTTAGAAACTTTGAAGAAAAATACCCAAAACGAATCAATGTCATTCTGGTAAAAGTGGACACACAAAATGTTAAATATGATAATTTTATTAGTAAATGTACGAAAACTTTTGCATTTTAACTTTTTTCCTCAAATTCTTTGATGTTCTGCATTATATGTTGGAGTTAAAGTAATTTTTTTATTTGTTAAATTTTTTCCAAACAAACGATAAACTTTTCATAACTATTAGGCTATTAGGCCGGGTCGAAAATGGGAAATTTTTTTATTTCTTAAAAAGTACACTATGTGAGAAGTTTCATTTTATCATCTTAACAAAATATTAAAATATCAAGCATGTGCTACCCATGCTGCCCCCTAGCACATACCCCCTCCTTTTTTACCCTCATATTTGTATATATTTAAATGGGAAAAAATGTTATTCCTTAAAAAGTACACTGTGTGAGAAGGTTTTTTTTATCACTTTAACAAAATATTAAAAAATCAAGCATGTGCTACCCTACTACCCTATCACATGCCCCTCCTCCCTTTTTTACCTTCATATTTGCATATGTTTAATGTTGTTATATGTTACATGATAAGTTAAGATATTGAAGACATTTGGATGAAATTTTCTTTTCCTACGATTAACACCAAAGGTATCTATCTCAAAGTCAATCGACTAAGAAGAAGCCTCAAAATTGAACAAGGTGCCGTTACATCGAAGAAATGAAAGTTTTGCCTTAAAAGTAGCTCAGTATGATGAAATGTTTGATATATCTTCTTGTGAATGCTATGATAAGGAAATTGATAGAAAATCTTGCGGGTGTAAGGATAAAATACCAATGGCAGAATGGGAGTTTTGTGGGTCAAAAACAAAGAAAAAATCAGTTAGGACAAATTGATCGCATAGCTTCTTCAACAAAGAAGAGATCTTTAGCAAGAGCCCAAGAAGCACAAAACCATCAACTAAAAGCACAAGAAGAAATGACTGAAGCCACCAATGTTTTACCATCGGAATTTATAGAAAATACCGAAGAAGACATGGATGTAGATTCAGAGAGTCAAGATGTAGATTATGAGGCAGATTTAGAATTGACTGAGAATATTCAGAACAGGCACTCTTATAAAAACCTAGCATTAACAGAAGATCGTTATCGTGTAAGTTGTTGAGCTGCAGCTGCAATAGTCAATGCAGCTTTAAAAAATATGGGGATCCTTAACCACACCAACATGCTTGACAGAAAGAAATTAGAAAGAGAAAGAAATCGCATGGGTGAAACAAATACTTTTAGGTCTAAATCCGAAAATCTGAAGATGGATGGAGTGCCTTGGATTTGACGGAAGGAAAGATAACACATTACCTAAAAGTGGAAAGATAAAAGAAGAACACTATGTTATTGTTAAAGAACCTGGAAGCATCTATGTGGACCGTGTCACAGCAGATAATGGAACTGCTCGCTGCATAGCAGAAGAGTTGATAACTATTATTACAGACTCGAACAGCACAGATACTATCAAAGCTTTACTGTGTGATGGTACTCCTGTAAATACAGGAAAAATTGGTGGAGCCATAAAACTGGTTGAAATTCATCTTAACAGACCAGTGCAGTGGTTGGTGTGTATCTTGCTTTTGAATGAGCTGCCTTTTATGCACGTCTACAAAGCCATTGATGGTAAAACAACAGGTCCAAATACTTTTGTGGGTTCAATTGGGAATAAACTGAAAACAGATTTAACAAAATTGGAAGTAATCAAATATTCGAATCTTTTCCGTTTGGGGGCTAGCAGTGAATTTTAATGAAAATCGGTATACTAATGTAGTTTTGGTCACTGATTTAAAAAATAACTCATTTTTTGGAGAAATAAAAAACAAACATGTTAGAGCACTTTAAATAATGAATGTGTTTATAACGAAAATATCATGACTTAACTTAACCAATCGTCAAGGGCGTAGAGTTGACCTAACCGAGCATTCAACTGACCTAACCTGGCATTCAATTAACCTAAATGGGCATTAATTCTTGAATTTTCTGCAACGTTTACAGATCTGCCGGGATCCTTCAAAAAACGTATTCTTCGTTTGGGATAATTTAAAGTTGCACTTTTTACCGTCTGACCGACGCTTTTGGCAGCGAAAGAACTGGGTATTTTTATCAAAGAAACACACTTTCCCACACTTAGAGCACTTTTTCATAAACAGTAGCAGTTTGTGACTCTGGCTAAATTTAACACAATCCTCTGTAACTAGTTTAAGCTAGTTAAAACACTTATTAATTATTTAAAGTGCTCTAACATGTTTGTTTGTCTAACACAGAGCTTTCCAAACTTTTCACGTTGGCGACAAACTAATTAATTTTTGTTATCAAATATCAAATATCAGATAATTTTTCAGTAGGTGGTTTATCTTGTAGCCGATTTTGTTGATACAAAAATCAAAATTTTCAAAATACAAAAAAATTGAAAATAATTAACTAAATTTGGCGACACACCTGGGAGGTATTGGCGACACACTAATGTGTCGCTACACACAGTTTGGAAAGCTCTGGTCTAACATGAATTGTGGTAATAGTGAGTAACTATTGGTAATTTATTAAACTAACCTAACTTTCCATTAAATGGTAGAAAGAAGAATAGGAAAAACAAAGCGATAAATGAGAATGCATTTCCTTTCATTAATCTCATTTGACACACACATTTTAGAATGTACTGAACACGAAAGCGAATTAATCTATAGACTTGGGTACGCCCACAAAACTCAGGATGTTTCGAGATACACGGACGAATGATAATGTGGAGAAATAAGTATAAAATGAATGTTTTTCCGAAACTAGCTATTAGAAGTCATTTGAACAACGGACTCAACAACAAGAGCAAAGATGGTTGAATCAAATCTTCGGATACTTTTGCTAATATTTGCTTTAATGTTCAGATTTGCATACGGAGAGAGTAGTGAATCTACGATCACAGGACTTTACAGTCTTTTTGAAGAGATTGGACTCTCTCCTGCATGCGGGTCACAAACTCTGTCACTTTGTGAAAAGTCTGCAAGAAATTCTCTCTTGTTCGGACTGAAAAGTCATTTGTATTCACTGGATAAAGCGACCGACACGTTGAAGGAAATCTCGAAACGTCCACGTAATTGTGACGATATTTTAGCCTTGGTGACAAAGAGTCTGGAGTTCGAACAGTTTACCCTTTTGGTTGTTGTGAAAACCGACCCGTTTCTGTTTACTGCGACCAAACTACTGATGGAGGTGGGTGGACTGTGATTCAACATCGCGAAGCTCTTCCAGAGAGAGGAAACTTCTTCCGGAGATGGGTTGAGTACCAACTTGGTTTCGGAAATCTCAATGGAGAATTTTGGTTTGGTCTCGACAACATTCACGCCATCGTTAGTAACACTCTGATGGAACTTAGGGTGGATCTTGAGGATTTCGAGGCAAAAAAAGCGTTTTGCCAAATACGAACACTTTTACATTGGAGATGCCACTACCAAATATTTACTGGATTTAGGAGAATATTCAGGTAATGCCGGGGATTCATTTACGCCTCACAGCGGTCAAAAGTTTTCAACGAAAGATCAAGACAACGACATTGATCCGAATAGACATTGTTCAAAGACATTCCGTGGTGCATGGTGGTATGAAAACTGCCACACCTCAAACCTAAATGGGTATCAGTATGAAGGAAACCACACTTCCTGGGCTGATGGCATCAACTGGAGTCATTTTCGTGGGTATAAGTACTCTTTAAAAAAAACGTCTCTGAGCCTCAGACCGAAGTTCCGAAATGAAAATTAGTATAAATGACGATGAAACGGATGTAACTGCTGCTCGTGCAGCACTCTCCAGACCAGGTCGTGGTTCACACCGAGGATACGTGCAACACCTCGCGTGCTTGCGCTTGGATTGTCCTCAAATCGCCGTAGGATTTCTTCTTCCATGTCAGGAGTGCGCACGTTTCTCTCCCGACCAGTGTCATGCATGTTTCATGGAATGTTCCAGTTTCTCGCAGTCGCCGATGCAAATGCGCAAACGTTTGGTGGTTTGGCACACGTCTGTTTGGGAAGCGCTGTCGGTACAACCTCACAGCAGCTCTTCCGTTTCCATTGGCAGCCCCATACACCATATGCATGTCAGCCATCTCAGTAGTCGTGAAGCGCTCCATGTTACGCGTACTACGTCCGATTTAAGAATGCCCGCGGCAAGCGCGAGTCTAGCCCACTTCACCTTTAGCCAATTGCAGCGGAGCCCTTTCGCGCCGAATGGTGACGTCAGCGGACATACACTTATAGACGAAAAGGGTTTGTCTTGGTGTTGCCTATCCCCCATTACAATTTGTACAGAAAGTTTTCAAACACCCTGTATATATAAGGGAAACACCATTTTAAATCTGAAATTTCTTCAATTCAAAACCCAACTAATTCTACATGATATAACTCGTAAATTGATCTGTCGTCTAAGATTCTTCATACATGCCATTAACGACGCCAAAATATACGGAATATACCCACATCACGAGATTATTATGATCATCATTATCCTTTGCGTGCGAGCGTTATATGGCCTCTTGATCAGGAATGCACTCGTGTTTCGACATGTAAGAAATAAAAACAAAAGGTGCAGCTTCGTTTATTTCAATACAAACTAAAAGTCTATCTAATTTGAATAAAACACATACATTGTTGTAGTAACCACGTTGTAGTAAGCCTATACTCTATGTAAAATGGTATATTCCTCAATATTCTGTGGCAATTACTTTCCTTAATTTATGGAATGGCAATTTGTACATATACAACTTGTCACAGATTTGTGATTACGCTGCTCCAACCAACTTCTCAATGCTACCCAAGGCTAATAATATCCAAATAGAACAATAAATTAATATAAAACACTTTAATTCTAATAAGACAATATTACACGAGCTTGCCAATCTTTTAATTTTACTTTGAGAATGATTTTCACTCGAGTAGATGTGGCCTTCAAACTTGGACACTATACACAAATACGTGACACTTTGAAACGAAGAAGGAGGAATTTTAAAAGACCACAAATTTTCTCTATTAACTAGTTTATTACATTCCATTTGGTGCTATCGACTGGGAGCGAACCAGAACCTCACTGCTGAGAGTTTGCCTACGTAACCGCTGAGGTATCGGGCATTTATATTGTTGCAGTGAACCATTCAATAACCTTTGCAACCTTTATTGATAAAATAAAGAGTTTTGCAATTTTTGTTTTTGTTTTAACATAAATAATTGTAAAATTGGACTATTTTTATTTTTTTTGCCTCTTAAGCTTTTGGCTTTACTGAGCTCTTAATTAAAAACAAAATAAATAGTTATTATTAATAATACATAAATCATGAATAAGAATTATTAATTGGAGTATGTACTGATCTTAAATTATTATCATAGTTATAAAACAAATACAAAGCTATAACTGAAGGTATGATACCAATACTATAGAAAGAAATCGATATTAAACATGAGAGAAACAATAACAAGTAATGTACATTTAATCCTAGATTGCACACGAGAAATGGTTAAGTAATAGAGTAATGTACAGTTGCTCTCATTATTCGTAGGCAGAGTTGGGGACGTTACTTTCTATAAGTAACGGCGTTACCGCTACAGTTAGTTCTATGAAAAAGTAACGCGTTACCGTTACCGCTACTGTTACTTTTAAGAAAAGACTAAAGAGTAAAAAAGCCTTAATAATACTAGATTATACTCTATATAACAAAAAAAAATCAAAACATAAACTCCAATAAAAAAGATGGCCTGTCCCAAAAAAATTAAACTTGCAGATTTTTTGGGTGTGTGTTGGTCGATTTCAGGAACACTAGTTTTTCAAAATTGGCATCTGATAGTCCTCCTCGTTTCGAGGAGCTAACAACTAATTAACAGCTAATAAATGACACAAGTCAAATGATCAGTTTGAAAGTAACGAGTAGAAGTAACGATTGAAATCGCTCTAAAAAGGAGTGCCGTTATCATTTTCGTTACATCTCGAAAGTAACGGCGTTACCATTACAGCTACTAAAAAGTAACGCCGTTACTCCCAACACTGTTCGTAGGACACTCTTGAGAACAGATAGCGACACCTGACATATATTTGTTGTGTGTACTACAAACGGTTGCAACATTTTATGAATGAATGTTTAGTGGGTGAGCGCTGATTGGTTGGTTGACTCATTGCCAAATGTCTTTAGAACATAATTATTCCCATTAATGTTGCAAGAGTGCCAACCCCCACCCATTGTTGCAAGGCATCCCCACCCACCCCTTGTTGCAAGGCACCCCATAGTGCCAACCTACCACCCCCTTGTTGCAAGGCACCCCATAGTGCCAACCTACCACCCCCTTGTTGCAAGGCACCCCATAGTGCCAACCTACCACCCCCTTGTTGCAAGGCACCCCAAAATGGGGGAGGGGGGAATGTTGCAAGAGCAACAAGGATTATGCAACTTGGAGACGGAGTTATCCCCCAAGAGAAAGAGAGAGGAGAAGGAGAGAGAGGAGGAGGAGGTGTTCGCTCGGCTACTGCCACGCGCATATGAACACTTCAGCCATGCCGCCGCTCTCTTATAGGGCCCCTAATCAGCCAGGTGGCTTAATCAGCCAGTGCCCCGGGCACCATCAGCCAGTGCCCCGGGCACCATCAGCCAGTGCCCCGGGCACCATCAGCCAGTTGGTACAGTGCACACACCCACACAGTATACATCACGTTTATGTGCGTTAAACGGAGCCGGTTTCGAGCCCCGTCCGGGCTTCCACGGTTGCTACCCAGGGTACCCTAATGAACCGTTTAAAAGTAGGTCATCTAAAGAAAAAGTTCATCTAAAAATCGTGATTGATATCCAGGGTATCCTAATGATTCCCGTAGGTCTAAGGTGGGGCGTTCGAACTCTTGCGTTCGAACTCTTCGTACGGGGAAAAAATCGGGTCCGAGACCCGCCCCGGCTGCTAGCCAGAGAACAATTCGTGCGAAAAAAAGAAACAAGAAAAAATAAATAAATAAACGAACAATTCGTACGGAAAAAAAAAAAGAAAACATAAATAAATAAATAACGAACAAATAGGGAAAAAATAAAAAATAAAGGGTATCTTTACGGCTAGCCGCGGCCGCTGACATTTCTCATAATTATTCTTTTAAATTATTTTATATCAATGTAAACCACGTTAATTCCTTCATATATAGCTTTTCTTATCTTATCTCTCTCTCTCTCTCTCTCTCGGACGAATACAGAAACGATAAGCAGAACGCTTCTCCGCTTATCTTTGTTTTTAGCTGTTCAAACATCTTCGTACGCATTTTAAATCGCAAACATTTGTTCCTTCAACAACAAAAAATCTGAGTACAAGTCATAAAAACACTCCCATTCTGAACCATATATATATATATATATATATATATATATATATATATATATATATATATATATATATATTGCTTATTTATCAGCAAATCGCAGTTTCCAAGATTTGCGATAAGATGTGCAATTTATCTCATCTCTCTCACTGATCAATTACGACCCTATACAAGTTCATAAACACGCCTTTCCAATCGAGGAAACAAATCTGAAACCTCTATTGTCTTAACGGTTGCTCTAAGTTTTCCATGATAAGCATTTAAGATTATATATCACAGAAAGATAAAGTTGTATGAAGATAAGCATTTAAGATTATTTCTCGCAGAACGATAAATTTTAAAACATGTTTCTCAAATCTGAAACCTCTATTGTCTTAGCGGTTGCTCTAAGTTTTTCATGATAAGCATTTAAGATTATATATCACAGAAAGATAAAGTTGTATGAAGGTAAGCATTTAAGATTATTTCTCGCAGAAAGATAAATTTTAAAACAGATGTTTCTCAAATCTGAAACCTCTATTGTCTTAGCGGTTTCTCTAAGTTTTCCATGATAAGCATTTAAGATTATATATCACAGAAAGATAACGTTGTATGAAGATAAGCATTTAAGATTATTTCTCGCAGAAAAATAAATTTTAAAACATCTCTCCACGAATCGGAGCAGATGGCACGCCCAGATTTCACGGGGCAACCAATCACAACCCTGTGGGGCGGCTCCCAGGACATCGGGTTGGTTGCTCTGCAGGCCAACGCGTCACGCCCCACCCAAAATTCACCGCCAGCCAATGGGATGCTAAGGATTGTGCATTTGTGGGACTGGTCACAGGCCCCCTTATAAAGGGAGCGTTTGGATCAGAGACTCAGTTTCTTACATTTCCCGCTAGTGTCTTATACAACATGAGCCAGTTATCCTTGTACAATACCCTCGATCTGATCGAGGATGAAATCAATTATGCTCAGGCTGCGCGCCTAATTTTCAGAGCTGTAGATCACGATAATTTTTACCTACGCAGAATGTTACGGAAAACTGCGATGCATTGGAAGATCCTACAGACAATTCATTTGAAATGTGAGTGACTATATTCTGCGGTTCATTCAGTGATAACTTCTAAGTGCCTAACCTAGCTTTATTTTGGGTTTTCCTGCAACGAGAAAATTAATCCCAGGACTCTTTCTCTTTTTATAATAATATAACCTAAACGGGACATAATACATATAATATATATATAATATATTATATATATATATATATATATATATATATATATATATTTCGGCCAGGACTCTCTCGTTTATAACAATATAACCTAACCGTAAAAGCCCGCAATAAACGCGTTTTCAAAAATAATTTTTATTCTGTTACCATTGTGATTATATCAGCATATATATATATATATATGGTGTGTTTTTATTTGTACGTTTCTTGTGGAATTTTTATAAAACTTACAATAGAAATATAACCTAACCGTAAAAGCCCGCAATAAATGCGTTTTCGAATATAATTTTTATTCTCTGTTACCACTGTGATTATATCAGCATATATATATATAGTATGGTTTACATTTCTTGTGGAATCTTAAACAATAAGTTAGGTTAGGCTAGGTTAGGCTACGTCAGGTTAGGTTATATTATGTCTCTGTTATATATATATATATATATATATATATATATATATACAGGGTGTCCCATAAGTCCGGCATCATAGGAGAAATTCATATTTTTCTATTTCTACAAACCATAATTCATATTTTTCTTATGCTTGGGATGCTAATTTCCCATCCCCCATTCTGTTCAGTGACGAGGCTGTTTTTGATGGAAATGGTGAGGTAAATCGACAGAACACCCGCTACTGGTCTCAAAACAACCCTCACTGGTATGCCTCTTCAAAGGAACAAGGTGCATCTCGGGTGATGGTATGGTGTGGCATTCGGAAGGATCGCATCATAGGCCCCCCTCTTTTTCGATGAACATGTCACTGGAGGCACCTACCTACGTATGCTCAAGGAAGAAGCATTTCCCAGTGTCTTGAACGAAGAAGGAAATTTCCCAACATGGTTCCAGCAAGACGGCGCTCCTGCACGTTACAGCACCCAAGTAACGGAATACCTGTACCAACAATTCCCTGATCATTGGATAGGACGTCGAAGGCCTGTGGAATGACCAGCTAGAAGCCCGGATCTCACGCCACTAGATTTTTATCTCTGGGGCCACTTGAAAGCGCTGGTATACGCAGAGAAAATTAGGAGTGTTGAACATTTGCGGCAGCGTATTATTGGGGCATGTAACACCATTACTCCTGACATCATTCACCGTGTGCTTGCTGACTGGGTATCACGTCTGAATTTGTGTATTGAAAACAATGGTGGACATATTGAGCACGTTCTGTAAATAAAAGCTTTTGTTTTGCCTTTTGTAATATTTTTCCTATGATGCCGGACTTATGGGACACCCTGTGTATATATTTATATATATATATATATATATATATATATATATATATATATGGTGGACACAAGACGAGTTATCTGCATCCAATTTCGTGACATTTATTTTACTTATCGTTACAGAGGCGAATCCGAGCTAGGCGTGTTATAGCTACTTTTGATGAAAGGCGGATAAATGAAATGGATGCTTCTCCGCCCAGCCGAACCTAGTGACCTGAATACAGATTTCGAGGTATTGGCACACATTCAGTAGAGGAGATAATGTAAGTATTTTTTGAGGTTAAGAACAAAACGCAATATATTTCATTTATTAAATAGCAGAAAACATGTACAAAAAGGGGTCAGTATCCGATACATAAATCTTATTGGCTACAGTTACAAATGTGTATATACAGTTTTACACATTACTGGGTGTGCTAACATATGGGAACCTTTTTTTATCTGTTTGCAAATACTTTTATCGTTCATAACTGTGTCGCATAAATCGAATAATTTTTAAAAATTCATAAAACTCTTCCCACAAGACATGTGCATGAGAAACAAAATGCAATACAACCCGCATGCTTCAGTATAATATCCTTGGAAACGATATGGGGACCAAATAATCTCAGGCACGCCTAGTTGTGCTATAAACTTCACAATTACCGAATCATTCAATGGCGGAAATCCGAGTGGGTCAAAAGAGTACATTTTTTCCATAGTTTTAAATTAGATTGCAAACCAATGAATCCCTTCACCCCCACCCCCCCCACAATGTCAGTGTTAACGATAATCCCGTACCAGTTTCTCGCACTTGGCAGATTTAATATCTCATTCTTCGCAAACACGCCGATAAATTTTGAGCGCGCGAAACGGTTACTTTTCATTACTCTCTGGATTGTATTCGCATCTATTTTAACAATCTGTGACGACGTTCCTGAAACGATCAATCTCTATTAGTGCTTGTGACTCGAGATACACGAGTGCACTTATAGGCGCGTCAATAGGTTTGGCAAACTCCAACCTGATTGAGATGTTCCCACTTTGTTGTGGGGTTAAATGGGTATCTGTGCCTGCAGACAAGTCTCGCGTAATATCAAATGAATAAATGTTAAATTCTTCGACAAATTCTTTCTGCGTTACACCAAAATAAAGTTCATCACAGGCGCCTGTATTATGAGCCAGACTACTATATGCTCTCGCGCAGAGCGGGAACACAGCGTCTGATGAGTAGTCCGTATTCATTGCCCCTCGGCGGTTAAAAAGGTGTCCTTCGCTTCTTTTGAAAAGTTGAGGACATTTTCTAGATAGGCTCGAAGGTGGTAGTACCCCGTACCTGCCGAGATGTTAGCCTGATTTAAATACACTTCACACTGGCTGAATATGGAGTGTAAAAAGTTGGTTTCAGGGTAGGCAGCGTAACTATCATCGCAGTCCGTTCCATCAGAATGGGCTACGCGTAGTTTAGCATACATGTGCATGCAACTCGGATCAAAAAAGTAAGGGCCTGAGCTGGGTAATACGAATTCTATAGGGGTACTGGGTGAACTAATTGTGTTTAACGGGTTAATTGTAATAAAGTCACTATGCTCAATAGAGACCTGGGTGGGGGCATATCAAAGAGGGACAGTTCCGATTTACGGCATTGTGAACTACACGGATGGATGAAACGTTCCATGACGAGTCAGAAACAGTGCCACCTCCCTCGAAGAGTTTTAGTCAACCTACGTTTCGTGAGAGTAGCGTCCTCAGCTTATATCAGTTAAAAAAAATGATCAGCCATAGGTTTCATACGCTTAGATCACTTCTTTTTTGAATTCCTTTTACGTTTAACACCACGTGATGGTAACCCCTTCTTCCTGGCAGATCTCTTCTTTCCGCCACCACGCATCTTTCTCTTTGCATCTTTGATGATCTCATCCTGCGTACGTTTTAATTGTTTTTTAGAGCTTCTTTAGGATTCGTGCCCCCCATTATGTCTTCAGCCGTGTTAAAACCTGTTTGTAACGCCTTCCGCCCTAGGTACCTGGCCCCACTCTTCAACAGTGGGACAGCGGTGCGTAGTATGGATGAAAAATTGGACCCAAGTTCACTTCCACGCTGGTACCTCACTCCTCGGTATAGTGTGAACGGCCTTCGAGTCATTATAAACGACGAAAGTGTAGTTTCACGGTTAAGCTCCCATCACCGAATGTGAAATTTTTCCCTCAATCGTCCTTATGTATATCGAGATGTTGGTTAATAGATTAGTCGCAACATTCACATAATGGGGCTTGTCATATGTAATGCTCAAACTTTTCCCTCTATGGATGGGGATGTGTGCAATGCGCAGCAGACGTGCCTGGGTGTCCCCAACAAACTGGTGCTCTACAATATTGCTGTAAATATAGCACATGTCTGGGGGTGGAGAGCTTTCAACAATTTCTCCATCTTCAATTGATACATTAAGCTGGACAAGTCATGCTCTGCCTCGGGAAAGGTATCTCTTTGGAAGGCTGCGCTATATCGGTCCTCAGCCACAATTTTGAACAGCTCTTTACTGTATCCTTAATATTTCTACTAAGCGTTGACTTTAGCTTCAATGTGCAAGCGGGCGTGTCTATGTTTACGACTTCAAAAAGTAAATCGTTTGTCAAGTACGACTTTTCAAGACTCTTGTTTAAACCCGTCACAATGTCCATGGCTGTATCATAATGCCCGATTCCTAGCGATACATTTATGCTATAGTACCGCTCCTCACAGCACAGGGTTGAGCGTATAGTGCTGTCTAAGTTTATGCCTAATTTTTCGCATTCATCGGTTCTTCTAAGGATCAGAAATATGATTTGTTCATTTTCAAGAGTTAAAAATTTGGTGGATAACTGAAGTTCACATAACCCCACCTCATACAAATCACGCTCCAATTCAATGGCCCATGGAGTTTGTCACAAAGTTGGTGAGGGTGTTGTTAGGATGTACAGACAGGGATGAGGAGGACGGGAGCGTGACGTAGAAATGCTTAGGAGCCATGCTGAATACTATTTAAGCTTCATTATTGCATCAGCTTTTATATAGGTGTTGAAGCTTTCTGGGTACCCTAGCCATTTCAGCAGGTACATTTTTCTCTTTCCTAAACCTTGCCTTCCTATAATTTTCTCAATTTTAAACACACATTTTCCTAAATTAAATGCCACTTTCTGCAACTCCTCGTGGTAAAAGCCTCCAGAGATCTCTTCCCCATTCAAATCTTCAACGTAATACATCATTATCTCGCCTTTAGACCTTATAGCCCAAACTTTAAAAATCTCACGTGTCCATCCTTGCTCAAATCCCTTCGCGAATTTATTCCCCGAACGTGATAGCCTTACATAATTTTGATATTGAAACGCGCAGAGTGTGGTGGTCCATCTCTTTTCGCCTCTGGGCGCGTACCTCTTTCTAAAACCTCGTTAGGCGTAGTGCCAATCGTACTATGGTGTGAGCGGTTGTAGGATGAAGCCAATGACCCGAGAACGTTTATATATCTGTATGTGTTTTTATGTGTAAAATAGCGGTGCATGCGTTCCTTTATGGTACGTTGAACTCTTTCAGCTAAAGAAGCCTTATGTATAGAATTGGTAGTGTAATAGCTGATATTAAACTCTGCCCAAATGTTCTGAAAAGCGCGTCCTATAAATTCTTTCCCCATATCCGTACAAAAATAACCAGGAATCCTGTTTTCTTTCAACATCAACGTTTTGGTCGCTTTAGCAACTGTTTTAGGTGATTTATTTTTCAGGGGTATTAACCACAGGTATCTAGAGAATACGTCTATTATGAATAGGATGTAGCGGTAACTATCGTTATACAGTGAATATCTTTGCATGTCTGTTAAATCCGCCTGCCAAATAGAGTCAATCGAGGCAGCTGTTGTCTTGGCCGTTTTAATCCTTTTTCTCACCGGTTTATGAAGTGTATAAGCATCCTACCCCCGAAAAAAATCCCTCAACATCTTTTTTCCTTACGTAAACACCTCTGTACAATCTATTAATGCTACCATAGGAGGCGGGGTTAGAAATATCATAATAGCGTTTACTTAATACGTTAGCCATTTGCGTATTTTAGAAGCACGTGTGTAGGGTTGACCGTTTGTTCTCTTCTTTCTCCTCTTCAGAGACACTGCTACTGCTGGGGGCGATGGCGTACTCAGCTGTGACACATGCGTGACTTGGTTCAAGTCTTTTAACCTATTCAGATTACCTATCAATGTTTTGGGGACATTTATTTGTTGTAGTCTTGCTTTAATATGCTTCCATCCTGTTGGTGAGGGTCTGTCCCACTTTCTCACCAGATCATGAACAATATCAACGATATTGGACCTTGTACCCTTGTTCCTTCAACAATGACCTCGCCTGTATCGGTCCACTGTATGATGGGGTCCTCACTCAATAGATTATAAAGACTTAACCTTTATTCCTCAATGTATGTGGGAGGCTGTTTTTTAGCACATGTTCGATGTGTTGTGTTCCGTTGTTCTTTGGTTGGTCATCGCCAGGTCCTGTGTCGCTATGCTCAGCTACTCGCGCTGTGCCTCACGGGGAGCTCTGTAGGATGCTTATAATCTTCGTACTCATGAAGAAATTTCTGCAAAGCCTCTTGGTACAAGATCCTTTTCTCATCAGGTGACTTTTCACTGTTTAATAGGGCTAGCAACTCGTTTTCCATTCTTTTAAGCCTACTTTTACGGGGTTCTAGAACCGTGTCTGGAGTCTTTGAACTTTGCAATGAAGCATACACCTCGTGCGGAATCACAACCACCTTCTTCATTATATTAATCTAGTCAGTAAAGGACCCAAAACTGAAAATAAGATGGGCAGGAATGATCCTCCTCTTTGTACAATAATGCGCTTTTTCTTACCCACAGTTTGACTTTTATGAGCGAGCGCTCGTATTATGTTCTTGTAACGACGTAAGCGAGTCTTCTGAGAGGGTTTCATTGGTACATTACATTTTATAACATTAAGACAGATTTCACAGATGCATTTTAAAAAGTCAGAGTCGATATTTTTAACAAACATCTGTTGCAGCGTCCGGGCAATCGTTGATAGATTTTTATTAATTCACGGTATTTCTTTAGCCTATTTGTCATTCTGGAATATACACCGTTTCAGGTTCGCTTGGGAATATATTCGTTCTTAGAAGCACCCTAAACGTGTTTCGCGGGTGAAGGTCACAAAGCAAATATCCATAACGCTGGTTTGTGGCCTCTTTATAAACCTCCAAAAACTCCTTACGCTGATTCGGGAACATTTGATTGGCTAATACCCCAATTTGTGACACATCTCTACGTTGCGCGAATAAGACTAGATATTGTGTATTTAGCGACACATCGCGCATGTATCTATTTTTGAAAAATAGATTCTGTTGATGAAGAACACGCTTATGTTAAGGTGGTGGGAGAATACTGTAAATGTCTCGGCAAACGTTTTATCCATCTCCAACATGAGATCGTCAATTACAATGACTGTATGTTCATTTCCCTTTAACGAATTAACGTCATAGACCCTTGTGGAACAAAATCATCTTGGTACTCGTTGAACACTGATTGATACGTCGAATAGCACCATATAACTTTATGCACAAATTTTGAGAACATCTCCCCTTTTCTTTAATGATTTTAAGCATAAACACAGTTTTACCACATCCTGTAGGTCCAGATATAATACATGTGGATGGGCTCGTGAACCTGAATTTTTCTACAGATTCCATTTCTAACACGTCACACCCTAAGTGGCCATTTACAAAATATTACAAATTTGAGTGCTGCTCCTTATATTTTGTTTTCTTCTTCCACAGAACCGTGAATGACGACGATGTACAGCACCCCATCATCGATATCACGGACGACCCGTTGACCTCCAGCTACAGAGTCATTCCCCGCGACGAGCCCTCACCAGCGACACCTGTAGCATGCGCCAGTTCAAAGCGGAGGCGTGATGAAGAACCCTCCACGTCAGGTATAAAGCGCTCAGGATTGCCGGTTGTTAGACCACCAGTAATAGACCCCAACCCTCAACGTCTTACGTCACAACCCCACAATAGTACCTTCCCAAATATACCCCCTTATTCATCATCCACAGTAGCTCCCCGTTCTGTTGAGGCTGACATAACATTCGAGTTGGTGCGCACCGCAACCCCCACCCCGGCCTTGACTAGAAATCGGTATATAGTCAGGGTTGATCCTAGGTCCATGTATAGCAATGGTGTTGAACACGGACTACGGCGCATAGTTGAACGTATTGTAGAGTTTGCCCTTCAGAACCGCGACGAACGTGAAGTCAGGACGAGGCTGTCCTTTGGGTTCGGGTCAGATGACGGAGATGTAGATGATTTTTGGGTATAACGCTTGGGGGATAACTCCGCCTCCAAGTTGCATAACCCTTGTTGCTCTTGCAACATTTCCCCCTCCCCCATGTTGCGGGTGCCTTGCAACAAGGGGGTGTGGGTTGGCACTATGGGGTGCCTTGCAACAAAGGGTGGGGTGGCTTTTGCAACATTTGCAATTGCATTTGCACTCTCCCATTTTGCGGTCATACTACTAAGGTCAATACTTCGGGAGGTAATAGTATCGGTCATTGTGAGAAAAAAGTTCATATGAACATGTGTCTAATTCTGAATGGTTACGGAGATAGAGCTGTTTGAATCTACAAATACAAAAGCATTGTTAATGGTAATCAAGAAAGAGAAACCAATTACTGTTTCTAACATTTAATGTTTAAACATTGGCATTTTGAATGGTATCAGATCCAGAAATGACAAATTTGTTACAGTTTACAATACGTTTTCGAAAATCCCACCGTCAACCTCAATGCACTTTGCAACTCGTGTGCGAAGATCGCGTGTTGTTCGTCTGAGTTGATCTTGACGTTCCTTTATGCGGGCAGCAGCATCCAAAATGCGCGCGAGCAATTCGTAATGCGCGCGAGCAATTCGTCTCGTGTATCCACCTTTCTTTGGTAAACTTGACTTTTCATCCACCCCCACAAACAATAATCTAACGGAAAGAGGTCTGGAGACCTTGGTGGCCATTGAGTGGGACCACCGCGGCCGATCCATCGACCAGGGAAAGTTTGATTTAGGTATTGCATCACCAGACGGGTAGAATGTGCAGAGAAGCGATGTTGAAAATTTGTTTCCACAGTGGCATTTGGATTTTCGTCTGACCACCGATGAGAGTTACGAGTGTTGTTGATACCGTCACGGGTGAAAGTAGCTTCATCGTGAACAGTATTAATCGAAGCAATCGGCGATTAGCATTTACTCAATGACAAAATTC
>JAJOZX010004473.1:0-62500 GCA_023014485.1 Bathynomus jamesi
TATAACTCCTTCCCCATATCCGTACAAAAATAGCCAGGAACCCTGTTTTCTTTTAACATTAGCGTTTTGGTGGCTTTAGCAACTGTTTCAGGTGATTTATTTTTCAGAGGAACTAGCCACAGATATCTAGAGAATACGTCTATTATGAATAGAATGTAGCGGTAACCATCGTTATACACAGAATATCTTTGCATGTCTGTTAAATCTGCTTGCCAAATAGAATCAATCGAGGAAGCCGTTGTCTTGGCTGTTTTAAACCTTTTTCTCACAGGCTTATGAAGCGTATAAGCGTCCTGCTCCCTCAAAAATCTTTCAACATCTTTTTTTCCTACTCCGTAAACACTTCTGTACAGTCTATCTACGCCGCCGTAAGAGGATGGGGTAGAAATGTCATAATAGCGTTTAGTTAATACGTTAGCCATTTGCGTATTTTAGAGGCACGTGGGTAGGGTTGGTTTAACCTCTTCTTGCTCCTCTTCAAAGGTGTTACCGCCGGGGGTGACGGCGCCTTCAATTGTGTCACAGGCGTTGCATGTTCCAAGTCTTTTAACCTGTTCAGATTTCCTATCAACGTTTTAGGGACATTTATTTGTTGTAGTCTTGCTTTAATATGCTTCCATCCTGATGGTGATGGCCTATCCCACTTTCTCACCAGATCATGGACAATGTCTACGATATTCGATCCCTGTACCTTTGATCCTTCCACAATGATCTCCCCTGTATCGGTCCATTGTATGGCGGGATCCTCATTCAATAGATTATAAAGACTTAAGCCTTTACTCCTCAATGTAAGTGGGAGGGTATTTTTTAATACATGTTCGATATGTTGTGTGGCTAATCTTTTTGGTTGGTCAGCTGTGTCGTCGGGTACAGATCCTATGTCGCCATCGTCCCCCGTGCTGTGCCTAATAACCACAGGAATCTCTGTAGGGCTCTTATAATTTTCGTACTCGTGAAGAAATTTCTGCAGAGCTTCTTGGTATAAGATTCTTTTCTCATCAGGTGTTTTTTCACTGTTTAATAGGGCTAACAATTCGCTTTCCATTCTTTTAAGTCTGCTTTTACGGGGATCTAGATACGTGTCTGGATTCCTTTGCAGTGAGGCGTACACCTCGTGGGGAATCACTACCACTTTCTTCATTATATTAATCTAGTCAGTAAAGGACCCAAAACTGAAAATAAGATGGGGAGAAATGACCCTCCTGTTTGTACAATAATTCGTTTTTTCTTCGCTACAGTTTGGCTTTTACGAGCGAGTGCACGTATTATGTTCTTGTAGCGGCGTAGGCGAGCCTTCTGATGGGTTTTCATTGATACATTGCAATTTATAACGTTAAGACAGATTTCACAGATGCATTTTAAAAAGTCGGCATCGATATTTTTAATAAACATCTGCTGCATTGCCCGAGGCAGTCGATGATAGATTTTTATTAATTCACGGTATTTCTTTAGTCTCTTTGTCATTCTGGAATATACACCGTTTCAGGCTCGTTTGGAAATATATTCGTTCGCAGAAGCACTCTAAACGTGTTTCGCGGATGAAGGTCGCAAAGCAAATATCCGTAACGCGTGCTTGTAGCTTCTTTATAAACTTCCAAAAACTCCTTACGCTGATTCGGGAACATTTGATTGGCTAATACCCCAATTTGTGATACATCTCTACGTTGCGCGAATAAGACTAGATATTGCGTATTTAACGACACATCGCGCATGTATCTATTTTTGAAAAATAGATTCTGATTGATGAAGAACACGCTTATGTTAAGATGGTGGGAGAATACTGTAAATGTCTCGGCAAACGTTTTATCCATCTCCAACATGAGATCGTCAATTACAATGATTGTATGTTCATTTCCCTTTAACGAATTAACGTCATATACGCCTTTGTGGAACAAAATATCATCTTGGTACTCGTTGAACACTGATTGATACGTCGAATAGCACCATATAACTTTATGCACAAATTTCGAGAACATCTCCCCCTTTTCTTTAATGATTTTAAGCATAAACACAGTTTTACCACATCCTGTAGGTCCAGATATAATACATGTGGATGGGCTCGTGAATCTGAATTTTTCTACAGAGTCCATTTCTAACACGTCACACTCCTAAGTGAGTCATTTACAAAATATTACAAATTTTGAGTGCTGATCCTTATATTTCTTCTCCCACAGAACCGTGAATGACGATGAGGTAGAGCAGCCCATCATTACGGATGACCTCGACGACAGTGTAGTTGTGATCTCCTCCCCTGAACCCTCACCAGCGATACCGGTAACACGTCCAAAGCGGAGGTATGAGATACCCACGTCAGGTATAAAGCGACCGAAATACGCGTCTGTTGCAGCGGTAATAGATCCCCAACCCTCAACCTCTTACGCAACAACACCCCCAGCAGCACCTAATATATCCCCTTATTCATCCGCCGCCCCCCGTTCTGTTAAGTCTACAATAATAGAGCCCCAACCATCAACCTCCTACGCAACAGGGCCCCCATCAGCAGCACCTTCGGCTAATATATCCCCTTATTCATCCGCCGCCCCCCGTTCTGTTAAGTCTACAATAATAGAGCCCCAACCATCAACCTCCTACGCAACAGGGCCCCCATCAGCAGCACCTTCGGCTAATATATCCACTAATTCATCCGCCGCCCCCCGTTCTGTTGAGGATGGTATAACGCTGGAATTGGTGCGATCCGCAGCCCCCACCCCAGCCTTGACTAGAAATCGGTATAGAGTCAGGGTCGACCCTAGAGTCATGTATAGCAGTGGAATTGAGCGCGGACTACGCCGGGTTGTAGAGCGTATTATAGAGTTTGCTCTTCAGAATCGCGACGAGCGTGAAGTCAGGACGAGTCTGTCCTTTGGATTCGGGTCAGATGACGGTGATGTAGACGATTATTGGGTGATAGTGCCATTTAGACGTTTGGCGGCTGAAGATGTAGAATATATATTAGGACGTATAATGCAAGCCGCCCAAAGTAGTATAGCCTTCAATATGGACAACTTCACGGTAAATATTGACCATGTATACCGTGTTGCGGGTCATAGTGCCATACCGTATACTCTTAACTTCAATTCTCAAGCTATTTATAGACGGCATATAAACGTCGATCGTGGTTGCGGCTTTATAGCAGTACTCTTAGCACGTATGTTTACTGTACAAAATACACGAACTCAAAAAATTTGGTTGCCTACAGTCGTGGAGCATGCCCGTAAACTAGCTGTAGACTGTGAACTTGAATTTGACTGTAATATGGGTCCTGAAGAGCTGAGAAGGGTAGAACAGGAAATGAATGTCCGCATAGTTGTGTTTGGGTTGGATGATCGTCGTAGGACTGTGTATGTTTTTAAAAGCTGTGTGAGAGATCGTACAAGGCCCCTACTTATTTTAGGATTGTCAGGGACAACGTATCTCCCCATCCGTAATATAAGGTGGCTTTACGCGAGTTATGACAAAAGTCGAAAATATGGGAGACATCATGATTTGTGTAAGGGGTGCCTCGAGTTTGCGGATGATATAGTGAGACATTGTAAAGAATGTCACATGGTATGTGAGCAGTGTAAAAGCACCAAATGTGAAAGCCGTGTAGTTGAAGCTGAGAAGAGAGACTGTGATATGTGTAGACGCACATTTTTCAATAATAGCTGTTTTGATTTCCATAAATCAATTGGCACGTGCAGGAAAATGAGAATCTGTGAATGTGGTATGTTTCACACAATGGATAATTGGGGAAAATTTAAGCACAAGTGTGACGTAATTCACTGTCCTACATGCCAGGAGGAATATAAGGCGGATGGAGTAAAGCATGTATGTTATATGAAAGATGCTAAGCCTAAAAATAACCCTTGTATAACTGTATACTACGATATAGAAACATATACGAACGCTGAAACCAAAGAGGTAATTCCACATTTACTTGTGAGCCAGACTATCTGTGATGAGTGTATGGATATCGAATGTGACGAGTGCCCCAAATGTGGTAAACGGACAAACGTTTTTAAAACGAATGTCAGCGATAGTCCTGTGAAACTATTTGTGTCCTATATTGTCAAGTTAGCCGACAAGTTCAAAAAAATGACTGTGTATATTCTCGCCCATAACGGGGCAAAGTTTGACACGCAGTTCCTTTATAAGGAGTTGCTTGAACACGAATCCTCTGAGATATTTACAGGTGATCCATTGAAAAGAGGCAACAAATTAATACAGATGCAGATAAGAGGCAATGTACAATTTAAAGATACTTTATTATTCACACCTTGTAAATTAGCAAAGCTACCCAAGGTGATGGGAGTAGCAGCTGAAGTTTCCAAAGGATACTTCCCATACACTTTCCTCACCAGCGAGACTTTAAACTACGTAGGCCCACCACCCCCCAAACATTATTTTGACTGTATGGATGAACGTGAAGACTTTGATCGATACTACGACAGTTTTAATGAAAGTAACCCTTATAATATAGCTGATGAATGTGAGCGTTATTGCGTGAATGATGTGCGCGTGCTTAGAGTATGTTTCCAGGCCTTTAGAAGGATGTACATAGCCCGTTTCAAATGCGATCCACTGCAAGTCGCAACCACCATCGCATCATTATGTTTTACGGTGTTCAAGAATAACTTCATGCCGAAAGACACCTTAGCCATTATTCACCGAAACAATCCCCGCAGTTACGGGCACAAGGCTATTTACTGGCTCATACACCTACAGCAACAGACAGGTGTATACATAAAGCACGCCCGCAACACGGGTGAAGTACCCATTAAGATTAATGGACGTGTTTTTTGGGTTGATGGGTTAAGTGAAAACCGTGTCACTGGTGTGAAGACTGTGTACTCCTTTAACGGTTGCTGGTGGCATGGATGCCCCCGTCCTGAGTGCGGAGTCACCGGAGATATCCACGGTAGGTCTCCTGCCGACTGTCTTGCATCGACCCGCACCCGCGATCAACTTATAGGATCACAGTTCACTCACAAAGTCTTGTGGGAGCATGAATATGATGCACGGATGGAGACAGACGAGGTGTACCGTGAGGAAATAAAAGCGATCAAGCGTTCAATGGTGCTGGATCCTCTCAAATGTGGTGATAGCTTGTTTGGAGGACGTACAAATCCTTTCAGACTATACTTCCCACCTACGGAGGGCGTGAAGCTCCATTACTACGATTTCTGTTCTTTATACCCATACGTGATGAAGAGCCATCCGTACCCCGTGGGCGCTCCTGAGAAACTGGTGGGACCTAGCCTACCATCCATCAATGAATTTTCAAAAAATTTGAATGATCGTTACTTTGGGATCTCTTTCGTAGACGTACTCCCCCCACGCAATTTATGGATGCCGATCTTACCTGTCGTTATCGACGACAAGCTCATGTTTCCCCTGTGCGTGAAGTGCGCGGAAGAGGATAACGGCGAATGTAACCATATACCCCACCAGCGTAAGATCAGAGGCGTATATACAAGTCCTGAGTTGGCCCTAGCCGTGCGCCATGGTTATAGAATACTGAAGATACATGAGGTGTGGAGGTTTCAGAAGCTACCCAACCTTTTCACACCATATATAAACACCTTTTTGAAGGATAAGGTTGAGGCATCAGGGTATCCGCGAGGAGTTGATACCGAAGATGAAAAGTCTGCCTATATTCAACGTTACAGCGACCGCGAAGGTATACAACTTGATCGTGTCCAAATTGTAAAGAATCCTGGCAAGCGCTTTAGTGCAAAGTTGTGTCTAAACAGTCTATGGGGAAAATTTGCGCAGAATACCGGCAGAGGGAGCATTCATTTGGCACAAAGTTATAGCGATGTCTGGGATTATGCCAATGCCCCCGATAAAGAGGTCATGGAGATCGTAAATGTAGGTAATACTTACGTAATAAAGTACAACAACACTGAATTTGCCACAGATACCTCAAGGGTTACAAACATACCTGTGGCCAGCTTCACAACAGCCTACGCCCGTATAAAACTTTGGGGTCTATTGCATTCTCTTGGGCGGAGAGTATTGTATGCCGATACAGATAGCGTGATATTCACAGAGAGGGAGGGTGAATACATGCCCACTATTGGGGAGTTCCTCGGCGAGCTCACTGATGAGATCAAGGATGAGTATGGGGACAACGCATACGCCGACTCTTTTGCCTCAACAGGACCTAAGACTTATGGGGTACGGGTCAGGGTGGGGGAGGAAATGAAATATATCGTGAAGGCAAAGGGTATTACGCTCAACCATGCGAATCGGGAGGTTGTTAACTTTGAGTCGTTGAAGGATCTAGTATGTTTGGATGAACAACCTCCCCAACTAATTGTAGGCACCCACAATTTTCGGGCGCAGAAGCTGGGGGGCGTGAAGGAACTTAGGGGTACGATGGTGTGCCGTAACACCTATAGGAAACGTTACCAGATACCTGGTACCTATGATACCGTACCCTTTGGATACCAATGATGCTTCTAACTCACACGTCTTGTATATAATCGTATCTATTTGTAAATATATATATATATATATATATATATATATATATATATATATATATATATATATATATAGAATATATATATATATAAATATATATAAATATATATATACTTGAATATCTCGTTTATTAAATCGTATTTGTAAATATATATAACTTGAATATCTCGTTTATTAAATCGTATTTGTAAATATATATAACTTGAATATCTCGTTTGTTAAATAAATCATGTTTCAAATAGCGTTTCACTTTCTCCTTTGTGTGTGTGTGTGTGTGTGTGTGTGTGTGTGTGTGTGTAGGTGAAAGTTCTAAGCTCCGCCCACTGTAAGACCGTGAGTCATGCTACTATCTGGGAGTCCCTGCGTGGTCAGTCGACCGCAGTAAGCCCGAGAGATCAGACGTGTATTCAGATCAGACGTGTATTCAAATGGCTACCTTTAATATTGCTTGTACAACGTTTACGAAATGGTATTCAGTAAAGTGCCAGGATGTGGTGGATACCGAAAAACTTCCTATACCTCCCTCCTATGCCTCTTTTAAAAACACATTGGATTGTGCGAAGTTCCAAGATGTACAAATACTCTACGGATGTTCTGGTGAGACCGTTGAAGGCTTTCGTTGCACAGACGATGTGCTGAAGTATACTGCAGAGCTAAACTTTATAAAGTCTCACATACACCGTGAAGTAAAAGAAACAACGCGTGCAGAAGAGAAGCAGCAGGTATGGATAATGAGTCTTGCTGATGGGTGGTGTGACAAGCGGTATTACGTCATGCTACACCATGTCGATTACTCATACCCTACGACTGGAAATGTGAATCTCGTGATCATGGACAATCTTAAGTATTTTTATCACTATATTAACGTATATCATGATGAGGTTCGTAGTGAGGTTGTGGCTAGTGCCCTGCGTGAATTTTTAACAGAGTTTAGAGACGAGTATCGTTTGATGGGCAGAAAGGAAAAATATGAACATATGTTCCTCTCAAATAGTGCGCCGGAGTGTGGAGATATTTAGTAAAACATAAAATGTTCCTAGTTCTTATCCAAAATGTCTGGTGCGTAGGCTGGTAGTGATATTCTTGTACCGGTACAACAATTCGACTCGCGGAACAAGCCCATTCACGTATCATCGAGTCAGCCGCCCGTCGAACCATTCCTGCCTACCTGCGTGCCTCACACGGCTCATAGTTATCTCAGAGCTTGAGCCGAGTGGACGTGCGCTCCTCGAATACGATGGAACTTCCTTTGAGCAGCATTCTCAACGCCTCGTACGATGTGTCCGTGACGAAATCGTTGCGCGTGTTCAGGCGTAATTCCGGTACCATTAGCTATGTACTGGAAACGGAATGTAGACCGACAAACAAACGGGTTTATTTAAGTATCGAGGAGATGAATAGAATCTTTGTGATAGTTGAGAAGTGGAGTGAAGATCGTTATAAAATACCTGCTAACGTAGGTACAAGAAGAGAGCAGATTAGTGACGCACCCTCATACGCCGTTGTATGTACGTTGTGTATAAATAACGATCGGCCGTGCATTGATATACGGTTGATGTGGAAGAATGCTTCTGATAATAACGCTCTTATTCCTACGCGAAACCGTTTCATCCTCGACAGAATGTTTGAAATCGTCGGATTCCGTAAACTGAAACCTATATTAGACGCGCGTGTTACGGATATGTTTATTTTGATACAGTACTTGAATACGCATACACCGCTCTGCTCGATGGGTTTACCGAGTGTAGGGCTGGTGAGAATGGTCTAGTGCTGGATGTTTATTTAAAAAGTTTAGACTCTTTGAAATACCATGAACTTTGGTACAAAGCAATTGATCGGTACAAGGCTGAGCTCACCTACACCGTTCACCCTGAAGAACTATTTCTTTATATAACGCGCAGTTGTCGTAACGATTTAGAAGATTATTTCAATTGCCGCTATGTTGAGTGAGTTCACGATTGAAAAGCTCGAGTCGGTAGAAATAAACCCTCGATTGGAAAAGCGTTTTTATAAACTTGTGTTTAATAATGTAGCTAACGATGAACTCTTTGTGCGTGCTTTTGATTGTATTCTAGACGTATTTAAAGATGACTTACCAACCGGTTGTAAAGTGGGAACAAAAATAGTACTGAACGATATGAAAGCCCTTCATATCGAGTACAGGTTTCCCTATACTTTAAGCGGTGAAATATTATTAAGCCGCATATACTGCGTAATGCAGAGCAATAATGATGTAATTGTAAACTCGATTAAGACCGAGTTTAGTATTTTGAAAAAAAAGTGAATTGTATTTATATTTTGCTTGACATTTCTCCTGTACTGATTATACGCATATTTCTATTGAAATGTATATTTATTTCTATTTGAAAAGTATATTTATTTTATAAATATATCTCCATAATTGTGTGTGTGTGTGTGTGTATATTTCTCCTGTACTGTTATGTACATATTTCTATTGAAGTGTATATTTATTTGAAATGTATATTTTATTTTATATATCCCATAATTGTGTGTATATATTTCCTGTACTGTTATATGCATATTCCTCAAATGTATATTTATTTTCTATATATTTATAATAAACAGAATGATGCAATGTTGTTTTACTTAATTGTTATGCCTTCTACTACCGGTATTCGAAATATAATAATGTATACAATGGTATTGCGGTATCTGGCAACTCAAGCCATTGACAGCCAACTGGCTGATTAGGAGTCTATAATAATGTATACAATAATACTGCTAAAAGAGGTATCTGGCAACTCAATCCATTTACAGCCAACTGGCTGATTAGTCGTATATAATAATGTATACAATGGTACTGCGGTATCTGACAACTCAAGCCATTTACAGCCAACTGACTGATTAGGAGTCTATAATAATGTATACAATGGTATCGCGGTATCTGGCAACTCAAGACATTTACGCCAACTGGCTGATTAGGAGCCTATAAAACAACGCCTACTCGGCTGGTCTTAATGTGCACTTGGCTCCTGCCAGGTGAACACCTCTCCTCCTTTCTCTCCTCCTTCTTTCTCTTGGGGGATAACGCCGCCTCAAAGTTTCCCCCCCCACCCCCACCCCTTTGCAACACCCCACCCCTTGCAACAATCCCACTCCCCTTTGGAACAACCCCCACCCCCTTTGCAACATTACATAATAACCTGCAACATTCTTGCACTCTCCCCTTTTGCGGCTATACTACTAATACTACTGTACTACTACTGATTTTGCAAGAACCTTTTTATAATTAGCCCACAGTTTCTGCCCACAGAGAAAGTACAAATAATGAGTCAAAATCTTATGAACTGAATCATGCCTACATTGAACAATAAATAATTCACTTGCGTAATAATTGGGAGATAAATAAAATTTCAATTCACTTAAACGTTAACAACCATATGCAACCAGAATTATATTGTAACTTTCATAACTAGTTAAATAAAATTGAAAAATAATAATACTAAAATATATATATATATATATATATATATATATATATATATATATATATATATATATATATATTTAGGGTGTTTCATAAATTAAAAGTTTGGAAAAATTTTAATCCACATGGATCCCCTTGTTCCATTTGCTGAGGAGACTGATAAACCGAAGTATTAATTCAATAGTTTAAAGTTTACGGGTCCCCAGTTTGATGCTCTGGCAGATCATAAACGGAAAAAATTAAACAAAAATCTGTCAATGAATTTTTATTCAACAAACGAGTACCATTTCACTACACATTTTCACAAAGATAAAAAAAACATAACCACTTCTTGCGAATCATTTGTCCATGAAATCCTTCTTGGTTTTATTTGGGTATTTCGCCCTATGCTGCATCACAGTTTTGAGCAAATACTGCTTCTGCTCTTCGTTCTTCGTCAGAGAACAGTTGAACTCTTTGGTGAATGCGATTGCTCTTTCGGCCCGATCGTTGACGACAGAGATTTTGTTAACAGTTGCCGCTGCTTGCTTGAAGCCCTCTACTTCAGTCCACTCGGCAACTGGCTTTTTCAAGAATTCTGTGTCCAAGTCGAATGCATGGAAGAAAGCCATCGTCTTTCCTGTCACGAACTCCGCCAGGTGTTTCGAGGCAAGATTCCTGACGTTCTTCCCTTGGGGTCGCTTGAGTTCCTTTTTCGATGCGGGCTTACCCAAACTGACGACCATCTGAGCCTTTTCTTCATCTGCCACATCTGCGTCGAAGAACGCCATGGCAATAAGAGTCTCAGAGATGTACCATAGGTGTCGAGACATGGCTTCTTGCGCAGCGTTAACACACGAATATCCCGACATGGCAAAGGCTTCCGCGTCACGCAGAAATTCCAGATCAACTGCGGCAGCCTTGCTTGAGGTTGCAGCACGAGTCCAACCTCGGATGTAGACGAAGGACACGAAGAGACCTACGGCTGTCAGAGCTTCCAACTCGTGACTCGACATCTTGAACTGCTTCTTCAGTAGAATTACTTTCAAGGAGTAGATGGCTATCGCCATCCATCGAGCGTGATGGTAAGCGCCAGGGGCTCTGAGAGGGAAATCCACCACTTTTGCTTCTCCCAGGAAGATGAGAACCAACTGTAGCAGTTCCTTGTAGTCATCGCGCTGATGCGACGTGCTCACCATCCCTCTCACCAGCAGGACTGACTTCTCCCTCATAGAGTCATTGACTTGAGCAAAATCGTACGGCCGCACGTCCAACCGGTCGATGAACTTCCATTGTGCCTGAAACCTCTTGAAAACGGGTATATCGGGGCCACTTGAAGGGCCGTATGCACGCTTGAAGACGGAGCTGAGGATGACTTCATAGATGTGATGCCGACAGGGGAAGTACATGAGTTCTCTGCCAAGACCTTTCTCAATCAGGACGCAGGCCCCGATATGAATCCCGGTGTTCGACGCTGTCGTGTCGAAAGACAGAGTCCGCACGCGCTCTTCCATCCTGTGTTCCTTGACCAAATCCAAGCAAACTCGCGCTATCTTCTCGCCGGTTCCGGACGTCACCTTAGGAACGCCGAGCAACTTCTCCTTGCCGTCGCCAGAGACGAGGACGGCGATCCGGTCAACGCTCTCCTTCCATTGCTCATTGTCAGGTAGGAGCTTACCGTCCCAATGCAAGACAAGAGGCTGACCAGGACAAACTTCGTCGGATTGATAACTTTCAGCAGCCACCTTCCTGAGAGCCTTGCGTGTGCAGTACATGGTACTGGCAGAAATGGACAGTTCATCCAAGTCAAAACCTAATGATTTAGCCGCTGCAGCGTACGACATAGCTGAATCGTGGTACGAAATATTCAGCCGATCGTAGGTAGTCGTCACATCCTGTGAGATCAGATTCCTGCGTCGCTTCTTGGTATTTCCCTTGGAGGAGGATGGAAAAACTTCCACGGTTGGGTCAACGACATCTGAGTCAGTCTCTGACGAAGTTGAAATCACTAAAGCCCCCGTATCTTCTGCAGCTCGTTGTTCCTTCCTGGCCTTCTCCTGTTGTTCCTTAATCTTGTCCAGCCTCTTCCTTTTCCTAATCTCCTTATAGTGAAGCTTCATGTCAACAGGGCCCATGCTGCAGGAATTTGGATCTTCACGCTGCATGTCGAGAAAGTGGATGTCCTCCTGATTCTTCATCATTTCCTTAGCCTGTGAATGAGCAATGTCCATGATCTCCTTCGCTATTGCCTCCTTGAACATCGCCTCCTTCACTCGGAAGGACTCTGCTTTATGTGACTTGTGCTTCACAAGCCGGTCGTATTCCTTGAGAAGGGATTCCATCTTCCTCAAGGCCGAATCTCGACGCATCATGGGGATTCTCGCTCTCTCCCAAAATATGAGACAGGCATCCAGGCACAGGTTCAGGCATTTAGTACGTCCAAATTTTTGCTCCTTTTGGTGGTAAAAGTACTTTTTGAGTACTTGCAACTGAGTTGGAAGGCCACTTGATGTGATGTTCGCATCCGTCTGGCCAATAAGAAACACTTCTGTTTTCGCTCTGGTAGACACCTGGAAAAGAAAACAAACTAAATAATTCCACAGAAATAATTTCACATCGTAATTAATTTCATTAATTAAATAAAGAAAAGCAGTAACTGGGACTCGAACCAGTGTCATAGCCGTTTGGCGGCATCGCTCAAGTCGGCGTACACAGCACGCTATCCACTACACCATCTAGGGAGTGGATAGCGTGCTGTGTACGCCGACTTGAGCGATGCCGCCAAACGGCTATGACACTGGTTCGAGTCCCAGTTACTGCTTTTCTTTATTTATAAAACTGATACGTGTACACTACGTTCTCTTTGACAATTCATTAATTAAATAAATTTCAATACCGCAGTAAAATTACATTAATTAGTATCATAAATAATTACCAGCTTAGTTGTCCAATATGCAACAGACTAATTAATTTCATGTAATATTAATAATAAATATCACTACCACAGTAAAATGACAGAAATTAAATAATAATAAATTTCAATACCACAGTAAAATGAGATAATTAGTAGCATATATAATTACCTCCATAGTTGTCCAATAGGCTATACAACACGAACCGCTCAAGTGACGAAGAAAACCGTCTTCACTGCAGGCAGGCGAGAAATGAACTGACAAAAAGTCGTCAAAGTTGGGGACCTCTAAATGCAGCGCGATCTGGTTCAAACTTGCACAAACGTGTTTTCTTGTTCTTTAGAATACGGAGAAACGTGTGGATTAAAACTCCAAGCTCATTTTTATTTTACCCTATAGGTATGAAACACCCTAATATATATATATATATATATATATATATATATATATATATATATATATGAATGAAAAGAAGAACCAACACAACAGCAAACATTTTCGTTTAATTTTTGTACTTCAGTAGCCCACCACAATCCGCAATTAGAAACCATAGTAATGATAACTATCCCCTTCACAAAACTCGGTTCGAAATTGTAACAAGAACCCATAACCTTACAGAACTCCGAATTTTAGAATCTTTGTACATCTATAGAAACAAACCCTCCATTAACAACAATAGTTCATCTTACAAATTACATCTCTTCTAACTAACCAACCAACCTACTTTCAGGGATACAGTATATCATACCTTCCAATGTAACTGACATTCATACAGTTTTCTCTCAGTATCTGCCGAATATAGAGGTTGACGTAATTATTGTGTATTTTACCAGCTGAGGTAATTTTAATTTAATTTAATTTAATTTTAATGATTTTAATTTTCTTTTGCATTGATGTAATTTTAATTATTTATTCTCATTTTTGTTTTAAGGTTTTAAGGTTTATAATTCACTGATAATGAAAAAAGATTTGTAGAAACGTCTGAAGTACAAAAAAATATACAGTATATATATATATATAATACATTGGAATACTGCTCGGTCTTAACATGCCAATATAAAAAAGAACACATTAGACAACTAGAATGGATTCAGAGAAGCTTCACAGCCAAGATCAATGGGTGCAAAGAACTAAACTACTGGAAAAGTTCACGCGAATTAAACCTATATTCACTGGAGAGAGAGAGAGAGAGAGATACACCATTATTTACAATTGGAAAATAATGGAGAAACAGTCCCTAGTCTTACTCTGAACCCTGTAACTCCCCAAACAACAGTGGAAAGTAGAAAAGGAAGACTGTGTCGTATTCCCAAATTAAAGGCTAGACAGGGAACATCCTTAACTCTGAGAGAAAATACTTTGTTGTGAGAGGACCAAAACCGTTTAATCAGCTGCCCAAAGACCAAAGGAACACGAGTGGTGTTGCAGTGGACATCATCAAAAGAAGATTAGACGTTTGGCTCAGAACAATCCCCGATGAGCCGGGGGTACCTGGCTATGTGAGGTGGAGAGTACAAGAAACCAACTCACTACTTCACCAGGCCAACTCGAGAGGAGGGGGGACAAGCTTGACCATCGTGAAATGAGGACTCATTGCACGGAACATTTGAGAGGAAAAGTATATATATATATATATATATATATATATATATATATATATATATATATTCAACATATCATATTCAACTTTTATTTTGTTTTAATTTTATTTATTTTTATTTGTAATTCTTTTTAGGGGGGATTATTTCGTGAAAGAAAATTCGAATAAATAAATATTTCTGTCAAAGTATTCTTTCGTGGATTTATCTTACGTCATTCCTAATACCTTCTTCAGACTGAGCGTATTTATTACGAAAGGTTGCTCACGATTTTTTAGTCAGAAGAGGAAGAAACTAGTCCAGAACTCAGGCCAAATGAATGCGGCCCATTGCGCTAACTCTTACATTATTATTACCAACATCATCGGGAATCGACCCTCCCCCCCCGAATCTCAATGTTTTCACTTCGTTTATAGGGGAACGGTGTTACCCACTGAACTACTGGTGCTGGCCACGGGATGTGATAATCACAATCAGAAAGAATTCCTAAGAAAATAAAGCTTACAAATATGAAGAGCATCTACTTCTTAATTTCACCACTCCATATACAGGGTGTTCAAAAAGAAACGCAACCCAAAATAGAAAAGAAAAGGGTTACGTTACAATGATGTATGCATTCTCCAATGGGTTGCGTTTCTTTTTGAACACCATATATATATATATATATATATATCGTAAAGAACGACGCTTGTATAGGAGATATTCCGCGCAAGACGAGAGAGAGAAAACGGAACAAATGAAAAAATGAAGTAACCACCTGGGAATCGAACCCGGGATCTTCCGATTGCCGGTCAGACGCGATACCATTACACCATGGACTTCACTCTTCCAAATGCCGTAATTCTTCAACATACTCGCAGAAACCAATGCCCCAAGGGGGCACCTCCCGCATGCCGTAACATTATATACATTCAACTGCAAAGAACACGCAGTATAAATAACGTAAAGAACGACGCTTGTATAGGAGATATTCCGCGCAAGACGAGAGAGAGAAAACGGAACAAATGAAAAAATGAAGTAACCACCTGGGAATCGAACCCGGGATCTTCCGATTGCCGGTCAGACGCGATACCATTACACCATGGACTTCACTCTTCCAAATGCCGTAATTCTTCTACATACTCGCAGAAACCAATGCCCCAAGGGGGCACCTCCCGCATGCCGTAACATTATATACATTCAACTGCAAAGAATGTCTGACCGGCAATCGGAAGATCCCGGGTTCGATTCCCAGGTGGTTACTTCATTTTTTCATTTGTTCCGTTTTCTCTCTCTCGTCTTGCGCGGAATATCTCCTATACAAGCGTCGTTCTTTACGTTATTTATACTGCGTGTTCTTTGCAGTTGAATGTATATAATGTTACGGCATGCGGGAGGTGCCCCCTTGGGGCATTGGTTTCTGCGAGTATGTAGAAGAATTACGGCATTTGGAAGAGTGAAGTCCATGGTGTAATGGTATCGCGTCTGACCGGCAATCGGAAGATCCCGGGTTCGATTCCCAGGTGGTTACTTCATTTTTCATTTGTTCCGTTTTCTCTCTCTCGTCTTGCGCGGAATATCTCCTATACAAGCGTCGTTCTTTACGTATTTATACTGCGTGTTCTTTGCAGTTGAATGTATATATATATATATATATATATATATATATATATATATATGTTACAGTCAAAGTGTGTAACCAGCCATTTCGCGAAATGGTTGTTTCACTTGGTCTTTTCGCGAAACGACTGAAGTCTTCAGCCATTATGCGAAATGGCTGAAATTCCACCTTGGTCATTTCGTGAAATGGCTAAAATGACTTTTGTCATGAATTCATAGAAACAACAAACATCACAATAAAAGTGGAAACCTTTATTTAACTAACTAAATCTGCTGAAACATACGGGGCTCCAATAAACCTTAGCCCCACCCGCCCATGGCCTAAACCATTAGAGGTACACTAAAACTAAACATACCTTACAAAAGAGAATTTAATCCTGCATTTAATGAGAAACAATTAAAACTTAGTGTTCCTGCCATTGGCTTCCAAGACAGCCTGAATTCGCTTTGGGTAGCTTACCAAAAGTGACGTGAATAGATCTTGATCGTTAGGCAAATTTGCTAAAACAGTTTCAACGTGTTGCGTCATTGTATCCTTCGAAAATCGATTTGATACAGGTTCTTGAAACAAGAGACATTCAACCTTGTCCTTTATAACTGATCCAATGTGTTCACAGACGTTCAGGTCAGGAGAATTTCCTGGCCATTCTTCATTTCCAAAGAAATCGATCTCATGGTTCGGCAACAACTGTTGAGTGGCTAATGCCTTAAAGCACTAAAGGAGGGAGCTTTATCGTGCAGAAGTGTGACCTGATCGACATCCATAAGATTGTTTGGGTTTCTTAGAAAAGGAATGACATGCTGGGATAGAATAATATCACGAAAATACTGTCCATCCCAACTCTGACCATTTGGCTTCAGCACCCACATGAACTTCTTTGCAGTGAACAAAACAAACACACCAACACAGTCTGGACTTTTTAATAATTCGCGATAATGTTCATTGTCATCGATTTCATCTGGTGTTGTGGCCCACACTCGATCATTTTGGTTGTTAGGCCGACGTGTTACGTAAACAAAAAATTCATCGGAGACAGTTAAATGCATGAAATCATCCACATCCCAATCTTCAAGATAATAGGCAAACCACATTCTGTCATCGATGTTAAGTTGAGTTTTTCTTGGCTTTGGAAGTTCATGCCAAGGCTTTAAACCTTGCCTATGACGGTACAGTCGAATGATCTCACCACTAACGATCTTTCCTCTCAACACTTCGATCTCTCTAGAAAGTTTAGCACAGCTGTTTTTCCGCTTACGCGTACCGCTTTCAATGATGTCCTTTGTTTCCTGAGAGAGTGGCAAATCTGGGCGCCCAGATTTGGTTGTAGCCATTTCACATTCATCCAAAGTTTTATTCCAATTTCTTTTGACGAAGTCCTCACTTCTTCGCAACTTTTTGGCAACCCATGAACGTGTTATAAAGGTGGCTCCAGCATCACAAGCTTCCCGAATGTTATTGCGCGTATGCGATCTATCACACGTTGCCTCTCCGAATCACCAATTAATTGAGAAGCCATTATATTATCACTTTATCAGCTAGAGTAATTTTAATACCTGCAATAAATAAAGAATTTTATATATTTTTATAATCACTAAAAACTATTTCGATATAAGTAAACATGTAAGCTGCAAATGGGGGGGCTAAGATTTTTTGGAACCCCTTACATACATCCACAGGTCTGTTCAAATAAGTGAAAAACTCTCTTCAAATACACATTTGAACACATTTGAACATTTGAACACATTTGAACATTTTAACGCATTTGAATTTGAATTTTCAATATAGAGGTTTTCAAATACTAACCGGGCCTTCAATTTTATTCCGATGTCCGCCATTGAAGGCCCGGTTAGGTCAACTGTATGCTCTTGACAATTGGTTAGGTTAAGTCGTGTTATTTTCGTTAAAACTAACGAAAATAACACAACTTACCTAACCAATTGTCAAGGGCATACAGTTGACCTAACCGGGCATACAGTTAACCTAACCGGGCAAATGATCTTGTACGAAATGACCAACGTGGAATTTCAGCCATTTCGCGTAATGACTGAAGATTTTAGTCATTTCGCGAAATGACTAAAAGAGTCAGCCATTACGACAAAATGGCTGGTTACACATTTTGACCGTAACATATATATATATATATATATATATATATATAACCTTGGTTAACTTTGGTTTAGCTTCCGCCCGAATTGTTTATTCTGACGAAGGTCAAGCTTGTCACTCCACCTTAGCCTCACAGTTTAATGTGGAGGAATCCGAACCAAGCTCCACCAGCAGCCCAGCGTCTTAACCACTAGGCTACCCAGGGTACCCATTTATCTACCAATCAATTTTTTTTAATTGTGTGGAGGAATGAACCGCTGGGTTTTGCTGCGCACCGCCTGCCATCACCAGGTCTCGATCTCGGGGCCGATGAATTCGTCGTCAGCGACGCTAACCACTGCACCACCGAGGCGCATATACTCGTATATATACGAGTGTATATATATGTAAATATATATATATATATATATATATATATATATATGTGTGTGTGTGTGTGTGTGTGTGTGTGTGTGTGTTTGATGCACACCTACAAGGAAAAATGAAAAGCGATTCCAAAGTCTTGCGTGTTATGCAATAGTACACACCGTCAGGAAATGAAGAGAATAGTCAGAAAGCCGGAAATAGATATTATATCTGTAGAGCGTAAACAAAATATTTAGGAGAGATTAGCAAAAAATTAACAAGTAAAGGAAAAAGAAAAATATATTTTAAGAAAAAAGATATTTTGACAAAATAGAACTGTTATTGAAATTATTTATAAAGTATATGAAAGCACATTCCAGAATGTTCCTTTCAATTACGTCTTTATTTTTTTGTATAATTTTAGAATTTCCTAAAATAATAATGTGATTATATCTGTACACGAATACAGGGAAGACCTTCGAATCCCTTTTCATTTTTCTCTTTGTGGATGTTTATCTTTTATTTATTTCACGTGCTTAATTGTAAAATTCATCATATATATATATATATATGTGAGTGTGTGTGTGTGTGTGTGTGTGTGTGTGTGTGTGTGTGTAGAGTGAAGAGAAACATAAGGAATAATACATACATCCCTTGTTCTGACCAACGTTTTTGCGTAAAGAATGTATGTATTATCTTCAGTGTTCATTTTATATATACTATATTCTGCTTTCTACGATTCGGAACAATCCATTTTGAAGCCAAACGTTAAATTACCATTTTCGTGTTTAATTTGGATTAATTTATATCAAACTTTTTTGTGTCCAAGAGATTAATTTCCAACGCAATTCACAACCATTTTTATTAGCAGGATTAAAATTGTGAAATATTAGAGAGAGAGAGAAATAATACGATAATAATAATAATCAGTCAGAAGGGTTAGAAACAGGCCCAGCGCTCGGGCTAACTAATGCAGCCCATTGATCTAACTCCTCTATTATTGTTACCAGCATCATCGACATTCGAACCCCCGACCTTTGTGTCTTCATTCGCACATAGGAAACTGTGTTACCCACTGAGCTACGGACGCTGGCAGGTGATAGCGATACAACTCACAAAAAGTTAAATTATTTATTATATGTATTTAGAATAATTCATCATTTGTGAAATAATAAAAACGCTCTAATCACAAGTAAAACAAAACTCTATATACACAGGGTGCGGCATAAGTCGGTTTACCGAGAATAATGGAATCACCTTCTGAAGAATAATATTCATTACAGAAATTGTTCAAAGTGTCCTCCATTATGTTCAGTATTGAACATGATGGAGGACACTTTGAACAATTTCTGTAATGAATATTATTCTTCACAAGGTGATCCCATTAGTATCGGTAAACCGACTTATGCCGCACCCTGTGTGTATATATATATATATATATATATGATATATATATACACAGGGTGGGCCGTAAGTTTCCATACATAGGAAAAATAAACATTTTTTTATGGACAACCATTTTTATTTATATAATATGCTCTACATGGTTGCCATTGTTTTGAAAACACATTTCAATACATGTTCCCCTGTTGATGAACACGCATTAGCACAGTTGACGTTATGCTTGTAATGGCGTTGGTGATACGTTCCTTTAGATGATTTATGTCTCGTATCTTTTCCTGATACACCATGGCCTTCAAGTGCCCCCAAAGATAGAATCAAGGGGGTGAGATCTGGGGATCTGGGAGGCCACTCCACAGGACCACGCCGACCAATCCAAGCATCCGGAAACTGCTGCTGATCCAAATACCGACGCACGTGAAGACCATAATGAGGTGGAGCTCCATCTTGCTGGAAGTAAACTGGAAGTTACCTTCCTCGTTTAGCAGGGATGGGAAAATCTCTTCTTGCAACATGTTAAGATACCTTTCGGCATTAAGATTTCCACTGACAAAAATTGGTCCAATAATTCTGTCACCCCATATCCCGGCCCACACCATCACTTTACCGGCACCTTGCATCTTCGTCGGACTCAGCCAGTTAGGGTTAGCATTACTCCAATAACGTATGTTTTGCCGATTAACCTCTCCATTGACGTAAAAATTTGCTTCATCAGTAAACAAGATCTTACGTCAAACGCATATTCTTAGGGTATCTGAAACAAAAACAAACGTTTAATTTTTCCTATGTATGGAAACTTACGGCCCACCCTGTACTATATATATAAAACGTAAAGGTTAAAATATAATAATTAATTCATTTAGACTTACCATATACATTTTGTTGACTTCGTTTTGTTATTGAATGCTAAACACAAATAAAATATTTCCGAACGACGACGACTGATGCATCCTTATATGCATGCGTGCACTATAGTGTGCCACTTTTAATAAATGTTTGAAATTTTGAGGTGCAATATTCTCATGTGGTGATCCCTGCTACTGTATTGACGAATATGAAGTTTTAACCCATTCTCAAAATATTTGACCCCGGATCGGGGGCATTGAAATTTTGACCCCAGCCTGTGACGTCATCAGACCGATTTTTCATATGTATTTGCCATAAAATCTTTATTTATCAACCGATTCGAATGATTCTGATGTCATTTGATGCAGAATTGGTCGAAAACTCAGGTAATCTATAAAACTTAGACAAATTTGATGCAATACAGGAGACATTGTGGGTGTGACCGCCACCCTGAAGCATCATCCCAGATCAGCTTCGCGGCAATGGGCCCATCTGAAAAGCATAATAATAAGAAATAGGCTTATTCCGATGGGTGGGAACAATTTTGAACATGTCAAAGTTGAAATAAATCTTTCACAGAAACGGAATGAAAAGTCGAAATTGTCAATGACATGATCAAAACCCCATTTTTTTTTAAAGCATACAAAATAATATGAAAAACATTCTTTGAACCGTCCTTGCCAGTTTATTGCCAATTCGGTTGCCGTCGAAGACCCTGAAAAAGGAGAAATTGTTAAATATATTTCATAATATTAACCCAGATTAAATACTGAAAATATTTTAATGCATGAAACAGTATATAGAACACTCACCGTTTATTTTTTCAAGTAGTTTCGCAAACTGCTCTTCTTGTAGATGTCTGGAAGAAGGCGTCTTTCATTTTAATCAAGTTGAAGGAGGAAATGGCATTGCTGTTCATTAATGGTGAGGCTCTTAGCATAATTTTCAATAAGTTTCACCCCCCCTTTCAGCCGTATCGTTTGTTACCTTCATGTCTCGCACGTAAGAAGCTAAGCGAATATAGTCCTCGTGTTTCTCTCATTCTTCTACTGGTCTTCTCAACCAATCCCCATTTGATTCAAAGAGCCTCAGAAACTGCTATGATTTTGGACCAGCAAGGTCGGAAAGCTTGGTTCCTTCCCTGAGTAAAGGGAAGACTGGATGGCCAGTTTTCATGTCATAAATCTTTTTCTCTGACTTTTTTAAGGCATTGGCAATCTTAGCCTTCTCTGCATTGTTGACCTTGTGTGAAAATAAGGAGAGTGGTATCACTTCTTCCACAAAGTACCACATTTGCTTATCAAGGGCTTTAAGACCTGCACCTGCCACTTCATTGTTATGTTTTTCATAGGTTTTCAGATCGTGATATAAGCTTAAATCATTAAAATAAGAATCTACAGCGTTGTCTGAATGCAGCCATGCTTTAGCGTACAACAATACATTAAAAAGACATATCTGCTCAAGCATTTTCATCATATTCTCATCTTAGCCAGCCTGGTATCCAAAAGCATACATTTTATAGGTATATAGGATTGCAGACATCCATCGTGCACGATGAGCTGCTCCTGGACGGAGTCAACGTACTCCTTTTGGTGGTACTTCACCTAAAATTTGGATTGTCAGCGCATTCCCGATAATCACCACGTTTGAATGCATTCTCAGTCAGCAAATCGGTTAATGCATCTAAGACTTCTTGCCGTTTAGAACTTAGCTTTCTGTCCTTGATTTTCAGTGTTCTGAAATCTTTAATGCTTGTGTCAATGCCTTGCCACTTTTCCTCCCGGAACTCTTTGAAAATTTCATAATCTGGTGAAGTGCTTCCTCCAAATATTTCTACAAACACGTTGTTGAGTATCCGCTCATATAGGTGATGCCGACAAGCGAGCCACAATACTTTCCTACATAGATATTCTTCAAGTCTCTTACAGGCTCCAGTATGGCGCCCTGAGTTGGAGCTTGTAGTGTCAAAAACAAACCCAATAACATGGCGCTCTAAGTTCCACTTTTTAATCATATCAAAAGTTTCAGTAGCCTGCGATTCGCCACTAGTATTTGGGATTTCAGGAAAAGCCAACAGCTTGCCTTTTTTGGCATTTGTGGCACACGATACCAGCACGGCAAGTCTTTCCGATTTGCCTCCTGCTTTATCTGTTATCAACTTACTGTCGCTTGATCTCGAACCGTCTCTGCTGCACGCTTGGCAGAACTTTTAGATAAGGCCAGCTTGCTTAGATCCATTCCACAAGCAGAGGCTACTGCTGCCGTCATTGCTGTCCTCTGTCCTCTTTAACCTTGTCTTTTTTTTATCTTATCTAAGGCGTCACTGGCCGCGATATCAAATAATTTCTCTAACTTCCTTAGAAAGTCTTTTTGTTTTTGCTCAGAATTAGGTTTACCTCTGTTACGAGCTAGTGAAGAACGCTCTTTTATCAAATCTTTGAATTTGGCTTTAGGCAGAGGATTCTTTATTACATTTTTGGTAGGAATGCTTGCCATATTCCAGACGACCTTCACTTTCCTCAAAGCAATCGCAATCACTTCATCCTGAGAAGCATTTTGGTATTCTCCTCTAGTTAAATAAATAAAATACTTCAACACATCACCATTGGATGGCAACACACTGCCTTTACCAGTTTTTATGTCAGTCAAAAGTTTTCCAATAATAAGGTCACTGGAATCATCACTGACATTTACTTCACTTCGCCTTAGCGAATAAGCATTATTATCCATAGTCTGAAAAGAAGTACAATAAAAGATTTGAAAAGAAATACAAAAACATTAATAATTAAAATGCACTAATAACATTAATAACTACTAATAACAATTAATATTAATAAGTACAATAACATTAATAACTAAAGAACTTTAAATTCTGAATCAATTAACACAAGAATCATTCGAATCGGTTAATAAATAAAGATTTTATGGCCAAATACATATGAAAAATCGGTCTGATGTCGTCACAGGCTGGGGTCAAAATTTCAATGCCCCCGATCCGGGGTCAAATATTTTGAGAATGGGTTAAAACTTCATATTCGCCAATAAAGTAGCAGGGCTCACCACATGAGAATATTGCACCTCAAAATTTCGATCTTTTATTAAAAGTGGCACACTCTAGCATGCACCCGTCCAGAGAGAGTTAGTGATTATTTATCAGTTGCTTTGTTTTAATAAAATGCAAATAAAAACTTTTTAAATGTTAATGTAAAATTTTTCCATAAAAATTTTTTAATACAATTCTAATGTAAAGGAAGGCTATAATTACCCAATTTGTTAAAAGCTTTCCTAACTCGGAATGGCGTAAAGAGAAAAAGACTCCTTTCGTTGGATAAAAGGGATCGGTAAGAGCTGCTCAAATCCGGTGATAGTCAAAAACTTTATTTATTTATTTCTGTATACGTCTGAGGGAATATATAATACTTTAGTTAATTAAAGAAATTCTAATATAAAAAAGTCAGGAAATTCGGTTATACACGCGATAATATAAAAATAATCATAATATTTGCTTCATCAACCAAGTATTTGTTTACTGCAGCAAATTATTAGCAACAAAATTAATCTTTTAACATGAAACAAATATTTCGGTGTCTAAAAATAAAACCAAAAATTGATGCAACACTTTTATTTTAGTTTAATTCAATAAAACTGAATATTCTCATTTGCGCATCTTTCAAGAAGACATTGCCACATGCTTATTCCCTTACTTTATGGAGGGGGTCTTATTATTTTGGCAGGGGACTATATATATACAAGTAGTCCCTCTATAATCGTTGTTAATTGGTTCCATGAACAGACGACGATTAAGGAAACGACGATTAATGAGTCATTGAAGTACACGTAATAATGACAATTCGTTCCAGACCATCTGTTGTACTGTACTTACCAAATTATGAAATCGCTGGCTGCGCATGCATGGGAGTTGGTGGGGCTTGGTGATGGAGTTTTATTGCTTGGTAGGTATCACCCTCCATCAGCAGATCAGGGAGATCTACTGCTGTTGATGCTGATGGATGGGGAGACTTCGGTGGATCTGATTTTCTTTTGCGGAAATAATCCAGAGTTGGTTGTCTTGTAGCCTTCTTTTTCTCTGCTAAGATTTCCTTATAGCAACGAAAAGCTTTATTGGCTTCTCGAATGACTTTGGAAGATCTTTCTGCATTGGGGTCATTTTCTAAAACATCCTTCATCTTCTCCCAGTGCCAGAAGAAATCCTTCAGAGTTCCTGTTGTCATTGTCTTCACAATCTCTTCTTCCTCCTCATTTGACTCCTCTGATACCCTGTGCTCTTAAAGCTGCAACATTTCTTCAGTGTTGAGTTCTTCACTATGAGACTCCAAGAGCTCTTCGATATCGTCCGTAAAACTGCGCGACATCCGTCTCCACTGAGCGCTCAACAAAGGCTGATGACGATTAATAGAGGGAGCACGATTAACGAAATAATGGTGTTAAATAGGGAACGACGATAGATCGAAACGAGGATAGTTGATGGCGACGATTATAGAGGGACTACTGTGTATATATGTGTATGTGTGTGTATATATATATATATATATATATATTATATATATATATATATATATATATATATATATATACTGTATATATATACTAGGGGCACTCAATATATTTTGCCCCACCCTTTTTTCTTAGCTAAATAAGAGGCCATGGGGCTGAAATGTCTTTGGGCTGTAAGTTTGAACTTTCTGCGCTTCACATAACCGGATTTTTCCAGTTTGAACCTTGTATAAAACCGCTTTTAAACGCCCTTGTATAAACCCGATGGTTAACGCAGTTTCAAAAATGGCGTCTGACAGTGATGTGCGTCGTAAACAGAGCTGTTATCGAGTTCTTAACTGCAGATAAGGTAACAGTTGGAAATATTCACAAACGTCTACAAAACGTTTACGGAGATGCTGTTGTTGATCGAAGCACAGTTGGACGCTGGTCTAAACGTGTAAGATCATCGAAGAGAGGGAGACCAGCCTCGATGATGAGCCACGCAGCGGTCGGCCGGCATCGACGCTGACATCTCACACTGTGGAACGTGCTAACAGCATCATTCAATTAAGTCGGCGCGTCACATACAAGGAGCTATCACTGGAGCTAGGAATTAGCGCAAAAAGTGTGAATACAATAATTCAGCAACTGGGATACTCAAAAGTGTGTTCACGGTTTGTTCCTTGCCAACTGACTGAAGATCACAAAACCCAAAGAAAAGAAATTGCTTCTGAGTCGTTCGTTCGATACGAGACAGAAGAGGATGACTTCCTTTCACGAATTGTGACTGGGGATGAGGCTTGGGTACACCACTTTGAACCTGAAACAAAATGCCAATCCATGGAGTGGCATCACGCAGACTCCCCACGCAAGAAAAAGTTCAAAATGACTCCCTCTGCATGAAAGGTTATGGCCACCATCTTCTGGGGCATGAAAAAGGTGAGTCTGGTGGACATTATGAAGAAAGGACACAATCAACTCAGAGGCATATATTGCTACCCTACAGAGACTCCAGAGGTGTATAAAGCGAGTTCGACCGAAGAGAAAACTGGAAGACGTCCCTCTTTTGCACGATAACGCAAGACCACACAACAGTTTGCAAACAAGAGAGGCCATCACAAAAATGCGCTTGACTGTGTTACACCACCCTCCATACAGCCCGATCTGGCACCTTCAAACTTCCATTTGTTTGGGACAATGAAGAATGATATTCGTGGAAGAAAGTTTGAGTGACGATGAGGTTGTGGAGGAGGTTAAGCGGTGGCTCCAGCGGAACCCAGCGGACTTTTACCAGCAAGGAATAAAGGCCCTTGTTTCGAGGTGGAGGAAAACCGTAGAAAAGGATGGAGACTATGTGGAAAAATAAAAACTTGTAAAAAACGTATGTAACTACTTGTGTACAAAATTTCTGGAACTTACAAGGAAACTTGGAAAGAAATAAAAAAGGTGGGGCAAAATATATTGAGTGGTCGTCGTGTGTGTATATATATATATATATAATATATATATATATATATATATATATATATATATATATTATATATATATATATATAGATAGATAGATAGATAGATAGATAGATAGATATAAATATGAAATAGGATCCCTCCTAAGGAGACAGACGTACAGTAGTTAAAAACTTTCACAAGTAAAAAGTTAAACGGAAAACTATAAGAATAAACCGACACACCTGTATTCAAAGAACAGCCGCAAGAAACTGAAGCAAAAAGAAGACAGGGTCGCAGAGAAAATTTAGAAAGTAGTTGATCTAGTTAATGTAAGGGGGGTAACAGCCAGAATCAGTGTTTAGACTAGGGTTCAAAAACTTAATACATAAAAATTCATAAATACGAAGCGACGACGAGCATTTTTATGATTTAAGAATTTTAAAATTTTCAATTGTAAGACTGACGTTTTTATTGAAAATTTTACTTGTGAAAGTTTTTAACAGTTTTATTTTGAATGATTTTAGTTTTAGGTTTTACACCTATTATTCCTATATTTTTTGTGTCATTTATATATTTTACTTTTGATTTGTTCTAGCCTGTTTCTAATTTGTATTTTCGATTTGAGTAATTTTAATTTTTGTACATTTGTTTAGGTTTCAACTCCCGTCATTTATATCTTTTGTGTCTTTAATTTTAGCTCTCTATTAATTAGGCCTTGAACATGGGTAGAGTTGCCCGAAACGTCTGCTGCAGCCAAGTATAATGACTTTTTGCTCTACGTCTTCGTTTTTATCCTGATATATATATATATATATATATATATATATATATAGAGGGCGTCCCAAAAAAATGTATACACACTTTAACAGCTGATAGCTCAATTGATGTTTCTTTCTTTCCAAGTTAAACCCATTAGAATTAATAATGGTAGTCAGACTAAGCTTTGAACAAAGGAAATTCATTCTAAAATGCTACTGGAAGTGTGAAAACGCAGTTGAAGTGCAAAGACAGTTTAGGAGGGAGTTTCAAACAGATCCACCAACGCGACTTACCATCACTCGAATTAGAGATAAGTTTGAAGCCGATGGAACTGTTCAGAATGTCCACAAGAAGCGTTCCGGAAGACCACGGACATCGACAAGCCTCACAAAGCAAGAAAGAGTACTGGAAACGTATCACCAAAGTCCAAGAAAATCTGTGCGGCAAGCGAGTCGTGAGGTAGGAATTTCAGAATCGTCTGTCCAACGCATTTTGAAGCGCTGTCAATGGAAAAGTTACATTCCAAGATTAGTCCATGCTATTAATGAAGATGATCCGGACCGAAGAGTGGAGTATTGCGAGTGGTACTTGGCACGATGTGGATGTGGATTGGACGAAGGGGTTTCGTAGAATACCCTCCGCGTTCACCAGACCTCACACCACTAGACTTTTTTTTATGGGGATACTTAAAAGACAAAGTCTACGCTATAAAACCTGCAACAGTCGCTGAATTGAGAGCAGCCATTGAACGAGAATGCACACAAATACCAAACGAAATGTTTCGTGATGTTTGCGATTCCATTGCTTCGCGTTATCAGCAGTGCCTGGACCAGAACGGACGTCAGTTTGAAAACAGGCGTTGACAAAACAATTAAATAATGTCTGTAGATTCTATTACATTTTGAAAATGAAATGTATTTTAATAAACACTGCCTTTATAATTATTTAAAGTGTGTATACATTTTTTTGGGACGCCCTGTGTATATATATATACTGTATATATATATATATTATGCACACCTAAAGGCAGTGGTGTAGTGCTAAATAAAGAAGTGAGGGAACGCATTTTGAAAGTGTTAATCAGATGCGGAGGAGACAATGGCGAGCGCGGCGAGCCCATACAGCTGGGGGTCCGGGGGCACTGTAAGCTCTCCGGGAAATCTTTTGAAATCTGACCAATTTCAGGAATATTTTGAGGTCATATGCACTGGATATTAGGATATATTCCAAGGTTGAAGATGCAGTATTTCCAGTGTCATTAGATGTACGACATCCAGTACGATCAATAAAAATAGCTAACAACTGGAATGATTAAAAAAACAAGTTAACAACTGGTACGCCGTGGTGACTGTTTCACCAGATCTTTATAGGCTAGCATTGCCTCAGTCGAAGCTAAAAGAAATGAAACAGTTAATGATTCTTTCTCATATTTCTTCTAGGGGTGGGAATTAAAATTTCATGACTTTAGAGATTTGTAAGTTCGGATTTATTTGAAATAGTGAGGGAACGCCGTTCCGTCTACCAAAAAAAGTAAGGGAACGCCGTTCCCACGCGTTCCCACAGCACTACACCACTGCCTAAAGGGAAAAAGAAAAGCCTTTCCTTGTGGTGTGCATCATTTCTTTATTTTACGTGTCTAAGTGTGGAATTCATCATCATATATATAAATAATCGGAATTGGAAGTACGCAGCTCAGTACCACAAGGGACAGTACTGGCCCCACTCCTGTTCATTATCATGCTAACAGACATAGACAGCGGAGTAAACAGCAATAGTATAGTAACATCCTTTGCAGACGATACAAAGATCAGCAGAAATATCAGCGATGTACATGACGTGGAGGCCTTGCAGAGGGACACGAACAAAATATACAAATGGTCAGAAGACAACAACATGTCATTCAACGCCGAGAAATTTCAGCTCTTGAGATATGGTAGAAAAGAAGAACTTAAACAGACTGCATATTATGCTCCAGATAGACAGGAAATTCAGAGAAGCATGAAAGCGATTGATCTCGGGATAATAATGACAGATGATGCGAAATTCGAAACACAAAATCAGATAGCGATAAATAAAGCAAAAAGAGTCGCCGGACAGGTTCTAAGAACGTTCAAGAGAAGGGACAGGACAGTAATGATTCCCCTGCTAAAAACACTGATTATACCAAAACTTGAATACTGCTCAGTTTTGACGTCCCCATATAAAAAGGAAGAAACTAATAAACTAGAAGAAACGCAAAGGCATTTCACAGCCAAGATTGATGGCTGCAAAGAACTCAACTACTGGGAAAGACTACGTAAACTAAATCTGTACTCACTGGAAAGAAGAAGAGAGAGGTACATCATAATCTACATATGGAAAATGATCGAAAAACTGGTACCAAACCTAAAACTAAACCCAATTACCATTCAAACAACACTGGAAAATAGGAAAGGCAGAATGTGTAGTGTTCCCTGAAGGAAAATAGCTTGGTTGTCAGGGGGCCAAGGCTTTTCAACCAGCTTCCTAAGGACCTCAGAAACGTAACGGGGGTCAAAGTTGAAGTCTTCAAGAAAAGACTGGATGCCTGGCTCAGGACAGTACCAGATGAGCCGGGCGTGCCTGGCTATGTACGGTGGAGAGCGCAAGAAAGTAACTCGCTCCTCCACCAGGCCAGACCTAGAGGCGGGGCCACCAGCTTGACCTCCGTGTGAAGAGAGACCAACACACGAAACAACATAAGTCCGAGATAAGTAAGTAAGTATAATATATATATATATATATATATATATATATATATATATATATATATATATACTTTATATATATATTTATATATATATATATATATATATATATATATATATATATATATAATATATATATTATTCAATTTTGGGAAGAAATAAACTCTCAACACGTTTTACAACACAATGCAACGTATGGAATGTCGAAATAGTTATTCATTGAATTTATGCATCATAGAATACTTTAGACCAGTGGTTCTCAACCTAGGGGTAAATTACCCAACTGAGGTAATGACAACTATTTTGTCGGGTAATGACACGCGATCCAGAAATTATAAAAAAATGTGATAATCCAGAAGTTATAAAAAAAATAATATCTAATGATTGGAATAATGGAGCTGGATTAGAATTTGGTTTGGGTAACCATACGAAAAAGATTGAGAACTACTGCTTTTGAGTTTAAGACTGAAAATAAGGCTGCATTAAAAATTTTGTCCGCGACTGTACCTTCCTTATCAACCAAACATCCAAGCGATTTAATGCCTTCATAACCTTTAATATCATATTTCTTATTCTGAATAGGGTCGCTTCCGTTTTCATTTATTTATTTTTTTTCTTATTTCGATCTCCACTTTGCATGCATCGTTTTGCAGCGTCCGTGTGACGTGATTGCTTCCAACACTGTGTTTACGCCCCTTCTTTTGTGTTCTTTCACGCTCATGTCAAGCTTACCTCACGGAACACACACACACACACACACATATATAAACTGTGTGTTCGTGAGGTAAGCATGGCTTGGACGTGCGTACCCCAAAAACATAAATAATTCTAAGAACTAAAAGATACTCGACTGAGTTGCCGCTTTCACGAGACTTCACCTTCTGAACTAGTATATAAAAACGTCTTTCTGTCCCATAAAAAGCAACAGAAAAATGCTTGAAAAAGAATTATACTTAAATGCTTTAAAGAATTAAAATGTATGTATGCACTAAAAAAAAACTTTTATGCTTCTGAACATATATATATATATATATATATATATATATATATATATATATATATATATATATATATATATATATATATATATACAGGGTGGGCGGAAAGAGCTCCCTATTTTGGATTGGTAAAAAAATACGTATATTATCCATTTATATCAGAAAAAATAATATGACAAGGTAGGCATACATGGTAGGTTTTCTCTAAAATTCAATGTGGGCTCCAACTCTTTCCACCAGCTTCTGGAGCCGCCCAGGAATGGCGTCCACTGACTTTAGCAGGAACTCCGGCGGGATGGAGGACATGACTTCCCGAATTCGGTCCTCCAGTTCTTCCAATGTCCTCGGTTTGGTGCGGTAGACTTCTTCCTTTACCCACCCCCAAAGAAAGAAGTCGCACGGTTACCGCTGAAAAATGGCAGAATCGGTTCAGTGTAACGGTGTGGTGTGGTATGACCTCAGATCAGGTTGTGGGCCCGTTCCTTCTGCGCAACACCATGAATGCTGAGTGGTACCTTGCTATGTTGCGAAACGAGGTCTGGCCGGTTGTCAGCACTTGGGAGAACATCGACGATCTGATATTTATGCAAGATGGCGCCCCTCCGCACTTCGCTCTTGTTGTCCGTGAGTGGCTGGATGCCCACTTCCCTGGGCATTGGATGGGTCGTCGTGGTTCACATCAATGGCCAGCCAGGAGCCCCGACTTGACACCGTGCGACTTCTTTCTTTGGGGGTGGGTAAAGGAAGAAGTCTACCGCACCAAACCGAGGACATTGGAAGAACTGGAGGACCGAATTCGGGAAGTCATGTCCTCCATCCCGCCGGAGTTCCTGCTAAAGTCAGTGGACGCCATTCCTGGGCGGCTCCAGAAGCTGGTGGAAAGAGTTGGAGCCCACATTGAATTTTAGAGAAAACCTACCATGTATGCCTACCTTTTCATATTATTTCGTCTGAAATAAATGGATAATATACATATTTTTTTACCAATCCAAAATAGGGAGCTACTTTCCGCCCACCCTGTATATGCTGATGACACAAAGATCAGTAGAAAAATACGAAAACCAGAAGACATAGGATCTCTACAAACCGACATAAACAAAATTTACAAGTGGACGGAAGACAACAATATGAAGTTTAACACCAAGAAATTTCAGCTATTACGGTACGGAAAAAGCGAAGACCTAAAGTCCATGGAATATTATACCCCAAATGGACAGGAAGTCCAGAGAAATTCCAGAGCAAAAGATTTAGGGGTTGTAATGACAGATGATGCGAAATTTGAAACACAAAATAAGATAGCAGTAAACAGAGCAAAGAGAATAACGGGTCTGATATTGAGAACTTTTAAACGAAGGGATAGGAATGTAATGATCCCCCTACTGAAAACCCTGATAATACCCAAACTGGAATACTGCTCGGTCCTAACATCCCCATATAAAAAAGAAGACATTAGACAGCTGGAGGGGATTCAAAGAAGTTTCACAGCCAAGATCAATGGGTGCAAAGAACTAAATTACTGGGAAAGGTTACGAGAACTAAACCTATATTCACTGGAAAGGAGAAGAGAGAGATACACCATTATTTACACTTGGAAAATAATGGAGAAACAAGTCCCTAATCTTACTCTGAATCCCATAACTCCCCAAACAACGGTGGAAGGTAGAAACGGTAGACTGTGTCGTATTCCCAAATTGAAGGCGAGACAGGGAACATCCTTAACCCTGAAAGAAAATAGTTTTGTAGTGAGAGGACCAAAACTATTTAATCAGCTGCCCAAAGACCTAAGAAACACGAAGGGAGTTGCAGTGGAAATCTTCAAAAGAAGACTTGACGCCTGGCTCAGAACAATCCCGATGAGCCGGGCGTACCTGGCTATGTGAGGTGGAGAGCGCAAGAATCCAACTCACTACTTCACCAGGCCAACTCGAGAGGAGGGGCGACACGCTTGACCTTCGCGAAATGAGAAATCATCACGTGGAACCTTTGTAAGGTTGTAAGGTAAGGTAAGGTAAATAAATATATATATATATATATTATATATATATATATATATATATATATATATATATATATATAATATATATATATATTAGTGTAATTGGGCAGAATATTTTCATTCAGACATGTTTCATTAAAGACTAAGGCATAATTTGCATTAATGAGTTTCTGTTTGGCTTTTTCTAATCTTCGAACACATGTTTTTGTTCTCAGAAAGCTTGAAAAGCAGTTTGCCAATTATCATTTTCACCTTATTTTCATAAGTTTTACACGTGAGCTTTCGCCCTCCTTAGGACATCATTAGACTAAAATAATCAAATTTAAATTTAAAATACTAAAAATTTAAAAAAATTTAAAAACTTTAAAAAGTTTTAAACTTAAAAATCTGAAAAATTCAAAATCCATTTTAAGAAATAAAAAAAACCCTACAAATCTTAAAAAAAAATCTTACATTTTTTAATACAAGTATAATTTACACAAAGACACTAAATATGAAATGCAGGAGACAACTTATCGTTTCGAATGCTGGGAGAAGACTGGACGAGGTCAACGTGACGTGAGGTCAACAACTTGGGACCCCACCTGCGGTCATCTTTGACGATTGGAGGGTCGAGATAATCTTAAGGTTCTGGTCTGACCTGTTTAATGGTTATTAAGAGAGGGAGAAAATTCTCGGATGTAAACAGCTTCTGTTATTTGTATTATAGTTTGTAATGACTATTGCAATATTTGAGGATTTTCGTATTGTCTACCAGTTGTTGTCGTGTAAGAATTTTATTGTGACATTTGGTTTCTATAAAATACTTTAAAGGTATTGTTGGAATGAGTCTGAGGTTGGAGAGCATTAGTAGTATCGCCGCAAAAGGAGAGAGTGCAATCTTAAGGTTCTGTTCTGACCTGTTTACTGGTTATTAAGAGAGTAGGGCGGGTCATACTATGCATTTTTTTTAAATCAATGGAGAGGAGTGTTCAAATGACATATTTTGGTGTATAGAACACAATTCTGAAGAAAATATTTAATTCTGATAACCCTAACCTACATCATTTTGCAGTTGATTATTATTAAATTGTTGATTATTTTACTATTGTAGTTACCTCAGAATATGTCTTCTCACGTTTTCTATCATGGCTGCTCACGTTATCTCTCATAGAGCATTGTTCTAACTAATTCATATAAACACATATAATGTAATTCATATAATAATAATAATAATATTTAAATACTCAAATAAAAAGGTGTGCCATTCCACTTAATTGTAATTATCATACAGTTTGGTATATGAAATATTTTTACGGTTTTCTGGCGTGGATGGAAAGGAAGGCAGAGAAAAGGAGAAGGAGCAAGGAGGAAAGTGCTGCAGTAGCAGAGAAGGCAGCCAGGAAGGATGTTAAGAGATTTTTGGCAGATGGTGATGAGGCTCTGGAATTGGAGAGAAGTGGTGATGAAGATGAGTTTGTTCCTGAAGTTGAGCTCTTCCCTCAAACTGACCCTGAGCCAGCAGCTTCGGCAAAGGTACAGAAAAACTATGATGAGATTCAAAACATTGCCCTTGCTAGTGTAAGGTATGGCATAGGGCTGAGGCCAACTGCAGCGATAGCAACAGCAGCTCTGATTGACGCAGGAATCATCACAGAAGACAATACAAGTAAAGTGATTGATAAGAGCAAGGTCAAGAGAGCACAGGAGAAGTTGATGAGAGAGCTGGGGGAACAGTTCGAGAAGAAGTGCAGGGAGGGGGGGGGGATCTCTTGTATCCTCTTTGATGGGCGGATTGACCTGACCAATGTGATGATGGAAGCTGAGGGCAGTGACCAATCTTTTCCCGCAAAGATCAAGGAAGAACACTATAGTGTTGTTAGTGAGCTTGGCAGCTACTATCTGTTCCACTTTACCCCAGAGAAAGCAACTAAAGAGGAGTCACATGCGGAGAAGATTGCTAAGGTCCTGTTTGCCTAGCTGAAAGAGAGGGGTTATGATAAGACCTTGTTGGCCATTGGAGGAGACTCAACAAATGTCAACACTGGTGTGAAAGCTGGAGTAATGCGGAAGCTGGAGCTGCACCTGGGGAGAAAGCTGGTCTGGTTTGTGTGCAACCTGCACACTGTTGAACTTCCCCTGTGCCATCTCATTGTTGACCTTGATGGCCCTACTCTGTCAGACAAAAATTATCCGGGCCAATAGGAAAGCTCCTTGATTCTGCTACAGACTTTGATATCAATCCAAACTTCACCCGAATCTCTGTTGGCCCTCCACTGATCAAGTTTCCTGACAAGGTCATTCAAGATCTCTCAACTGATCAATACTATGGCTATAAAATTGTCTGTGCAGTCAGGGATGGAGTACTTCCTGCAGGGCTGGCTCTGTTAGAGATAGGACCAGTAAACCACAGCCGCTGGCTCACCACAGCGAACAGACTTCTCAGGCTCTGGGTGTCAAAGCACGGACTTAAAGGAAAGAACCTGAAGATTCTGCAATTCATTGTGGAATTCATCATTGGAGTGTATTACCCATGTTGGTTCAACGTGAAGGTCAAGCACTCCTGGATCGAAGGGCCTAGGCACATCCTCTTTCAGCTGGACTGCCTCAAGTCCCAGAGAAAGGAGGTGCTGGATATTGTGATGCCAACTGTGAGAAGATCTGCTTGGTATGCCCACAGTGAAGTCATCCTCCAAACACTACTCTGCTCTGAGGATCAGAAGGAGAGGATTGAAGGGGTGGAGAGAATCCTGGCCATCAGGGGAGAGGGGGACCCGGACACTCAGTTAGGGGACTCCTCTATTAGGAGCAGAAGGACACCTGACATCAATTGTGATGCTTCCAGCATCGGTGACTTGATCAGCTGGTCAGAAGGTGTGTCAGAGCACCTCTCACCTGCTCTCTAAGCACCTCAGAGGTGAAAAACTTCATCAACACCCCCATGGAGGTGCGCAACTGGCCTTGCCACACAAAGCATTGAGAGGGTTGTTAAAATGGTGACTGAGGCTTCTGCTAAGTACTTCTCACAGGAAAAGAGGGATGGAGGGATCAGGGCTCAGGAGACCAGCAGGAAGCTGATGTCCAAGTCTGAGTCAAAGCAGGATTTGTGCAACCTGGCAAAGTTCAAGATGTCAGGAGAATGATCTTTGTAATTATATCCAGTGATATACATGCAGTTCACCTATTAATAAATATATGTAAAGTTGATTTGGCCTTGTCAATATAAATGATTTACCTTATATCTTTTAATATATTATAAAGGGGTTCAAAAGGGTAAAATTGGCAATTTAGAAATACAAAATGATGTAGGTTAGAGTTATCCTATCCAAAGAATAAGCTCATATTTGAATTCCCCATGTAAAAACACATAATGTAGACACCCCTGATGGTAGGATTTCCTTCAGATTCATGTTGTCACCTGAGTACGACCCGCCCTATTAAGAGAGGGAGAAAATTCTCGGATGTAAACAGCTTCTGTTATTTGTATTATAGTTTGTAATGACTATTGCAATATTTGAGGATTTTCATATTGTCCACCAGTTGTTGTCGTGTAAGAATTGTATTGTGATAATTTTCCATGTGTCGTTTGGGTGCACCTTCCTGTAGGTGCATGGTAAGTCTGCGACTCAAGGAAGTGGTGATTATTCCAATATAGCTATTAGAACAAAGTTCGCAGCCTTCATTAGGACAGTCAGATTTGTAGAATATATTGGGGACTTCAAGGGATTATTATCTTGGGTTAAGTTATTTTTAATTTGGACTCTTGTAGTAGAGAACAAGACTAAGTTTGTCATTTGGGTTACTGCAGGGTACTGTACATTGTTCTTGATAATGTTTTGCATTACACGCTCATCCACTTTATAGGCTTGTGACATTTGGTTTCTATAAAATACTTTAAAGGTATTGTTGGAATGAGTCTGAGGTCGGAGAACATTAGTAGTATCGCCGCAAAAGGAGAGAGTGCAAAACAATTGCAATGTTGATGAAATGTTCCAAGGTGCCACCCATCCTTTGTCGCAAGGTGCCAACCCCCACCCCCAGGGTGCAAAAAAATGGGGGAATTCCCCCAGCAAGCTGGTGCATAATGGGAGCTCAAGGTAGCAGCACTTGGCTTAGAATTCGAAATCCGCCAGTTGGCTTAGAAGACTTAGGAGTAAATGGCAGATGTATGTGTATATATATATATATATATATATATATATATATATATATATATATATATATATATAATATATAACCTTTGCGCTGCCACATTGTGCTATTCAGATATTCTTGAGAGTTGGCTTAGAAATCCGTCAGTCGGCTTAGAAGGCGTAAACAGCCATTTGGTATATATATATATATATATATATATATATATATCCCAATCCCATCTCCCCAGTTATTCCTTAATATCATTTATATATGCAACCAAAAGCATTAAATAAAACACCATTACATCATTTTGCTTATTTAGAAGAGCTAAGGGAAATAATTCATGAAATATATAGGAAATAAATATACATTCAAAGATAATATACAGCCAAAATACACATATTAAGCGAAGGATATATATACACACACCTTCTTAAATAATAATATTAGTATAGAATGAAACTATATAACCATTTAATATATGTACGAGCAAATACGCATTTATATATATATAAAAACACCAAAACTTATATAAAAAATAATAATAGTACAGGATAAAACTATATACCCATTAATATATATATATATTAATATATATATATTTATATATATATATATATATATATATATATATATATATATATATATAAACAGCAAAACTTATATAAAATCAAAATACATACACTTTATGTTCTACGACGCTTAACTAAAATGCTAAACTCGCACGTGATCGAGTCTACAGTTACAGCATTGTTGCTTTGTATTATACAATAAATACGATTTGGCATTATTTCACCACTCAAGGTGTGCGGGTGCTTATACTCGATGTAAGGGGCCTTCATTTCGTTCAGTACTATTTTTGTGCCCACCTTACAATTGGTTAGAAAGTTATCTTTAAACAAGGACAGAATACAATCAAAAGCACGCACAAAGAGGGCGTCATTAGCCACAACATCATTATTAAATTGAAGTTTATAAACACTCCTTTCCAATCGAGGGTTTTTTCTTCACAACGCATAGCGGCAGTTGAAATAAGCTTCTAAATCGTAACGACAGCACCTCATTATATAAAGATACAACTCTTCAGGGTGAACAGTGTAAGCGAGCCCTGCCCTGTGCCGCTCAAGTTCTTTGTACCAAAGTTCATGATATTTCGAAGGGTCTAAACCTTTTAAATAAGCATCCAGCTCTAGACCATTCTCGCTATGTTCATTCCAACATTCGATAAACCCGTCGAGCAGAGCGGTGTATGCGTATTCATGAACCGTTTCAAAATAAACCATATCCGTAACACGTGCGTCTAATATAGGTTTCAGTTTGCGGAAACAAACGATTTCAAACAATCTGTCGAGGATGAAGCGGTTTCGCGTGGGGACAAGAACGTTATTATCAGATGCATTCTTCCACATCAGTCGTACAAACAATGGCATATGAAGGGGTATCACTAATCTGTTCTCTTCTTGTACCTACACCTGCAGGTATTTTATAACGATCCTCACCCCACTTTTCAACTATCACGAAGACGCTATTCATCTCCTCAACACTTAAATAAACAACATTCCGTTTGCCAGAGTTTGTGTGTCCACAAGTCAGTTCAAGTACATTGTTAATGGCACCGGTTTCACGCTTGAACTCACGCAATGACTTCGTCACGGACACGTCGTATACGGAATTGAGAATGCTGCTCAAAGGAAGCTCCATCGTTTTCTATTGTGAGAGTGCACAACCAGTCGGGTCAAGCTACGAGATGACTATGAGCAACCGGTGCGCGGTTTGGCTGGGAGTCAGGTGTGAAGGAGTGAGTCATACCAAGCGTTAATGTTTCGTGTACGGGTTTGTTCCAACATGAAAGAATCATGCGAATACTTGTACCCATTATACCTGGCAATTTTCCGATACATGGGGCAATATTGGTTTTAATATTTTATCGGAATGCGCACTAAACGTCCATTTCCACAAACTAAACACATTAACAGTCCGGTGCACTATTTGAGGGAAACATGTGCCCGTATTTATCCTTTTTTTTAACAGTCGATATTTGTCTCTAAATTCTATTAAAAACACACAGGCCTTTAGCCACAATCTCACTGCGAACCTCGTCATGATATATATGAATGTAGTGGTAAAAGTACTTTAGCTTGTCCATCATGACAACGTTTACATTTTCAGCCGCAGGGTATGCGTAAGTAATCGGTATGATGCAGCATGACATAATACCGCCTTTCACACCACTCATCAACAAGGCTCGCTACCCATACCCGTTGCTTCTCTTCTGCACGTGTTGTTTTTTTTCACCTCACGGTATATGTACGCTTTTATGCAGTTTAGTCCTACAACGCAGTCCATTACATCGTTTGTGCCGCAAAATCCGCCAATGCTCTCGGCAGAAGAGTATAGAGTATTTGAACACCCTGTTCCTCAAGCTTCGCACGATTCAATGTAGCCTTAAAAGTCTCAAAGCGGGGGGCTAGGCCGTCTTTCATTATTTACCACATCTTCCGACTTTACCGAATACCACTTCATAAACGTCGAACACGCAATATCAAAAGTCGCCATCGCTATTTTTCGTCTAGGTGAGAATTCTTCAAATATACCTCTGAGATCCAGGGCTTGCAGCGGCCAACTGAGCACGCAGGGGTAGAGATATGCCCAGGTAGTAGCAGGAGTCACGTGACCATTTGATTGATCTTACAGTGGGCGGAGCTTAGTACTTTTCCTGTATATACGCACGCACACACACACACACACACACACACAAAGGAGAAAATGAGACCCTAATTGAAACATTTACATATTCAAATATGCGTAATAAATAAACATGTCGTTAACAATAGATATATATAACATTCAGGTACTATGATACCAAAAGGGTACGGTATCATAGGTGCCAGGCACCTGGTAACGTTTCCTATAGGTGTTACGACATACCTTTGTGCCCCTAAGATCCTTCACACCCCTCAGTTTCTGTGCTCGAAAATTGTGGGTTTCTACAGTCAGTTGGGGTGGTTGGTCACTCTCATCTTCTAAGCACACTAGCTCCTTCAACGAGTCAAAGTTAACGATCCATCGGTTCGCCAGGTTAAGCGTGATGCCCTTCGCCTTCATGATATATTTCAGCTCTTCCCCCACCCTCACTCGCACCCAATAAGGTTTTGGCCCTGTTGATACAAAGGAATCAGCGTATGCACCATCACCATACTCTTCCTTGATCTCGTCAGTCAACTCTCCGAGGAATTCCCCAATAGGCGGCATATATTCACCCTCCCTCTCTGTGAATATTACGCTATCTGTGTCAGCGTACAGCACCCTCCGCCAAAGAGAGTGCAACAGATGCCACAGCTTGATACGTGCGTAGGCTGTCGTGAAACTGGCTACAGGTATGTTTGTAACACGTGAGGTATCTGTGGCCAATTCGGTTCGGTTGTACTTTATTATGTACGTGTTACCAACATTCACGATCTCCCTAACCTCTTTATCGGGGCCATTCGCATAATCCCACACTTCGTTATAACTTTGGGCCAAATGAACGTTCCCCTTACCTGTATTCTGTAAAAACTTGCCCCAAAGACTATTTAGGCATAACTTTGCACTAAAGCGCTTGCCAGGGTTCTTAACAATTTTGGCCCGTCAAGTTGTAGCCCTTCACGGTCACGGGAGCACTGAATATACGCCGATTTTTCACCCCCGCTCTCAACCCCTCGCGGGTAGCCTGATGCTTCCACCTTATCCTTCAAAAAAGTATTTATATACGTCATGAAAAGGTAAGGTTGGGTAGCTTCTGAAACCTCCACACCTCATATATCGTCAATATTCTGTAACCATGGCGGACGGCTAGGGACAGCTCAGGACTTGTATATACACCTCTGATCTTCCGCTGGTTCGTTGTGTGATTACAGAACCCATTATTCTCCTCTGCGCATTTCACGCAGAGGAGACACATCAGCTTGTGATCTATGATGACGGGTAAGATCGGCATCCATAAATCGCGAGGTGGGAGCACGTCTACGAAAGAAAGACCGAAATAGTACCCATTCAAATTTGTTGAGAATATCTCGATGGGGGGGCAGGTCAGGTCCCACCACTTTTTCAGGTGCACCTACGGGGTATGGATTGTTCTTCATCACGTAGGGATATAAAGAACAGAAGTCGTAGTAATGGAGTTTCACGCCCTCCGTAGGCGGAAAGTATAGCTTGAATGGGTTTGTACGCCCTCCGAACAAGCTATCATCGCATTTGAGTGGATCCAACACCATTGAACGCTTGATGGTGTTTATTTCTTCGCGGTACTGTCCATCTGTTTTCATTTCATCCGTGCATCATATTCATGCTCCCACAAGAACTTGTGAGTGAACTGGGAGCCTATAAGCTGATCGCGGGTGCGGATCCATACAAGACTATCGGTAGGAGATCTACCGTGGATATCTACTACGATGCCACACTCAGGACGTGGGCACCCATGCCACCAGCAACCGTTAAAGGAGAACACAGTCTTCTCACCAGTGGCACGGTCTTCGCTTAGACCAGGGGTGGGGAACCTGCGGCCTTTTGGGATACTAGTTGCGGCCTTCTGCCTATTTGACATTCAGAATTCATACCGTACGATAATGGACAGCAACTGATACCCCTTTAGGGCTTTAGGTTATTTCATTAGATCATGGTTTCAGCTTCACTGCTTCTTACACATACAAGCCTTCTTTATGGCTTGAACAATAGGAAATATAGCAACGCTGCCAGTTGAAACTGGCAGTGTTTCCTTACGGCTTACGACCTTACCTATCAACGATCAACTCGACTGGCTGACTGGATGACAGTTACTGACGATTCTCCGATAGTGACACGCACGCTTGTTTCCTTTAAAACTGTAAATCTTTGATCAATTCGTGTACAATTTTTATTTAAAAATCTTCTGGTACCCTAATCATGTCAAAAACTGTGAAAAGAAAATTAAAGGAAGAGAACAGAGTATTCCATGAAGAATGGGAATTGCAGTATTTCATAGTTGCTGAGAAAGATAAAATGATGTGTTTGCTCTGCAACGCCACAATTGCAACAGTGAAGCAACACAATGCATATCAGCATTATGCAACTCATAAGAACCACAAGTATGCTATATTGGAAGGAGAACCCCGAAAGTCTGCACTTACGAAGATGAAACTTCAAAAGCAGCAACAACAGCAAGTATTTAAAACGATGTCAGGCCTAGGGATTGAAATCACTGAAGCAACTTATAAAGTAGCATATATACTTGGAAAAAGAGGTAAGCCATATAGCGATGTGGAAATCATAAAAGAATGCATTGTTGAAGTTGTAGCCTCTTTAGATTCAGACAAGGTTAACAAATACAAACAACTACCTCTTTCAAGAAGGACCATAACTGATCGGCAATATAAATTAGCCCTCAATGTAACTGAACAGCTTCATACAATATGCCAAAGCGAAAATACTTATTATTCGATTGCCTTGGATGAGTCCACTGATATTACTGACTCAGCGCGTGTCATTTTTTTATTCGTGTTATAACTGCAGATTTTCAATACTACGAGGAGTTACTGGCTTTGGGTACCCTTACGGGGAAGACACGTGGAATTGACGTCTTGTCTCTCTTCAAAGAAAAATGCCGTGAAGCGAAACTGAATTTATGTAATTTATTAAGTGTATGCACAGATAGTGCACCTTCCATGAGAGGAAAATGTGCAGGATTTGTTGCTCTATTACAAAAAGAACTGCCATATCCAGATAGCTTGATTTCCTTTCACTGTATTTTGCATAAACATAATCTCTGTGCCAAATCTACTGTTTTAAGTGACACATTAAGTAAAGTTATACGTATTGTGAACTACATTAGAGCAAATGCATCACAACATCGCCAGTTTCGCAATATGTTTATGCTTGATGATGAAACATTTAGTGTGGATCTTCCGTATCATTCTAAAGTGCGCTGGTTGTCAAAAGGGCAAGTCTTTGAAAAACTTCTGTCTTTGCGGAAACAAATCAAGATTTTTTGAGGAACTCAATGAACCATGTGAATTGTCAAAAAAGACTTTCTGCAGAAATGCTGCATTTTTGTGTGACGTAATGTCAAGGCAAAATGACCTGAATATTTCTTTGCAAGGTAAAACTAAATCCATATATGAAATGTGGAAAAAAATCCAGGCTTTTCGAAGGAAGCTGCGCTTTTTCAAAAATATCCTTACCCGATCGGAACTTTTAGCTGAACACTTCCCTGAACTGGCAAAGGTAATTGATGAAGAAGATACAAGCAAATCATTAAGGGAATGCGATGTGAAAGAATACACAGCTGTCCTAGACTCCCTGATTGAAGAATACGATGAAGGATTTGAAGATTTTGAGAAACATTACTTCACACTGAAACTAGCTTTCCAACCACACTTGGTTGATGTCTCCAAAGCACCTGAAGATTTACAGATGGAGTTGATTGAGCTATTAGAAGATAATATCCTTAAGTCTCTATTTGATACTAAGAAGGATCCTGTTGAAATATGGAAAAATGCCGTTGAATACCCACGTCTGCGCCAACATGCTCGTCGAATGTTGTCTTGTTTCGGCACAACCTACTGTTGTGAATCAACGTTTTTGTATGTGACTCAAATCAAAACGCGCTTGAGATCTCAGATGACGAATATTCACCTGTAGGACCAACTAAAACTACGGTCAACGATGTTGGAACCAAATGTACGACTCTTGTCCCGCAATAAGCAGTCACAAAAAAGTCATTAAATGGTTTATCACTTTTTCACATAATATTAACATCATTTCACTTAATATCATTTTTCACTTAATATTAGTTCTATTGTCAATTATTCCCCCCAAAAATAAATGCACTTGCTGAATTTTTTATTTATTAAAAAAACCCTCACGTATTATCAAGTTTGATTTAAAATTAGTAAATATGTAGATTGTAGACTAAAATAAGACATTTTGTTGTACTGTATATGTTAAATTCTCAGCATGCGGCCTAATAGGGTCTTGGTTAAATGAAATGCGGCCTTCCAATGAAAAAAGGTTCCCCACCCCTGGCTTAGACCATCAACCAAAAAAAACACGATCAATGACCTTAATGGGTACTTCTCCCGTGTTGCAGGCGTGTTTTATGTATACAACGGTCTGTTGCTGTATGTGTATGAGCGTGTAAATAGCCTTGTGCCCATAACTGCGAGGGTTGTTTCTGTGAATGCCGGCTAAGGTGTCTTTATCCTTTATCCTTCTAAAGGCCTGGAAACATACTCTAAGCACGCGCACATTTTTCACGCAATAACGCTCACATTCATCGGCTACATTGTAAGGATTAGCTTCATTAAAACTGTTGTAGTAGCGGTCAAAATCTTCACGCACACTAACATTCATGTTCGTGTAGTTAAAGTATAGTTTGGGGGGGGGTAGTCCTACGTAATTTAATGTGTCGCTCGTGAGGAAAGTGTAATGGAAATACCCTTTTGAAACTTCGGCGGCTACACCCATCACCTTGGGTAGCTCGGCTAGTTTACACAGTGTGAATGATAAAATATCTTTAACCTGAACATTACCTCTTATTTGCATCTGTATAAGTTTCTTCCGTGAATATCTCCGATGAATCGTGTTGAAGCAGTTCCTTATAAAGGAACTGTGTCAATTTTTGCCCCGTTATGGGTAAGAATATACACAGTCATTTTTTTTAAATTGTCCGCGAACTTGACAATATAGGATACAAAGAGTTTCACAGGGCTGTCGTGTGCGATCGTTTTAAAAACGTTTGTCCGTTTACCACATTTGGGGCACTCTTCACATTCAATGTTCATGCACTCATTGCAGATAGTCTGGCTTACGAGTAGATGTGGGATAACCTCTTTGGTTTCAGGGATTGTGTAAGTTTCTATATCGTAGTACACGGTTATACAGGGTTTATTTTTAGGCTTAGCATCTTTCATATAACACATGTTTTACTCCGACCGCCTTATATTTCTCATGGCATGTAGAACAGTGAATTTCATCACATTTATGCTTGAATTTACCCAAATTATCCATCATATGAAACATGCCACATTCACAGATTCTCATTTTCCTGGAAGTGCCAATTGACTTATGGATAGGCTGACCATACGTACCGTTTTGAACGGGACAGTACCGTTTGTTTTATGGGTTCTGTATGGGTTCTGTCACTGAAGAATAATTGTAAGCTCAATATGTTTATGTACTTACTTTTTCATGAATACAGAATATTACATAACCCTCGTCCCTTTTTTGCCATCCCAATATCCCGTTTTTGTCTCAAGGAAATATGGTCAGCCTACTTATGGAGCTCAAAGCAGTTATTGAAAAATGTACGTCTGCACACATTACATTCCCTCTTCTCGGCTTCAACTACACGACCTTCACATTTGGGACTTTTGCACTGCTCACAAACCATGTGACATTCCTTACAATGCTTCACTATATCATCCGCAAACTCGAGACATCCCTTACACAAATCATGATGCCGTCCATATTTTCGATTTTTATCATAACTAGCGTAAAGGTCCCTTATATTACGGATGGGGAGATACGTTGACCCTGACAATCCTAAAATAAGTAGAGGTCTTGCGCGATCTCTCACACAGCTTTTAAAATATAAATAGTCCTACAACGATCATCCATTCCAAATATAACTATACGAACATTCATTTCCTGCTCTCCCTTCTCAGCTCTTCTGGGCCCATATTACACTCAAAATCAAGCTTGCAATCGGAAGCCAGTTTACGAGCATGCTGCACAACCGTAGGCAACCAAATTTTTTGCGTCCATGTATTTAGCACAGTGAACATATGAGCTGAGACTATTGCTATAAAGCCGCAACCACAATCGACATTTATATGCTTTCGGTAAATAACCAGAGAATTGAAATTAAGAGTATAAGGTGTGGCACTATGACCCGCAACCCGGAATACTCTGTCAATATCTATCGTGAAGTTGTCCATGTTGAAAGCGATACTACTTTGAGAGGCCTGCATTATACGGCCCAATATATATTCTAGATCCACAGCTGCCAAGCGCCTGAATGGTATTACTACCCAAAAATCATCGAGATCCCCGTCATCTGACCAGAACCGGAAGGACAACCTCGTCTTGATTTCACGTTCGTTGCGATTCTGAAGGCAAACTCCACAATACGTTCAACTACGCGCCGCAGTCGGTGTTCAACACCGATGCTATACAGAGTTCCAGGGTCAACCCTTACTATATACCGATTTCTAATCAGGGCCGGAGTGGGGTTAGCGGTGCGTCCCAGTTCGAATGTTATACCTTCCTCTACAGCACGAGAAGCTGCTGGTGTGGAGGATGTACCGGGAATTGAATAGGAATAAGGGGAACAAATTTAATTGAGGAGGGAGCTAGTGTGGAGGTTGTGTCGTAAGACTTAGAGGGCTGGGGCTCTATTACTGGGGTCTAGCAATCCTGGCACGTTTTATACCTGACGTGGAAGGTTCTTCATCATCGTGCCTCCGCTTTGAACTGCCACGTGGTGGAAGTGTCTCTGGTGAGGGTTCGTCAGCGGGGGTGGAGTCTGTAACCACAACTCCACTCTCATCGGGGTCGTCTGTAATATCGATGATGGGGTGCTGTACCTTATTGTCATTCACGGTTCTGTGGAAGAAGAGGAAAAGCAAGATTGTAGAATATAAGGAGCAACACTTAAATTTTTATTATATTTTGTAAATGTTCCACTTAGGGGTGTGACGTGTTAGAGATGGAATTTGTAGAAAAATTTAGGTTCACAAGCCCGTCCAGTGTATTATATCTGGCCCCAGAGGATGTGGTAAAACTGTGTTTATGCTTAAAATCATTAAAGATAAGGGGAAAATGTTCTCAAAATTTGTGCATAAAATAATATGGTGTTATTCGACATACCAGTCAGTGTTGAGCGAGTACCAAGATGATATTTTGTTCCACAAAGGTGTATATGACGTTAATTCGTTGAAGGGAAATGAGCATACAGTCATTGTAATTGACGATCTCATGTTGGAAATGGATAAAACGTTTGCTGAGATATTTACAGTGTTCTCCCACAATCTTAACATAAGCGTGTTCTTCATCACTCAGAATCTATTTTTCAAAAATAGATACATGCGCGATGTGTCATGAAATACACAATGTCTAGTCTTATTCGCGCAACGTAGAGACGTATCATAAATTGCAGTGGTTCCCAACCAGTTTTGGCTTATGGCCCCCTTAGGAACCTTATTTTTTCCTGTGGCCCCCATAAGCATTATTTTCAGTAGGTAATATGCAGATTTAACTCTATTTTACAAAATAACATTTTCCTGTGGCCCCCTTCAAATGTGCCATGGCCCCCAGGGAGCCATATGGCCCCCGGTTGGGAAACACTGAATTAGGGTATTAGCCAATCAAATGTTCCCGAATCAGCTTAAGGAGTTTTTGGAAGTTTATAAAGAAGCTACAAGTCAGCGTTGTGACCTTCACCCGCGAAACACGTTTAGAGTGCTTCTAAGAACGAATATATTCCCAAACGAGCATGAATCGGTGTATATTCCAGAATGACAAATACCGTGAATTAATAAAAATCTATCACCGATTGCCCCGGGCATTGCAGCAGATGTTTGTTAAAAATATCGACTCGGACTTTTTAAAATGCATCTGTGAAATCTGCCTCAATGTTATAAAATGTAATTTACCAATGAAATCCCCTCAGAACGCTCGCCTATGTCGTTACAATAACATAATACGTACGCTCGATCGTAAAAGTCAAACTGTGGGGGAAAAAAACGAATTATTGTACAAAAAGGGGGATCATTCTTCCCCATCTTATTTTCAGTTTTGGGACCTTTACTGACTAGATTAATATAATAAAGAGAGTGGTAGTGATTGCGCACGAGGTGTATGCTTCACTGCAAAGTTCAAAGAGTCCAGACACGGTTCTAGAACCCCGTAAAAGTCACCTGATGAGAAAAGGATCTTATACCAAGAGGCTCTGCAGAAATTTCTTCATGAGTACGAAGATTACAAGAATCCGACAGAGATCCCAGTGGTTATTAGACAGCGCGAGCAACGATGAACATGGCGACATAGGACCTGAGGCCGACGTTAGAGATGACCAACCAAAGAATAACGGAAGGCAACACATCGAGCATGTATTAAAAAGCAGTTTCCCACATACATTGAGGAATAAAGGCGTAAGTCTTTATAATCTATTGAGTGAGGACCCCATCATAGAGTGGACCGATACAGACGAGGTCATTGTTGAAGCAACAAGGGTACGGGGCTAGAATATCGTCGACATTGTCCATGATCTGGTGAAAAAGTGGGACAGGCCCTCACCATCAGGAGGGAAACATATTAAAGCAAGACTACAACAAATAAATGTCCCCAAAACATTGATAGGAAATCTGAATAGGTTAAAAGACTTGGAGCAAGTCTCGAATTGCCACAACTGAGTACGCCATCACCCCCAACGGTAGCATCTCTGAAGAGGAGAAAGAAGAGACCAAACAAAAATGGCCAACCCTATCCATGGTTCTCTAAAATACGCAAATGGCTAACATATTAAGAAAACGCTATTATGATATTTCTAACCCATCCTCCTATGCGGTGTTGATAGACTGTACAGAGGTGTTTACAATGATGGAGTAAGGAAAAAAGATGTTGAGAGGTTTTTGCGGGAGCAGGATGCTTATACACTTCATAAGCCGGTGAGAAAAAGATTTAAAACAGTCAGGACAACAGCGGCATCGATTGACTCTACACTATTTGGCAACCGGATTTAACAGACATGCAAAGATATTCAGTATATAACGATGGTTACGGCTACATCCTATTCATAATAGATGTATTCTCTAGATATCTGTGGCTAATTCCTCTGAAAAATAAATCGCCTGAAACAGTTGCTAAAGCCACCAAAACGCTGATCTTGAAAGAAAACAGGGTTCCAGGCTATTTTTCTACGGATTTGGGAAAAGAATTTATAGGCTGAGCTTTTCAGAACATGTTGGCAGAGTTTAGTATCAGTTACTACACTAGCAGTTCTATACATAAGGCCTCTTTAGCTGAAAGAGTTCAACGTACCATAAAGGAACGCATGCATCGCTATTTTACACATAAAAACACATACAGATATATAAACATTCTGGAATTATTGGCCTCGTCATACAGCCATTAACACCATCGCGAGATTGGGATAACACCTAACTAGGTTTTAGAAAGAGGTACGCACGCAGTGTGAAGTGAGAAGAGATATTCGTAGAGCACCGCCACACTCTACGCGTATGAAAATCAATGATTATGTAAGGCTATCGCGTTCGGGAAATAAATTCGCGATGGGATTTCAGCAAGTATGGACACGTGAGATTTTTTAACGTAGTGTTATGAGACCTAAAGGCGAGATAATGCTGTATTTCGTTGAAGATTTGAATGTGCAAGAAATTGCAGGAGGCTTTTACCACAAGGAGTTGCAGAAATTGACATTTAATTTAGGAAAAAATGCGTTTAAAATTGAAAAAATTTTAGGCAGCAAAGGTTCAAGAAAGAGAAAAGTGTACCTCGTGAAATGGCTAGGGTACCCAGAAAGCTTCAACACCTATATAAAAGCTGATGGAATAATGAAGCTTAAATAGTATGCAACATGGCGCCTAACCACTTCTATGACATTCGTATGAGTGGGGATATGCGAAATTCAGCTATCCACCAGCTTCTTAAATATTGATTATAAAGAACCCGTTTTCACAGTTCTTAGAGATCGTGAGGAGTGTGAAAAGGCAGGGGTAATTAGGGATGAAACCATGCGTGCCGCCCGGATTGGGGAGTTGGGGAGGCCCTGTATTACAAAACAGTAGTAACACTAGGGCTGGGTCGTTATGGTGCGGCTGAGGATGTTGTGAGAGACTTAAACGTAAGTTAAAAAACTCAAATCTTACGGCTGATTTAGTATACGAAATCATAAACAAAGAAACCCCTGCACATGCTCTGACCCTAAAATCACAGGATAATAGAAATATTAAAGACAAAGGATTGTTCTAAACTATAACGAAGGGCCGATATGGAGCAGCGTTCCAAAGATATGTCTTTCACGAGGCACAACATGACTTGTCCAGCTTAATGTATTAGTTGAAATTGAAGAAATTGGATGAAAGCTACCCATCCCCAGACATGTGCTATATTTACAGCAATATCGTGGAGCATCAATTTGTTGGGGATACTCAGGCGCGTCTGGTGCGCATTGCACATATTCCTAACCATAGAGGGAAGAACTTGAGCATTACATATGACAAGCCCCATTATGTGAATGTTGCGACTAATCTATTAACCAATGTAGTGAATATGCTTTTATTCATTATTATAAACTTATTTACTTTACTTTCTACTCTTTATTCCATTTTTCTTCTACCATTAATCATTCTCCGAACACTCGTTTTCCCAATACTGTATAAATGCGTTATAATGTGTGGTAGCCGGCCGAGCTAGCAGAAAACCGTTACGACAGGACAAAGGGGGAAGGGGTTAATTACATTCGTCATTACACTTTTTAATACTTTATTCAGTCGAAAATGATTTAGATAAATGGGGGAATGCGAATGGGAATTCATTATAATATTTTAGTCGGAGAGTAATACGAAAGAATATTCCTACTTTAAACTACATTGTCACACACAGGAAACGCCCTGCCCAGCTCTCGCTGTCCGAATGACTGGCGCATTTTTGGTTAGTCTATTCTCTCGAGCCTATGTTCAGGCGTGCCAACTATTCCAATTTTACTATAATTTCAATTTAAATACAATAAACAAACATTATTTAGATTCTTAATTAGACATTAAAATAAACAAACATAATTTATCGTAATTACATTTATTATTAAACATTATAATCTTTATTAAACAAAAATTAATATTCTTAATTTAGACATTACTACACCAATATCTCTCTATATATAAAAACGATTGAGGGAAAAAATTTCCCATTCGGTGATGGGAGCTTAACAGTGAAGCTGCACTTTCGTCGCACTCAGTTATAATGAACCGAAGGCCTTTCACAGTCTATCGAAGGGTGAGATATCAGCGTGGGAGTGGGCTTGGATCCATTTTTTCAACCATACTATGCACGGCTGTCCCACTGTTGAAGAGGGGCGCCAGATACCTAGGGAGGAAAACGTTACAATCAGGTTTTAACGCGGTAGAATACATAATGGGTGGAGCTAAACCTAAAGAAATTCTAAAAAAACATTTACAACGTACACGGGACGAAATCATCAACGATGCAAAGAGAAAAATGCGTGGTGTCGAGAAGAAAAGGGCTGTCCGGAAGAAGGGGTTACCAACACGTGGCGTTAAACGTAAAAAGACATCAAAGAAGAAGAGGTGTTCTAAGCGAATGAAACGTATGGTTGATCATTTTTTTAACTGATATAAGCTAAGGACATTGCTCTCACGAATTATAGGCTGATTACTACTTGTCGAGAAAGGTGGCACTATTTCTGACTCGTCATGGCACGCTTCATCCATCCAAGTAGCTCACAATGTTGTAAATTGGAGCTGTCCCTCTTTGATATGTCCCCAACACAAGTTTCTATTGAGCACAGTGACTTTATTACAATTAACCCATTAAACACAATTAGTTCCCCGAGTGCCCTATAGAATTCGTGATACCCAGCTCAGGCCCTTACTTTTTTGATCCAAGCTGCATGCACATGTACGCTAAGCTACGTATAGCCCATTTAGATGGAACGGACTGCGATGATGAATATGTTGTATTTCCCGAAACAAACTTTCTGCACTCCATATTCAGCCAGTATGATGTATATTTAAATCAGGTCAACATCTCTGCAGGAACGGGTTATTATCACCTACGAGCCTATCTGGAAAATGTCCTCAACTTTTCAAAAGAAGCGAAGGATATCTTTTCAATGCCGAGAGCTATTATCAGCCTAAAAACGAAAGTAGTATAGAGGACAAATTTACAAATTCTAAAAAGAAGATATACGAATGTTTTAAACGCCTGCATACAGACTTCACATTCCAGGATAAACTGCTTATGAATGGGGTGGGTATGAAATTAAAGCTCACCCGCACGAATCGTAGATCTGCATAAATGTGGGACCTGATCAAAAAGAGGGCGAAAAACCAGTTGTGATTCACATTATGGAAACATATCTGCGCATCCGGCGAGTGAAATTATGTTTGTCAAAATATGTAGAAATTTAAAAACAATTATTACACGCAACAGTAAAATACCCAATTAACTGAGTACAGATCAAACTATACACAGTGTCCGCAGGGTTGGCCTCGAAGCAGCTAGAAAACGTGGGAGTTACACGTGGGAGTTCTACCTAAAAGGTTATTAATTGGAATGCAGGATCAAGCTTCGACGAATGGAAAATATAAAAAGAATGCCTTTAAATTCGAGAATTTCGGCCTTAAAAATATAACTATTCGTCAATGGCGTTGCGTTGGGCGGGTCTTTGGATACGAACTACTCATCAGACCCTATGTTCCCACTTTGCGCGAGAGCTTATAGTAATCTGGCCCATATTTGCAGGTGCTTGTGATGAGCTCGGGATTGGGGTAACGCAGAAAGGATTCATCGATCAATTTAACCTTTACCCGTTTGATATCACACCCGACTTATCTGCTAGTGTAAATACACAATTAAGTCCACAACAAAGTGGGAACATCTCAGTCAGATTGGAATTCGCCAACCCGATAGACTCGCCTATTAGTGTACTTGTATACCTCGAGTCACAAGCCCTAATTGAGGTTGACCGCTTTAGGAACGTAGTCACTGACTTTTAAAATGGACGCGAATACACTTCAGAAAGTAATGAATAGTGACCGACTCACACGCTCCAAATTTATCAGTGTGTTTGCGAAGAATGAAACATTGAAATTATCAACTACGAGAAAATGCTGGGGAATTATTGTCAACACGGACATTGTTGGTGGCGAAGGGATTCATTGGCTTGCAATATACTTTAAAAATAGGGAAAAATGTATTATTTTAATTCACTGGGGACTCATCCCTGGCGTGACCCTATTATTGTAAAATTTCTCGAACAGTTTTATATCCCAGAAATTATCTGGAATCCCCACCAATTACAAGGATATTTTAGTAATACTTGCGAGATGTATTGTCTTTCATTTCTCCTGCACATGTCACGTGGAAAGGGATTTATAAATTTTAAAAAATTATTCGATTTGTGCGACACTAAGCTGAATGATGAATTCGTATGCGTGCAGATAAAAAAGGTTCCCATTTGTGCGCACTCGATGTATTGTGTAAAGTTTTACGCCTATATATATATATATATACAGGGTGTCCCATAAGTCCGGCATCATAGGAGAAATTCATATTTTTATATTTCTACAAACCATAATTTATGCTCGGGATGCCAATTTCCTGTCCATCATTCTGTTCAGTGACGAGGCTGTTTTTTATGGAAATGGTGAGGTAAATCGACAGAACACCCGCTACTGGTCTCAAAACAACCCTCACTGGTATACCTCTTCAAAGGAACAAGGTGCATCTCGGGTGATGGTATGGTGTGGCATTTGGAAGGATCGCATCATAGGCCCCCTCTTTTTCGATGAACATGTCACTGGAGGCACCTACCTACGTATGCTCAAGGAAGCATTTCCCAGTGTCTTGAACGAAGGAAATTTCCCAACATGGTTCCAGCAAGACGGCGCTCCTGCACATTACAGCACCCAAGTAAAGGAATACCTGTACCAACAATTCCATGGTTATTGGATAGGACGTCGAGTGCCTGTGGAATGGCCAGCTAGAAGCCCGGATCTCACGCCACTAGATTTTTATCTCTGGGGCCACTTGAAAGCGCTGGTATACGCAGAGAAACTTAGGAGTGTTGAACATTTGCGGCAGCGCATTATTGGGGCATGTAACACCATTACTCCTGACATCATTCACCGTGTGCTTGCTGACTGGGTATCACGTCTGAATTTGTGTATTGAAAACAATGGTGGACATATTGAGCACTTTCTGTAAATAAAAGCTTTTGTTTTGCCTTTTTTTATTATTTTTCCTATGATGCCGACTTATGGGACACCCTATATATATATATATATATATATATATATATATATATATAACTGTAACTATATTGTGTAAAATATAAGATGTCCCCAATAATGTTAGTCTTGTGCTCTGTAGCTTATTTATTGGATGCTAATTCTCTAACTAATTTAAGCTGAATCGTACTAATTTATAAAACATGATTTCTATCATTTAATAAATTGATGAAAATACAGGGTCTTGTTCTTAACCAAACGAAAAATAGCTTACATTAGTTCCCGACGATATGGCAATCGTTGGACCGGATGTGAGCCAATACTTTGACCTCCGTATTCAGGTCACTGGGTTCACTGCGCTGTGAAACCTCCATATCACCGTCGGCTATTTGCTTTTCTTCAAAGCTGTCACGAAAAGTAGCTATAACACGTGTCAGTTCATCGTCGGACGTATAAGGAGAAAGGAAATTAACTTGTTTAGTTTATACATTTTTCTGACTGTTTTTTATTTAAAATCCTTATTTTTTCATAAATCGAGTTGTATTCAGAAAGCCTAGCTCAGTACTAATGTAAACTAATCTATAATAAAAAATTGAGGATACCTGCTATTTTAATGAAACATTTTACAACAAAATGTGATGAGTAGAAAATGTATTATTACATCCACACCATATATATATATATATATATATATATATATATATAGAGAGAGAGAGAGAGAGAGAGAGAGAGAGAGAGAGAGTTACAAGGAGTTACAATAAGAGAAAATGCAAGATAGGGTACCCGGATCAAATAATAAACACAAAGCAACTAGCCTAACTGGGCTCAAAAGGAAGATTAGCTGGGCTACTAAGCCCCGTCGCAGAGTCTCGAACCCCTGTGCAGATATCCTTTCACTTCGTTATTATGGCTTTTTATAAATTAACTAACACTTGCAAGGCTTAAACACTGAATGATACGATGTATATAGCCCGAGAATGAATCACAAGTTAAATTATTACGTAATTACTCACATCTCAATGGCCTGTTCATCCGCTGGTTCTTTCCCGCCGTCACAAATTTCTGCAACGTTTTGTGTGGAGAGAAGGATGTCTCCATCGGCCGCTACGAAAAGATGGAGCGTAGTCAATGCAGAGAGGTCCCCGTCTTGAAACAATTGCGAGGAACAGTAAAGCTGATGTGTCTGACTGGAAGTGTCCATGATGAGAGAATGTGTAGTTACTCGTTGATAAATCACTGTTGTGGATCCAGCTGAAAATGTTCCATTTTCATACCTGATCCCGATTGGCCCCACCCCCAATATTCGATTCACGAGTTTCCTGTTGGCTGTCAGAAAATTTGGGTGTGGCTGTAACGTGAGGTGTTCCACCAACTAGTGACCATGGATTCGTTCTCATGCCCACCCATTGGGTTGTAATTGGACGAGCAGCGAATTCTGGGGGACGGGTCTTTGCCAAATATAACTTATTCATTCGATAGGTTATTTTGTTTTAAATATCATATTAACGTTTTTTATGTTATAGTCTAAGGATAAAATTGTATATTAAAGATAAGTTTGCATTGTAACAAAATAATTTGCCAAAAGAGGAAAAATGAAATAGTTACCCCTAATTTAATTTCTATTTTGTTTTAAAAATCATATTAATGCTTTTTATATTATAGTTTAAGGATAAAATTGTATATTATGGTGAAAATTTATTTTGGCATTAAACTTAGTTTATCTTATTCGATTTTTGTTTAAAAGATCGGCCACCAAACGTCAAATTGGCCTCGCGGTGTTCCACCATGAGAAGCTTAATAGAAAAACTATTAGCGTTGTCCTTTTTTGAGACCTTGTCGGTCTACTCTCTGGCCTCATAAACGTGTTTGTTTATGCTTAATAGCTCTGTCTATTGGGTCGTATTTAAAGACCTTTCTCTCTATCAGGAGCTGGTAAGTAAAAGCCGTGAGTAAGGTGGGTTTGGTTAGGTGATAGTAAGCTATACTTAGACGATTGGTGGTTGTGGTGCTGGTTGTGGCGTTGTAGTTTTTTTTGTGTGGTGGTTATGCTGGTATATATTTTGCTATTGGGGTTTTACATGCATCTGTTTATATACGTTGTGTGTGTGTGTGTGTGTGTGTGTGTGTGTGTGTGTAATAACAGGGTATCTATGGGCGTATATATAGTCAGGGAGTGTATGTGCGTTTGTGCGCGCTTTTAATTCGTTCGAAGGTTATTAATATATACAAGCCATTTATGCCTTCTAAGTCTTCTATGCCAACTGGCTGATTAAGCCAACTGGCAGATTTCGAGTTCTAAGCCAAGTGATGCTACCCTGAGCTCCCATTATACACCTGGATCTTCTAGGTGTAGGATGGTCTCTACCTCTCTCTCCTCCTCACTTCCTCTCTTAAGTTAGGTATACCTCTTTCGGGGGTGAGGCCTTCCCAACTTCTCCCCCAAAGAGGTTAGGTGGAATCCCCTATCTTGCTGGGGGAATTTCCTCCTTTGGCGGGGCACCTTGCAACAAGGGGGTGGGATGGGTGGCACCTTGGAACATTTGATCAACATTGCAATTGCTCTGCACTCTATCTTTTTGCGGCCATCCTTCTAGCATTCTACTAACACATATCAACACAATTGGGTATCTGCTCTTCCAGCTTTCTGAAGAACAAAGAACGTGTGTTTGAAGATTAGAAAAGGCCGAAAAGAAACTCATTAATGCTAATTATTCCTTAGTCTTTGATGAAACATATATATATATATATATATATATATATATATATATATATATATATATATATATATATGGGAAATACACTTGTTATTAGGGAACCTCAGTCGATAAAGAAAAGCAGGACTAAGGCACATACGGCAAACATTTATTCATTAAAGGCCACACATTTCGAAAACACAGTTTCCATCTTCAGTGGCTAAAAGTTTGAAAAAATAAATAAATAATAAACTGTGAACTGATATAATATAAACGAAGAACATAATAACAGAGGAAACTATTAGCAAAGGAAAGACCAAGAGGAAAGTTTATAGCAATCCTCTTCACCTGTGCGTGCAGCTTATCGCTAAACACGAAAATGGAATCCCTAACAGCCCCTCTTAGAAAATGTTTAAAAAGTCTGTTTGTGTAATAGCTTCCTTTGTTTTGAAATGGATTCGCGAGTGCTTTTCAGTTTTTCGACTGATTTTTTGTACCTTTCTTACATTAAAAAATCTTTACTCAGAAAGGAATAAAAGTTAAAGAGTTTTAAATTTTTTAGATATTTCATATGACATTAATATATGCACAGTACTCTCATCTGAATATGCCTTTGGAAGCATGGAGCCTTTTTAGGCAAAATTAATGGAGTTTAGTTCATTTATTGCATAAAAATAGTGAAAGTGGCAAGTAATAGTAATAGTGATAACAAAAACTAATAATAATAGCAATAATAGTAATAATAAATACAATATGAAGTTTACAAAATGTTACATAATTTTCAATTAAATGAATTATTGCATATTTAGTAGAAAATAAATGCTTCTTGATAAAAACAAATATGAAAAAGAATAGATTACGCTATCATTCTTTTTTCTTATTTTTTACTTTTTATAGATAAAAATCATGCTTCACTATTCCTGAATTTCCTGAAACAAAAACATCCAATATTATGTTTACAATGAAGTTCGAAAAAGATAAAAAAAATAGCATTTTTAAATATGTGTGTTCTCGTGTTCCACTTAGAAAATCATTCCACCGAGAAATTGAGCTTTTAAGACAATTTTTTATAATTAACCTTTAACCAGCGTTTGAATTTGTTACACTTGCAAACATGTTTATATTAAGATTGTACCAGCATAATGTGCCAGTACCGTGTGTCCCAAAATTAGATGTTTCCTTAAAGTTACTCTTCGTGGGTACATCAAGTTTCAAATTGGTTTCTGGATTACAAATACTCCTTGAATATTCTTACTCACAAAGTAATTTTAAATATATTTTTTTCAATATATTTTACTTAATATTAACTCCATAGGAAACCACTTTAGATTAAAAGAAAGCTACCAAAGTTTATTAAGGCTTCCCTTGTTTATAAATATACATGCGCTGACTGCAGTAAAGGACAAACAGTCTTGCAATTAAAACAAAGGGTTGACAAATATATAAACATCTTCCACAGAACCAACCAACCACTATCCAAACTAGAACATTCAGCCATACATATTCACTCGCGCACACACACACACACACACACATATATATATATATATATATATATATATATATATATATATATATACAGATATACAGGGTGTTTCATAGCATGTGGGACGCACTTTCAGGATAGATTCAGAACCTGAAAACAATGAAAAGTTTATATAAACATATGCCCGAAATCGCTTTGTTTCCGAGTTACAGCCCGTTTTGTGTTCCAGCAATTCTTTCCGCAAACAGTTTACAGACACTGCTTGCCGACAATGTTTGTGAGTGTATACGAGACTTATTTCATGTATGGCCTTGCCGATTGTAATGTTTCGTACACTCTATAACATGTCTCAGTATCGTTGAGTGTAGAGCCATCAGTCAGTCAGAGGTGCATCGCGGTGTTTCACTGTTCGTATTGGTAACTTCTAACCGTGAATAAGTGCAATCCAGTAATAAAAAACCTTAAGAGTTTTTGTGCTATTCAGTGATGGTGTGCATTTGAAGTGAGAATGGAGGCTTATTCAAACAGAGAAATGGCAGACATGCATCTCATGTATGGACTTGCCGAGTGTAATGCGGCCGCAGCAAGACGTCTGTATGCGGAAAGGTTTCCGAATCGCCGTTTGCCAGATAAGACCTTTCAGAGAATAGACGAGCGTCTTGGTGATACGGATCATTCAACAAGCGAGTTTCAGATGGTGGTAGACCAATCAGGGCCAGAACTGTTGAGTTGGAGGAACAGGTCCTGAATTGCGTGGAGGAACATCCTGGTGTCAGAACCCGAAGGATAGCAACAGTAGAGAGTGTAAGATACACAACTGTGTGGAGAATTTTACGGGAACAACAGCTTTACCCATATCACATTCATAGAGTATAAGGCCTTACTGAAGCTGATTTCCCACTATGAGAGGCTTTTTGTGCTTGGTTCCTTCAACAGTGTGCTCGCGATCCTCTTTTTCTATCTCCGTGTTGTTTTCTGATGAGGCTGCCTTCACAAGAAATGGCGTGATCAATTTTCACAACACTCATCACTGGGCCGAAGAGAATCTGCATGCCATCATCCAGTCAAGGCACCAACAACAATTTAGTATCAATGTATGGGCAGGACTTATTGCCGACAACTTAATCGGTCCTTTTGTTTTGCCTGGAAGATTAACAGGAGAATCCTATTCCAATTTTTTAAGGAATGATTTAAGCGATTTACAAGATGAAGTTCCTCTTGGTGTCCGACGTCGTATGTGGTTTATGCAGTGGCGGATTATCATTGAGGCTATTGAGGCTGAAGCCTCAGGCTCCCATGCTTGAGGCCACCCCAATCAACTAAGTTTCGATGATATAATTCGAGATTTCGCAAACTTCTTTGAATAAATATGACAGAGTACACAAATTGACAAATTCCCTGTTTTATTTTGTTTTATAGACCCTAAAGTAAACTTTGTTTAATAGTGTTTTGTCTTGGCAAACCACAAAATACACTGTGTTAAGGTTCTTTTAAGTTTGTTTCTCAATTTGCCTGAGCACCGTACATATAATTCGTGTAAATGTACTATGTACTGTACTAGTGATGTGGGTCACATCCGCATCCGCGGAACATCCGCACATTTTCTCGCATCCGCACCCGCATCCGCACTTTGGACTGCGGATGTGGACCGTTGAGATAAAATGTCATTAATAAGCGGAAATTATCAAATTCTACTATATTAATAGAACTAGTTCATTGTGCACAAAAGTGATGCAAGCGACAAGACGAGAGGCTGTTCTTGTATGAAGTTACTCTCTTGCAACCTACTTAGATCCACGTTACAAAGCTAAGTTATTTTCACCTAGTACATTAGAACGAGTTAAATCATCACTTGGCAAAGCAGTTGAAGAGCTTCAATCTCTTGAATCTGTCGCTTCGCCACCCACCAAAAGAATAAAAGTTTCAGTGACAGAACCAACACCTTCAACAAGCAAATCTATCACAGAATCTGTCTCTCAGTTTCTTGAGTCAAGCAGCAATGACGAGACCTACGCGATGTCAAAAGATGTAGTAAAAATGATCGAGACCTATCACCAAGAAAAACGCCTGGCTGCATGTGACAATCCTATTAGTTGGTGGAAAAATACGCAGAATATCTATCCATACTTGAGTAAACTTGCAAGGAAACATTTAGCCTGTCCTCCAACAAACGTACCAAGCGAGAGATTATTTAGCAGTGCTGGATTAATATATGATGAAAAGAGAAACAGACTGGCAGCAGAAAAGGCAGAAAAATTAATGTTCCTTAAGCATAACCTTCCTATAATTAAGTTTGAACATTAAACGATGAACATCTTAGTTTACTTTATTTTAATTACTCATTTATAAATATGCCTAATAAAACTTTAAACTTAATATAAATAGTTATCAAGCTAATTAAAGATCTCTTTCTATAAGGGTGGAGGTTGGGGAAAGAGGTCGGTGGGGTGCATTTGAGTTGGGTTCACGTCCCGCATCCTGGTAACACAATTATGGTTTCTAATTGTGGCTGAAACTCAACAAAATATAACGAATTTATTTGCAGACGAATTCACTAATTGATTTCTATATTAGTTAGATGCTTGATATTATTTTATATGTTCAGAGAAAAGTACAGCAATTATTGTACAATTAATCAATTATACTACATTATAGCTACAGCTCTCTCTATATAATAACTTATTATATACGTTAAACACAACAAATCTCGAATATATCCTAAAAAATAACGAAAATGTAGACATCCGCATCCGCATCCGCGGATGTTGAAATCAAACATCCTCATCTGCATCCGCGGATGTGAAAAAAATGACATCCGCTACATCACTATACTGTACATGCACATGTATTGTTAATAAAAAGCTATAGAAAAGGGCCCCCATATTCTTCATTGTCCCCGGGGTGACTTAATCCGCCTCTGGGTTTATGCACGACGGCGATCCGCCTCATTTTAATCGAGTAGCCAGAGACTATTTGGATGACCATTTCCCTGATAAATGGATAGGCCATGGAGGACCCATTGCGTGGCCTGCTCGCTCCCAGGACCAGAACCCAATGACAACGTTGAAATGCTTCGCCAACGTGTAGAACAAGGATACCAGAAAATCCGAGCAATACCTTGAATGTTTGAACGCGTCAGGCAGTCTATGATGAGGCGTGTTCAGGCGTATATTCAAGCGCAAGACGGTCATTTTGAGCACTTCCTTTAAAAGTAAGGCGGATACTTGCCGGAACACATAACGGGCTGTAACTCGGAAACAAAGCGATTTCGGGCATACTTTATATAAGCTTTTTTCATTGTTTTCAGGTCCTGAATCCATCCTGAAAGTGCGTCCCACATGTTATGAAACACCTTCATAGAAGGAGTTCATTTTAAAACTTTATTTGCATCTTACAGATAAAAGGTGCACGACGTCTACAAATTCTTAAAAAATACTTAATGGTCCTAAGCACTCTGTATTGACATCCACTTCCCATTTATCTCAGTATTTTTTACATGTCTGCGTCCACCCGTTTGCAGAAACCCATGCGATGTCCTTCCCGTCTTTCAGATTACCGTTCATTTATTGACCTCTCGACTTTCTCTATTTTACCAGAGTATCTTTCCGTCCTCTTCATACTACTTGTTCATTCATCAACTTTCGTAAATGCTCTCTTACTTCTTAAATCCTCTCTTAGCATTCCTCTTCTTCTACAACTCAATGTATTCACTTTCTCTTCCATCAATGCCAAAGTGAATAGGCGGAATTCCTTTACACAATAACTTATTTCACAGCCCTCCAATGGTTTTGTTGTCCAAAATATTTTATCACTTATGTAGTAATTTTGCACGCTGATTCCGAAAATAATATTAATTTTTCGCCATCATGTACAGATTTTTCACAAAATGTCATATTTCATATTACATATGTAAGTAATTTTCATTAAAATTGACTCGATTAAATTTTGATTAAAAACTACTGCCTATAAATGCCTCCCGATCAGAAGTGACGTCATAGCGTCTTCAAAAACATTCGAGAAACGCACCGCTAGTATATAAGTGATTGACAAGCCACGAGATGAGTCAGTCTGTCTA
>JAJOZX010004473.1:67500-102500 GCA_023014485.1 Bathynomus jamesi
TGCTTCGCAAATTCGCCCACGGCGAGGGCACCTTCGCAGAGTACCGAGATGAAGACAAAACTATTCTTTTTAATAGCTTAAGGATGAGAGCTTTGCATTTGCTTTAAGCCCATTCTCCCTCTCCCCCAAGCCCCCTCACCTCCCTCTGTGCAACTTGGGGCTAACCCTCACCCTTGGTTGCATAACCCCCTCCCCATTACCCCCACCCCCTTTTTTGCATAACCCCCTCCCCCCATTACCCCCTCCCCTTTGTTTTGTAAATGGTTGAAACATTGTGGTTCATTTTTTTTATTTAAACAAGAAATGGATGGAAACAGGAAATAGAAGGAATTGTAGGTGTTTTTTTAATAGTTTAAGGATATATATATATATATATTATGTCGGGTGGCCCAAAAAAAACGCCTTGAGATTTGAACATCAATAACTTCAAAAATTTGCAGTTCACACTTCCAAAATTTACGTAACTTTTACCTCAATCTATTGATAAGCCAGCAAAAAAATTTCAGACCTCCACATAAAATACTTTTTCCACAGCTGAGGGAACAATGAGGTATGGTGAAAAAAAACGAATATCCTAAATCCTAAATGTGTATAGCTGTACCTGGCAACTATTCTAAGATTTGTAGTAGTTTCCTTAGCCTATGGATAATCTGTTAATCTCTGAAAAACGTCAGATGATATAGGGTATGCTCATCTTAAATACTGTTTTTTAAACTTGCCCTTCAAATTATGGTTCTAACTAACGGTGAAAAAGCGGTGACTGAAAAGTGTTTCTTGGAAAAAACATGGACTGGGGCATGAATTTTGAGGGAATTTCCAGGAATAACTTGTAATGTTATGGCTGTGAATAGAATAATTAAAAAACTTAAAGCAACCGGTTCGACGGCACGGAAGCGTGGAAGTGGTCGGCCTAAAACAGTTTACACTCAAGACAATATAGCAATGATCGAAATGATGAGCCTATCTCAAGAAGATCGACCTGCGTCACACTGCTCTCAGAGGAAAATTGCAAGAAATTTAGGTATCAATCGAAGTTCCATACAAAGAATGCAGAGAACGGTAGGACTTAAAGCATTTAAAAGGATCTGTGTTTCAAGACGTGACAGCAATGTAAGAGCTAAAAGAAAAATTCGCTGTAGAAAAGTGCTTGATAGATTTTCATCCAATGATGTTAAAAAATAGTTTTTACAGATGAAAAAGATTTCACCATCGAGATTGCTCGAAACTCCCTGACCGATGTTGTTCATGGTCGGCGTAAGAAAGACATCCCTCCATCGAGACTTTACCACCAGACAAGTCGGTTTTCCAAACAAATCATGGTATTAGCGGTGCATCGTGGAATGGGAAGACGAAAATTCGTTTAATTTCAGAAAATAAAAAATTAATTCAGAAACCTACGTAAATCTCTTAGAGGAGAATCTTTTGCCTGATTGTCGGCGTCTGTATTATGGAAACGATTTCATACTTCAAGAAGACGGTGCTACAGCTCATACTACCAAGTTCACACAGGATTATCTACGACAAAATGTAGTCAACTTCATTGGAAAAAACGACTGGCCCCCGCAATCACTTGATTACAATCCCATGGATTATTGCATATGGAGCACTCTAGCAGAGAAGATTTATGAAGGCCAAACAGAAAAGTTTACAGAAATGCAATTAAAGAGAAAAGTACTCGAATGTTGGAACAAAATAACATTAGCAGAAATCAGAAAATGTATCATGTCGTGGAAAAAAAGGTTAAGATTAGTTTGTAAGCAGGACGGCGGACATATTGATCATATTTGTTGACAAGATGTGAATAATAAAATTTTTTCAGTTTATGATATTCGTTTTTTTTCACCATACCTCATTGTTCCCTCAGCTGTGGAAAAAGTATTTTATGTAGAGGTCTGAAATTTTTATGATGGCTTATTAATAGATTGAGATAAAAGTTTGTAGATTCTGTAAGTGTGAACTGCATATTTCTGAAGTTATTGATGTTCAAATCTCAAGGCGTTTTTTTTTGGGCCACCCGATATATATATATATTTTCTCGGACGAAATTTATCATAGTTCATTCGACAAGGTTTTTCGATAACTGTATTTGTAGCAACATTTTTTAACTCCAAATTTTATATGGAAAATAAATTTCTCTCTGATCAGGTTTTCATGTTTTCGAGATGAAATTACGAGCTATAAATTTTTTTATCACAATTTGTCATTTCAAGTTAAAATTTATTTTAACTTCGAAATCTGGTGAGAATTTTTTGCATTATCCAAAATCATGCGTTTTTATGCATAATATTCTGTGTATATATATATATATATATATATATATATATATATATATATATATATACATATATATATATATATATACTGTATACACACAGTAACTTCCTTTGCGGATGACACAAAGATCAGTAGAAAAATAAGAAACCCAGAAGATATAGGATCTCTACAAACCGACATAAACAGAATCTACAAGTGGACGGAAGACAACAATATGAAGTTCAACACTGAGAAATTTCAGCTGTTACGGTACGGAAAAAGAGAAGACCTAAAATCCATGGAATATTATACCCAGATGGACAGGAAATTCAGTGAAATTCCAGAGCAAAAGATTTAGAGGTGGTAATGACAGATGATGCGAAATTTTAAACAAAAAATAAGATAGCAGTAAACAGAGCAAAGAGAATAACGGGACAGATATTGAGAACCTTTAAACGAAGGGATAGGAATGTAATGATTCCTCTACTGAAAACCCTGATCATACCCAAATTGGAATACTCTCGGTCCTAACATCCCCATATAAAAAAGAAGACATTAGACAGCTGGAAGGGATCCAGAGAAGCTTCACAGCTAAGATCACGGGTGCAAAGCACTAAATTACTGGGAAGGGTCACGCGAACTAAACCTATATTCACTGGAAAGGAGACGAGAGAGATAGACCATTATTTACACTTGGAAAATAATGGAGAAACTAGTCCCTAATCTTACTCTCAACTCTGTAACTCCCCAAACAACAGTGGAAAGTAGAAGCGGTAGACTGTGTCGTACTACCAAATTGAAGGCGAGACAGGGAACATCCTTATTCCTGAAAGAAAATAGTTTTGTGGTGAGAGGACCAAAACTGTTTAATCGGCTGCCCAAAGACCTAAGAAACACGAAGGGAGTTGCAGTGGACATCTTCAAAAGAAGACGACGCCTGGCTCAGAACAATTCCCGATGAGGCGGGCGTACCTGGCTATGTGAGGTGGAGAGCACAAGAAACCAACTCACTACTTCACCAGGCCAACTCGAGAGGAGGGGTGACAAGCTTCACCTTCCCGAAATGAGGAATCATCGCGCAGAACCTTTGTAAGGTTGTAAGGTAAGGTAAGTATATATAATATATATATATATATATATATATATATATATATATATATATATATGATGAATAAAACCACGAAGGGAAAAGAAACACAAAGTGGTGCTCAAGCGCTTTCGTCTAATGACATCCTCAGGAACATTTCCTCAAGAAATATTTTTCACGTGTCACTTTCGTGAAATAATTTTCATATATATATATATATATATATATATTATGCACTAAAATCACAAAATAACACGTGACCTTATTAATAAGCAAACAACCACAGGGAAAAGGAAACACAAAGTCCGAGCGCTTTCGTGATATATTCACATTATCAAGGAGGAACATTATCTGTTCCTCCTTGATAATGTGAATATATCACGAAAGCGCTCGGACTTTGTGTTTCCTTTTCCCTGTGGTTGTTTGCTATATATATATATATATATATATATATATATTATATATATACAGGGTCTGTCAAAAAAAAACTAAGCCAATTTGAAATCTCTATAAAATGCACAATTTGATAGAGATTTCAAATATTTTTTTACACTAAATAAATAAAGGCTCATAAATAATCTGTGATAATTTTATAACTTTATTTTAAATATTTTAGGAGTTATGCGGTTATTCTACAGATTGCGAAAATTTCAGTTTTTCTCATTATGTAATATCTTCTTTTTTCTCTTTTTCAGAATTTGTTTAGATTTAAAAATTTTCGTGAATACCTCTAAATATGTCATTCTCACATGAAGATAAAATAATTATAAAGCATTATGGAGTTGAAAAAGGTTATAGTGCAAGGAAATTACTTTTTGAATTCGATTATAAAGGATGGACTAGATCAGGTTTAGATTACTTATTGAGAACTATCGATGAAACAGGAAGCATTGAAAGGAAGCTTGGTAGTGGGCGACCAAAATCAGTTAGAGTAGATGAAAATATTCAGAAAGAGGATCGACCTGGTAGCCACATGACACCTGCTCAAATATCAAAAGAACTAGAAATATCAGAATCAAGCGTAAGAAGGATTATTAAATCTGATCTGCAATTTAAACCATTTAAAAGAGTGCATGGACAAAAATTGTCAGAAGTAAACTGTCAGAAAAGAGTTGAGAAATCCAAACGTATTTTACGTATAATAACTGAAGATAAACTTTCCAAGACATTTTTACGGATGAAAACGTTTTACGGTAGAGCCACCAAGAAACTCACAGAATGACTGGGTTTATTCTGATGTTGCGAAGAAAAATGAAATCCAAGATGAAAGACTGTACGCAACAAGGAGTCACTTTTCTTCTAGCGTCATGGTTTCTGTTGGAGTGTCGAAGTTGGGAAAAACTTCAATATTTTTTATTGAGCCAGGAGTGAAAATTAATGCTCAATATTATTCAAATACCCTGCTTGAGAAATGCTTCCAGAAATGAGAAACTTGGCTAGTCAAGGTTACTTTATTTTTCAACAAGATGGTGCAACATCACATACTGCCAAAACAACCATCGAATATTTGAAAAAGAATGTGCCTGAATTTCTGGAACCGAATAATTGGCCACCTAACAGCCCTGACCTAAACCCTGTAGACTATGGAATATGGGAAAACTTGGCAGAGAGAGTGTATAGGAACAGAATAAGTGATGTCAATCATTTGCGTGAGTTGATTATCGCAAAATGGGCAGAGCTCCCCCAAGAGCAAATAAATCGAGCAATAGACGAATTCAGACCAAGATTAAAAAAGTGATAGAAATGCAAGAGAATCATATTGAACAGTTCTTTTAATTTTATTAAACTAAAAATTATCTACAGTATATCTTAAAAAAAAATTTCATTTTAAGTAGGAGAATCTCACTTTTTAATTATTATTAATAAAATTAATAATTCTGAAGATATCGTCATAAAAATTTAAAGGATAATAGGTGATTACCTATACTTAATTGTGTAAAAAATTCAACTCAATTAGATAAATGGTTTTGTTTTAATAAAGGTTTGAATTTGGCTTAGTTTTTTTTGACAGACCCTGTATATATATATATATATATATATATATATATATATAGCGAGGAATAAGAGGACGAAGAGATGGTACATGTTTATTTACAAACGTTTCGGAAATTTCAATTTCCATCATGTGTTAAAATTATAAAATCAAGTATATAAAAAAAAAAAAATATATAATGAACGGAAACTTATAAAATATATTTAAATAAACGTGCGATATTAATGGCGTGCTTACAGGATATATTTAAGTAATTAAAATTAAAAATAAAATAATATAAAATATAGAAGAGTGATCAATAGTCAAAACATAAAGTTAAATGTGAACAAATTGAGATGTGTCTTACCAGGTTATTATTGGGGTGAGGGAACTAATTGAGCAGAGGGTTGGGAATGATTGGTTGTTGGAAGAAGTTCATATTAGAAGAGTTGGAGCCAGATGGTGTGAGGGTGGATTTCTTCTCAGTGGTAGGATATGACAGTTTATCTGGCTATGTTTAAGTTAATTAAAGGCAGAACTATAATCGTTGAGAGTTGGTTTAACACTGAGGATGTAACGGGACTATAGAATGCGGAGGTCGGTTAGATGGTTGGTTGTGTTAATAATTTTTAAACTGGAGGGAAGTAGTGGGTGGTTGTGAAGGTGGCAGTTATCCCTTATTGCTGATTTTGAGGGTTTATTTAAGTGCTGCAGTAGTATAGTGTCAAAAAGGGAGAGTGCAGAAATGTTACGTAATTTTGCAAGAGTGCCAACCCCGCCCCCTTTATTGCAAGAGTGCCAACCCCACCCCTTGTTGCAAGAGTGACAACCCCCGCCCTCTTTTGTTGCCAAAAAAAATTCCCCAACCCCTTTGCTGCCAACCCCAAAATGGTGTTGCAAGGGGTATGCAACTTGGAGTTATTCCCCAAGCTGATCCCCCCAAAGGGGCGTGCCAACCTTTGTTGCCAACCCCAAAATGGGATTGCAATGGGTATGCAACTTGGAGGCGGAGTTCTCCCCCAAGCTGAACCCCCCCCAAAGGGGCATACCTAACCTAAAGCAGCCTCTTTGAGGGAGAAGGGGACGCCTCACCCCCAAAGGGGGTGATGTTTAAATAATTAACTGTTTTACTTTTTATTGATTATCTTATATATATATATATATGAAAATTATTTCACGAAAGTAACACGTGAAAAATATTTATGATGAATAAAACCACGAAGGAAAGGAAACCAGATGGTGCTCAGCGCTTTCGTCTAATGACATCCTCAGGAACACTGAAGTACATAAAGAATTACAGCCTATATATAGGTTACAGAAAGAGAGAAAAAAAAAATATATATTATACAATAAACGGAGGAACGAAATTAAAGGATTGTGGAAGGGGGCACACAAATTTATAAGGAAAAACTATCGATTTTTAGCACAAGATTAAGATTTGTTTCCAAAAATGTTATAGATAAAAAAAAAAAATAAAATAAAAATAAAATATATATAATACAAATTTATACTGGAAATCTGCCCAAGTTTTAGCACTCTGCTCTTTTTGTATATAAAAATTGAACAATTATCGATTTTTAGCACAAGATTAAAAGATTTGTTTCCAAACAATGTTATAGATAAAAATATATATATACAAATTTATACTGGAAATCTGCCCGGTTTTAGCACTCTGCCCTTATTTTTTGTATATAAAAATTGAAAAATAAAGTTATTAGGGTGGCATACAAATTTTACCAAAGATTTAGCGTTCTACCTTTCTTATCTAAATCTGTTCTGAAGGAATTCAAAACAACAGGATCGAGTTGAAAAAGACCTTTGCTTATGTTGAAGTTATTTGTTAGTTGGATAATGGCAGACTCAAGAATATTTCTATTAACAATGTTGCTAGAGTGGAATAAAACTGAAGCATTATTCCAATCAATACAGTGGGATAACTCTGACAAATGGACAAAAAGGGCACTGGACAATTATCCTGTTCTAACGGAATATTGATGCTGTTTTATACGTGTGTGCAAATCCTTTCCCGTCTGACCTATGTAAAGGAATCACATTGTTTACAACCAATTTTATAGATAATGCCTGAATTATTGGTAGGGCTATTTTTTACTATATTTTTCACAATATTGTTATATGAAAATACTACATTAATATCCAAACGTTTAAATACATTAGCAATGCCTAAAAAGCCGGCAAAAATGGAAGTACTAAAATATTTTTTGACAAAGTACGAGTGTTATTATTGACGCGATAGAAAGTTCGTTTTGCCTTGTTGAGACAAGATTCCATAATAATTTTGTAATTTTTTTTTTCTATGCAAACGCTCGAACTAAAAAAAAGGACATTTTTCATTTCTAATACCCAAATTAAAATATCAAATCTAAACATCCTTTTTAGAATACACTCTAAATTCCCAATAAAAATTTTACCATTGTCATTGAACTGGAAATAAAAATAAAAATCGGCCTACCTATAAAATAAAATTAAATGAATCTATAAAACAAAGAACCAATATGAAAACTTTCTACGCAAATTTCTGTAATTCGAAAAAATATTATAATATCCAAATTTCATAAAATATTTGTACCGCCGCAATTTTAGACCTATAATTAATAATTCAAGTTATGCGCGGAAAGAACAATTCAGAATTTAATGCATAACATTTGTGCTTATTAAAGAAAAATCCTATGATTATTTATGTTAAACCAATTAAAATTTTGTTAAATAACTAAGAATTTACTACTCAATAGACAGATACCGTAGTAACGGTTAATCTCCGAACAATATTTAACGATAGGCCTACAAGAAATCCTTCAGTACAATACAATAGCCATTTTACAAAATATGTCGGAATTGCCATGAAATGAACGAAAGAAACGGAGAGAAAAAAAATAGATAATCAGCTTACCTACCAAACTTTATGAGTATATAAATATATAAAATTATATATATAACTAATATATACGTATAAGTTAATATGTAAGTATATAATTAATGAATATATAAAAAAATCCAAGAAAAATTTATAGAAAATTTCACACAATTTCTCTATTTCAGTTAAACGAATTTAGCTTATTTTGAAATCTAATACAATCCTATACGGCCAGCCTCACAAATTATTATGTTTAAGATTATTTTTCGACTGTCCCTTAAAATGTAACTTAATCCTATATAGCGCGAAGCGAAGCAAAGCAAAAAGCCCGTAAATCTATATAAACAATTATTTAAAATAAGCCTATCATTATAATTTATGTACAACCAATCGAAATATAATCAAAAATCTGCTAATGAAACCCAGAAAATTTTTCATGTTCATGAAATGTTTTACAATCGGTACAAATTTTCGCTGAAACATTTTGACAGGACCGTATAAAATTTATTTATTAATCATTATTCTGATCACAATTATCACTAATTCCAAAAGTTTAAACACAAAAAGTAAACAAAGGTAAGCTGAACACCGCCGAACAGGCATAACAGTGGAAGAGACGAAAAAAAAGAAAAATTGAGTCCTGAGGCAGCACGATAAATTTTCAAAACTATGTCCTCTCCGACCTAATGAACGAAATTTAACGTAATAATGACTCGCAATATTGAGTCGGACAAGTTTTTCTACCGACCCTGTAACGACTAAAATAAGTTTCGAGTCTAGACTCGATCTCAAACAACAAATTTTGACGCGCAAAAATTTTGAAATTACATTGAATTTTGTTTAATTTGATAATTACTCTAAACGGGTAGCGAAACAGAATATCTACTAATTTTCTTTATACGGAAAACGTGAAAACGATCGTGATTAGTCGAAAGAACACACGCACAAATTTTGAATTCCTATTTATCAGAAACGAAAAAAAATAATGCATAGGCCTAACGGAATGCATGGGTTCGTATTATTAAATTGATAACAATTTAATAAGGTTAACTGCCACCAAATATAGTGAACACCTTTTATTATTTACTTTCTCTTCATTATTTACGCTTCTTTCTACTCGCTATTTCATTTATCTTTACACTCTCTTTACTCATTTCAACACTATTTTACAATTATATTCATGGTAGCCACGCCGAGACTCTGAAAGTCCGTTACAAAACAAAGGGGGGAGTTCATTAACACTCTTTTAACACTTTTTATTATTTATTTAACTCCGAAAATGGTTTAAGTAATTTAGGGGGGTGCGAGTACGGAATTTTACGAGAACATTTTACGTCGGAGAGGAACACAAACAATTAATTAAACTTTACGTTACATGACGCCAACCTTACGCGTAACGCGTTGCCTAGAAGACTGACTCCCTTGTGGTATTAGTCTGCTCTCTCGGCCTCTGTTCAGGACTGCCAACTCTACCCATTTTAAACAATTTAAATCTAACAAACATACTTTTTCGTAATTCCATAATTATTAGTAAATGATTTACATTAAACATTATCTTAATTAAACAAAAATTAATATTCTTAACTAGGCATTACTACAGTTATTATTGACGCGATAGAAAGTTCGTTTTGCCTTGTTGAGACAAGATTCCATAAACGCAGATGGATAACACAGATCACTTCCAATACCGTTGATTTTTTCTAACTCGGCATCGATGTATTCCGGACTGGCGATCCTAAGGGCGCGGAAAACATTGAAGAAAAAATGGCCTTCTTAGTGGGGGTGTCATGTCCCGAGTAAAAGTGTACGTAGGACAAATTGTTTTTTTTTTCCGATAGATACTAAACTTAAAACCTGGGCTTTCCCTATGTACACGCACATCCAAAAATGGGATTGAATTGTCTTGTTCCACTTCTAAAGTAAACTTAATAGAGGGGACTTGATCATTTAACTGAAGGAGGAAGTTATCCAGGTCACGATTCATGGGCCAGATACACAAAATATCGTCGACGTACCGCAACCAAGGGATGCCAACCCCCAGGATTCTCGGAATGTAAGTAATTTCGAAACACTCCATATAAATATTGGAGAGGAGGGGCGACAAGGGGTTGCCCATGGCCATCCCAAAAACTTGTTGATAATACTCGTTATTGAAAGTGAATTTACAGTCTTTGATGCAAAGCTTAATAAGTTCCAAAACAATGTGTGAAGGTAGTGGCAGGTCATACTTATGTAATTCTTGGGAGAGAAAGTCAAGCATATCGTCAATCGGCACTTCTGTAAACAATGAACACACGTCAAAACTGATCAATCTATCGTTAGTTTCAGTACGTGCATTATTCAATTTTTCAGTAAGATCCATGGAATTTTTTACATGTGAATCAGAGATAGTTCCAAGAATGGGGGATAAGACTTTGACAAGCCATTTGGAGAGTTTATAAGTAATAGAGCCCACCGAGCTAATAATAGGGCGCATAGGGTTGCCAGGTTTGTGGGTTTTAATGAGACCGTAAAGGTAGGGCAGAGAAGGTGAAGTGGACATGAAAAGCGGAATCAAGTCCTTATGATCTTTGAGAATGCGTTTCAAGCCGCTATTAAATGATTTGATGACGTCATCCTGCAGGTTCTTCCTAAGTTTGCTCTATGTGGCGGGGTCCTGGAGAAGCTCGTTCATCTTTCTGATGTAGTCCACTTTGTCCATAATAACTATGGTGTTAGCCTTGTCTCCTTTAGTAATATGGAGCTCCCCATCTTTTTTCAATTGTGAGAGGCTATTGCGAAAACGTTTAGGAAAGTTATCTTCGTAATTACTATTCGCCGCACTATAAACGAGGCCTTTAACTATGTTAAACAAATACTGAGGGATATTACACTGTTTTTCAAAACAAGCGAGACTGTAACACATTTGTAAAGCCGAAGGTTTTTAACAATAAAAAAGGACATACCATATCCAAGGGCACTTTTTGCATCGTCACTAATGTTTTTTGAAGAAAGGTTCAAAACACACTTTGAGCTTGCTTTTTTACTCCACTGACTATTTCGAATAAGACTTAATTTTTCGATCCAAAATGTTACGAAGTGAAGAAGTTCTCCGACGCAACTCGTTGTAAATTTCATCAAACAAAGATTGGATCCACGGTTGGGGAATAACGGTCACAAAATTATGTTTGGCGATGTTTAAATTTTTGAAGGCGGACCACTCATTTTGTCTGGTGACTTAGGATCGCCAGTCCGGAATACATCGATGCCGAATTAGAAAAAATGAACAGTATTGGAAGTGATCTGTGTTATCCATCTGCGTTTATGGAATCTTGTCTCAACAAGGCAAAACGAACTTTCTATCGCGTCAATAATAACACTCGTACTTTGTCAAAAAATATTTTAGTACTTCCATTTTTGCCGGGCTTTTTAGGCATTGCTAATGTATTTAAACTTTTGGATATTAATGTAGTATTTTCATATAACAATATTGTGAAAAATATCATAGTAAAAAATAGCCCTACCAATAATTCAGGCATTATCTATAAAATTGGTTGTAAACAATGTGATTCCTTTTACATAGGTCAGACGGGAAAGGATTTGCACACACGTATAAAACAGCATCAATATTCCGTTAGAACAGGACAATTGTCCAGTGCCCTTTTTGTCCATTTGTCAGAGTTATCCCACTGTATTGATTGGAATAATGCTTCAGTTTTATTCCACTCTAGCAACATTGTTAATAGAAATATTCTTGAGTCTGCCATTATCCAACTAACAAATAACTTCAACATAAGCAAAGGTCTTTTTCAACTCGATCCTGTTGTTTTGAATTCCTTCAGAACAGATTTAGATAAGAAAGGTAGAACGCTAAATCTTTGGTAAAATTTGTATGCCACCCTAATAACTTTTATTTTTCAATATTTAATACAAAAAAATAGGGCAGAGTGCTAAAACCCGGGCAGATTTCCAGTATAAATTTGTATATATATATATTTTTTTTTATCTATAACATTGTTTGGAAACAAATCTTTTAATCTTGTGCTAAAAATCGATAATTGTTCAATTTTTATATTAAAAAAGAGCAGAGTGCTAAAACTTGGGCAGATTTCCAGTATAAATTTGTATATATATATTTTATTTTTATTTCATTTTTTTTTTTTATCTATAACATTGTTTGGAAACAAATCTTAATCTTGTGCTAAAAATCGATAGTTTTTCCTTATAAATTTGTGTGCCCCCTTCCACAATCCTTTAATTTCGTTTCTCCGTTTATTGTATATATATATATTTTTTTTTTTTCTCTTTCTGTAACCTATATATAGGCTGTAATTCTTTATGTACTTCAGTGTTCCTGAGGATGTCATTAGACGAAAGCGCTTGAGCACCATCTGTGTTTCCTTTCCTTCGTGGTTTTATTCATCATATATATATATATATATATATACATATATATATATATATAAGGTAAGGCGAAAGTTGTTAAATTGTGTGTGTGTGTGTGTGTGTGTGTGTGTGTGTGTATTTCGTCTGAACTATTATTTTGACGATTGTACGTTCCGTATTATATTATTTTTTGTGCAGTAGAAGACAACTGACTGAATAAGCCAACTGGCTCTGGCTGATTAATATATGCTTTAATTAAATGATTATTTCTATCTGGCAACTCACTCAGCCCTATAAGTCAGATGACGGAAGAATATATGGTTTAATTAAATAATTATTGCTATCAGCTTTCTAAGACAGATGCCGGAGTAATATATGCAAATAAACAATGCAATCCTCAGCCTTCTAAGCCAGCTGACTGATTAAGCCAACTGGCTCTGGCTGATTAATATATGGTTTAATTAAATACATGGCGCTATCTGGCAACTCAGCCAACTGGCTGTTTGGGACCCTATAAGAGGGTGGGGGTCGGACGACGGAGTTATATAAGCTCGGCAATCAGCCGAGCAAGGACCTCTGGGTTCTCTCCTCTTCCTCTTTTGCTATCTCTTTTTGCCCCTTTGAGGGGTGAGGCGTCCCCATCTCCCTCAAAGAGGCTCCCTTAGGTTAGGTATGCCCCTTTGGGGGGTTCAGCTTGGTGGAGAACGCCGCCTCCAAGTTGCATGCCCCTTACAATCCCATTTTGGGGTTGGCAACAAAGGTTGGCACTCCCCTTTGGAGGGATCAGCTTGGGGGATAACTCCAAGTTGCATACCCCTTGCAACGCCATTTTGGGGTTGGCCACAAAGGGGTTGGGGATTTTTTCTTTTTTCTTCAATCAAGATATATATATATATATATATATATATATACAGGCCCGGATTTAGCTATAGGCGAACTAGGCGATCGCCTAGGGCCTCGCGCCAAAGGGGGCCTCGCTCAAGCCGTTTTGCGCGTTCTGTTCAAGTGATATTAATGATTTATAACTCTATGAAGAACTTAAAGTACTTTGCAGGTTTATACCTGAGAAAACAAATCTCGGAAATGCCCTTGTTTATATAGTGCAAAAACAACTAAGTGAGATTTATCCTAATGGTTATGTTGCACTTCGAATAGTATTAACCATCCCAGTTACTGTTGGCACTCTTGCAACAAAAGGGGGTGGGGGTGTCACTTTGCAACATTACGTAACATTTCTGCAATCTCCCTTTTCGACACTATACTATTTGCTGCGATGTTCTGGTCGAAATACCGCGATGCTCATCCACTCTTGTTTGATATTGGCGAATGGTGCTGCCAATATAATTCGCTTTGCAGCGAACACAGTTGAAAACGTAGATGGTGGACAAAGCAAGTGGCTGAGGCGTTTTTTCTTTGTGGTTGAGGTATGATTTGATGCTGTTATTGTAAGTGAAACGGAATTGAAAGTTAATTTGGGGTTAAAGAGAGGGTGAGTAGGAGACGGAGTTCTTAGAGTATTTGTAGCTAATGTGATCGTAATTGGGAAAGGAAAAGTATTGTACGTTTTTTTTTAACGATGGGGATTTTAAGGAGGGGGGGGGTGATAAATATTATTTAGAAAACTTCTAGTTCGCTGAAAAGTGAACTATATTGGCAGCTCCACTCGCTAATATCAAGCAAGAGTGGACGAGCATCGCGGTATTTCTACCAGAACATCGCAGCACTTAAATAACCCCTCTAAATCAGCAATAAGGGATCACTGCCACCTTCACAACCCCCACTACTTCCCTCCAATTTCAAAATTATTAACACAACCAACCATCTAACCGACCTCCGCATCCTAGAGTCCCTATACATCCTCAGTATTAAACCAACTCTCAACGATTATAGTTCTGCCTTTAACTTAAACATAGCCAGATAAACTGTCATATCCTACCACTGAGAAGAAATCCACCATCACACCATCTGGCTCCAACTCTTCTAATATGAACTCCTTCCAACAACCAATCATTCCCAACCCTCTGCTCAATTAGTCCCCTCACCCCGATAATAACCTGGTAAGACACATCTCAATTTGTTCACATTTAACTTTATGTTTTGACTGTTGATCACTCTTCTATATTTTATATTATTTTATTTTTAATTTTAATTACTGAAATATATCCTGTAAGCACACCATTAATATCACACGTTTATTTAAATATATTGTATAAGTTTCCGTTCATTACATATTTATTTTTTATATATATATTTGATTTTATAATTTTAGCACTGATGATGGAAATTGAAATTTCCGAAACGTTTGTAATAAACATGTACCATCTCTTCGTCCTCTTATTCCTCGCTAAGCTACGGTTCCCCAAGAACAAACCCTTCAATCAAGATATATATATATATACACAGGCCCGGATTTAGCTATAGGCGAACTAGACGATCACCTAGGGCCTCGCGCCAAAGGGGCCTCGCTCAAGCCGTTTTGCGCGTTCAGTTCAAGTGATATTAATGATTTAGAACTCTATGAAGAACTTAAAGTACTTTGCAGGTTTATACCTGATAAAAAGATCTCGGAAACGCCCTTGTTTATATAGTGCAAAAACAACTAAGTGAGATTTATCCTAATGTTTATGTTGCACTTCGAATAGTATTAACCATCCCAGTTACTGTTGCTTCGGCTGAAAGAAGTTTCTCGCGTCTCAAACTTATTAAAACATATTTGCGTTCCACCATGTCTCAAGCGAGATTGCAATCATTAGCTATGTTATCACTAGAAAACGATATAACAAATTCATTAGATTATTCTCAATTAATTGAAGAGTTTAGCTCGAAGAAAAGTAGAAAAGCATTGCTGTAATATTCAAGGAGCATCTGAACCAAATATTAAAGCATTAATATTTAGCCTGATAAGTCGATCGCTCACTATTATAAAAAATGAAATGTCAACATCTCTTATACATCACATATGAAAAACGTTTGTATACTATGGAAAGTCATTACCTATAATATTATATAAACCTTAGAAATCATTGTCTTATATTTTCGATACAAATCTTGATTCATATTATAATTTATACTTATTTGTATGGTGTATTTATATTTCTTATACAATTTCCATGCGTGATTATTTTGGTTTGGTTTAATTTTTAAGTGCTGGCATAGTTCTGTCTATGCGGGATTCTAATATTGCTGGTATAGTACCGATAATTAAGTCCATATTTTCATATATATAGGCCTAGGGCTTCGCAATTTCTAGATCTGCCTAGGGCCTCGCAACTTCTAGATCCGGCCCTGTATATATATGTATATATATATATTCCATTTCGCCTACAGAACTTCCAATTTTATCGGCTGTTTAGAGAAAATGTTTACTTTTTTATTTATATAGAGTTCAAAGTATGTGTTGTATGTGTTTTAAATTTTGTCTTTAAAGCGGCATTTTTTTCTGATCCTTTCCACGAAGCCTTTCAGGTATTTTACTAGTGATTTCTGGAAATATCAGCCTCATGGTATCCTTTGGGTTTCGTATAGTTTCAGTGCCAGATTCAGTGACCATAAGAAAAGTCTGATTCGTTGCCTTTCATGAACCGTAGAGATTACCTTTAAATATTTTTGCAAAAGATATTTACGTTATTTTGTAAAGGCTGACTGGAGAAATTACATCTGAGATATCTCTTGTTTTATCCTTTCAACAATTTTCGCCAAGGGAATAAAGCCACAATAAGAAATGGATTTATGAGAAACACGAGCTTTCGGTCGATACTAAAGTTTTCAATCAGTTCACTCGCAGCTGATAAAGACGTTAGTAGACCGAAAGGTTGTTTCGAATGAATCCATTTCTCATTGTGTTTTCTTTCCTTTAATTCAGTTCTCGTAATTGACAATATTCACTTAACAATTTTCGCTAACTTCATTGTTTCGGACTTTTTTTGAAATGTGCTTGTACTGTATATATATATTTTTATTATCATTCCATGGTTAGCTATCACTGTTATCCATCTTTTATTTTCATAGCTTCTAGACTTTTTTAGAAAAATGTATCACATTTTAAGATGATAAATATGCGATGTTTGACCGAATCTCATTTGTGAATGCACTGCATGGGAGGAGCATAAATACACTATCAGTCTCTGTACCCAACAATTTCCTCTCAGGGCATACAGTTATTTCTTAGAGAATGCAAAGAAAGTTAAACAAAGTGTTTGTGTGACATTTCGACTGAATCAGTAAATCTTCTTCAGATACAATATAAGGTGCAAGAGAAGAAAGATATAGCTGAAGCAATCAATTCGTTGGGGGAAGGGGGTAGTGTAGAGGAGGTGGAAAGGTAATAGGGACGAGGTTGTTCTTGAATTAATATCTCGATAACGTGATCAAGAAGATAATCCGGAAAATTAGTATTAGCGTTATGATTTGTATTTCTCATATCCTAATAGCGTATTTAAGATCCTTAATCCTTATTTATAAGCCTTGGTCAGTTTCACGAGTAAATATCTTAATTCGGATAGGTTTCAAGGAAACTGAATAATCAAAAGTCTTTGATCAGGACTTGGTAGTAGTTTTACACTAATGTAAATTTGAATGAGTGGCGATTGCAGGATAAATCTTTTTTTCGGGGTGTGGAAGAAGTGGCAGCGTCCTATATTCCTCTATTTGTTTGGTTGCTTTGTTCTGTTCACCAATATAAAATTAACATTCATGATAATAATAATAATAATAATAATAATAATAATAATAATAATAAAAATAATAATAACAACTCTAAACTGTATTTTCCGAGCATCAGTAAAACAAATGAAACATTTGACAAGTAAATTTAATATGTAATACAAAAAATTCTGCATATTTATGCATATATATACACCACTACAATGGTCACACATCAGCTCAGGATTTAGGTAGTAATGCAGTTATTATTTGTGCAGCAATACAGCTGTTCTTTGTATTTTTAGCGCTTACAGTTTTGATAGTTTTAGTTTTGAATGGTTTGTATTATAAATATTTTCATTATATTTTAACCCTTTCAGTACTATTGGGACTGCAATATCTCACCGGAAATAATATAAATCGTACAAAAATGAAGCTTATGTACAAGTACTTCTATATACATGTTTAATATACAGTAGTCTAGTTTAGTTGTCACTTGTCAGAAAAGGAACCCAAAATGTGCGTAATGTAATTGAATTGTTACTAAAATATTTGGTTTGAAATATAAATCATATACTCTCGTTTAAAGAAAATATTCGGATCACCTGAAGATCAGGACCCCCAGCCTTCTTTAGTTAGCCTTATAAGACTAACTAACGAAAATATCACGACCTAACCTAACCAATCGTTGAGTCAACTGTACGCCTTTGACGATTGGTTAGGTTAGGTCGTGATATTTTTCGTCAGTTAGCCTTATACAGCTAACTGAAGGCTAGGGGCCCTGATCTCCAGGTGATCCCAATATTCGTGATCGAAAAGGTTAAAACTTTCCGTTTTATGTTCTAAAACAAACTGAATAGATAAATTAGGATGTTTTAAATTATTTTTTTTTTATGTAATTCCTTACAAAGAAATTTAAATTTTTTGCATTTAAATCAATGCCGTTATAATGAAATTCAATGAAATTTAGATACATTTTATTTTTAGAGATCTGATTTTTACATCAATGTAGTACTATAGTGGAGATGTTCAACGTACTCGTTTTGTATACTCTGTCCTTTTTTTTATATGCAGGAAGGAGGGGCCAAGGGCGAACGCCGCAAAAATACTCCCCCACCCCCCCACCCCCAACACACCTTTCCAATAGAAGGAGAAGGAGAGAGCCGATATCAAGGTTTCGGAGGCTCTTAAAAACGATACCAGTTGGAACTCAGCCACTATAACAGACTTTAATTGTAATCTCGGTTATTTATTTTTGAAAATATATTCACAATAAAAAGTTAAAAAATAGACTAAATATAAAAATACATTGCAAAGTAATGAAAATAACAATAGCGATGTTCAGTGGAACTACAGACAAATATTTTCACACCATGAGGCTCATAGTTTAGATGACATATGTCAGTGCTGATGAATAGGTTGGATAATTGGATTAAGTAAATTTTGATTTTTTTGCATTACACTGTATTGAATACGTCTTGTGACCTTCGTGAGGCTTAGCACACGTGATATACAATACTGTTCATACATTTTGCGGAGTTACGTTTTTATGTGTGAATTTTGAAATTCATTTCTATCTCACTCTGTTTAATATTCATTTTGTCTTGTTGTTCAATGGTTCTTGTGGTTCTTGGAGGTATATTTACATACCATTTCCTTCGTTTTGAATATTTCCCTTCTTGGTTCCCGATATTTTCATTTCTCTTCTCGATCGTTCAATTATAATGAACTGCATATAAATTTAGACTTAGTAGGCAATTTTAGCGATACCTTTTGCATGTATTAGTCTGTATATAGTATATATCTCTGCATATCGTAGGTTTAACCGCACAAATTCTATTTTTGTTCGCAGGGGACGCATTTTAAGGAATTATTTTTCATAGAAATTGCTTTATAGATTTACGCTTCGATTATTTCATTCTTATTCATATATATATATATATATATATATATATATATTCATGATTAAAATCTGGCTCTCGAGTTCTTTCCAGAGCCGTAATTTCACTTATCTATAAACCGTGCCTACGTCTCAGTTTAGCTGAAAATTGAAGCGTATAGTAGAAGCGGGGAAGAAATGACTGCAAAAAAGTTACTGATCTTCTGGACGTAGAAAAAGAAAAATAGAATATACCACTCTCGTTTCATTTATAAACACCTGAAAAAAGAAGCTATTTAAATAATAATAATAATAATAATAATAATAATAATAATAATACTCGTAAATCACAAAAACAAGCTATTTTAGTATTTGAAACATCGCTTTTTCGCTTTTCTATTTTCTATTTTCTATTTTTTATGCATATTCTCGTTTCACCAATTCTTTATTTATGCCACCCTTTCAAAAATTAGTAGAATATCAATGGATTAATTTACATTCATTAAACCTGGCACGGTTATTACAGAGGAATGGGAGATTTTACTTCATTTTATAGGCACACAATATGCTAAAAGTGACACTTCATCGCCTTTCTGAAATTACGTGAAGAAAATCGCGACCTTCAATGTTTCGATAGAAGTGGGACGGATTCGCTTTTATTCACACGTTGATTTTGGAGGTTCCAAAGTCCTCGCGTTCTCTTTGAAGACTTTCTCTTTCAGAAATCCCCATAAGAAGAAATCACAAAGTTAGGTCAGGAAGTTAGGGGAACCCATGCGTAGTCAGTCGTGAAGTGAGAGATAGATATTCGAGAAGGACTCTCGGGACCAAAAAGGTCCGAAACGACACTTTGCTGAATGAGGTCGGGTGTTGTCCTTCCGAAACGACACTTTGCTGAATGAGGTCGGGTGATTCCTTCCGAAACGAAACACCATATCAGTGTCTTTGTCCATAGAATCGAGTGAACTATTCTTGAAGGACGAATTTTACTTTTCTAGGCAAATTTTTTTTCCGAAACTGTACATTTCCTTGAAGTTATAAGTGGAATGGTTGCAGCAGATTGTTCTTTAAGGAATATTATGTTATAATTTTGTAACCCATTTGTTAAAATTTTAAAGGAAAGCTAACTGTCTTGGATTAGAACCGGTGTCGGGTTTGGTGTTTAGAATTGATGATGTGGGGTGCAACTGAAACAAAGTGCCTACACACACACACATACACACACACACACACACACACACACACATATATATATATATATATATATATATATATATATATAATATATATATATATATACACACACATATATATATATATATAATTATATATATATATATACACAGGGTGGGCCGTAAGTTTCCATACATAGGAAAAATTAAACGTTTGTTTTTATGTTTCAGATACCCTACGAATATACGTTTGACGTAAGATCTTGTTTACTGATGAAGCAAATTTTTACGTCAATGGAGAGGTTAATCGGCAAAACATACGTTATTGGAGTAATGCTAACCCTAACTGGCTGAGTCCGACGAAGATGCAAGGTGCCGGTAAAGTGATGGTGTGGGCCGGGATATGGGGTGACAGAATTATTGGACCAATTTTTGTCAGTGGAAATCTTAATGCCGAAGGTATCTTAACATGTTGCAAGAAGAGATTTTCCCATCCCTGCTAAACGAGGAAGGTAACTTCCCAGTTTACTTCCAGCAAGATGGAGCTCCACCTCATTATGGTCTTCACGTGCGTCGGTATTTGGATCAGCAGTTTCCGGATGCTTGGATTGGTCGGCGTGATCCTGTGGAGTGGCCTCCCAGATCCCCAGATCTCACCCCCTTGATTTCTATCTTTGGGGGCACTTGAAGGCCATGGTGTATCAGGAAAAGGTACGAGACATAAATCATCTAAAGGAACGTATCACCAACGCCATTACAAGCATAACGTCAACTGTGCTAATGCGTGTTCATCAACAGTGGGGAACACGTATTGAAATGTGTTTTCAAAACAATGGCAACCATGTAGAGCATATTATATAAATAAAAATGGTTGTCCATAAAAAAATGTTTATTTTTCCTATGTATGGAAACTTACGGCCCACCCTGTATATGTATATATATATATATATATACATACACACACACCTTGGTTAACCTTGGTTTTGCATCCGTCCGAATTGTTCATTCTGATGAAGGTCAAGCTTGTCACTCCACCTTAGACTTACATTTTAACGTGGGATCCGAACCACACCCCACCAACAACCCAGCGTCTTAATCACTAGGCTAACAAGGGTACCCATTTATCTACCAACCAATTTTTTTTTTATTGTTTGGAAGGATGAACAGCTGGGTTTTGCTGCGCGCCGCCTGCCGTCACCGGGTCTCGATCCCGAGGCCTATAGATTCGTAGTCAGCAACGCTAACCACTATACACCGAGACGCATATATACAGGGTGTATATACTCATAGGTAAATTAGACATTATATTTTTAAAGTGAAACAAACACATTTCTAATGTCAGTTTTACATAGTTCAAGAAGGAAAATACCCTGATGGCGCAGTATACCAATCAAGAGAAGGTGAAGCTGGTATTGATACATGTTTCCGGAAAAAGACAGAAGAAGGCATGTCAGTTATTTCACGAACATCCATCCCTTTGGCTTTTTCAGGCAACATGTAGCAATACCAATTCCACTTTCTCTTGATTGGTATATTGAGCCATCAGAGTATTTTCTTTCCTGAACTATGTAAAACTGACATTAGAAATGTGTTTGTTTCACTTTAGAAATATAATGTCTCTTTTCCCTATGAGTCCAGACTTCTGGACACCCTATATATATATATATATATATATATATATACACACACACAACACTTAACAATATGGTAAAATTAAACAAAAATAATTTTAAAAGCTCTTTATTATTTAAATAAAATTAAATTCTCTATTACATTATTTGATTTATTTCTAGGGCTGAAAGCTAGAAGGGCCAATGTCAAAATTTTGCATTTTGAGAAAAACGTGATTGAAGGTTTCTTTCTGTAATCAAGCTTCAACCTTTATTAGCAAACATTATTCCTTTATTTCAGTAAATTGTACACATATATGCACTCCCCTTTGATGCCTTTTTCAAATTATGCTGCCTGTTTTGGCTTTAAGAAAATTCATTCTTCATTATTCATCTTCATCTGCATCATCTTCACTCAGGACATTGGCTCATTGCGGTGCACCTAATGATTTGATGACATTGGCCCTTGTTGCACTGAAAAACAGCTGATTTTGAGTTCAACCCTACCCTTATCTCAAAAATATGGATGTTTTGACATTGGCCCTTCTAGCATTCAGCCCTAGATTTATTCATTAAAAAAAATTCTTACAAATTAAATTGATCCTGCAATCTTTTAATCCCATTACAAAGCGTTCTGATGCGATTTCATACTTGAACAGGAAAATGGGTCACAGGAAATCCACGCAGAGAAAAGGTTCGTAAAAACTTTATTTTAAAACAATTAAAAAATAAATACGAAGTATTACAAAAGGTACAAGCTACCAAAGACCCGAGGATCCACTCTGGGTTAGCTAAAGAAGGAGGTAAAATAGGAAAGATAAGGAAATTGACAGTCATAAAAATTCCACTAAAATTCTCACACCACGCTCACACTCATGGAGAGGCCTACTTCCACTCAGAACCATTAATTTTCACACCAAACATATACATTACCTTTTGTACCCAAACACGCATATTCAAGTCGAATTTGTAAGGAGCCTATACATCCGATTTAAATAAACTACCTCTCACTTTAAGGACACTATAAAGGGTTTAATATCATTTCTATTTCACTTACTTATTCTTGGAATTGTGCTTTTGTTGGCCCGGTAAAAAAGGTGCCCACTTTTTTGGGGACACAGTGTGTGTTGTGTGATATATATATATATATGCTGCAAACCCACAAGGTTCATTCATTTCACGTGTTTAATTGTGGAATTCATCCCATATATATATATATATATATATATATATATATATATATATATTGTATAGACTCCCAGGGTCTCCCAATCTTTTGCGGTCACGGACCCCTTTCTAACCCTGGTAACTTCCACAGACCATCCCCTCCTTCTCCATAGCGCTAATTTGCTTAACTTTCTAATATAGAAAAGAAAAATACAAGTTGCAAAAATTAGTGTCTAACTGTATTATTTATCGTCAAAAGAAGGAATTTTTACAGTAGAAACTAAAAAGCATATACATATATTTTGAATTCTGTTTGGAGATACCACCGCGGATTTACGGGAGTCCGCGTACCACAGTTTCGGAAACCCTGATATAGAGTGTGTGTGTGTGTTGTGTGTGTGTGTGTGTGTGTTTGTGTGTGTGTGTGAGACCTACGCACATTTGGCAGCAAGTGTGTCTTGGTGAATTTCACGTTTGCATTCTGAATCAATCTCATGATGAATTCTTTATTTGCGCCATTTTATTTCAAGTGCAACTTTCCTTTTGTCTATTTTGTTTGAAACATTCTACTTCACAATTTATAAACCATTTTTAAAACTTTTTCTTTCGCCCAAATTTTCCTTTAAATTATTAATTGGAGGATTGATTTGTTTAAGTCCTTTATCTTTTTTTGAGTTAGCAATTATCTCTGTTAAAAGAATAAATGTTTAAACACGTGATGTGGATAGTGAGACGTCAATCTTTTTGTTTGCTAGTTTTATTAACAACCAAACACAAGTCAGTTTTTGAAACAGTGTTGCGCAGTGAATTGAGTGCTGAAAATTGTATCATCAAGTGAAAGCTAAGGAATTTGTGTAAATTTTGAGGGTTTCATCATGGCCAATGTTGTAACATCGCTTCCCGTCGATTAGGCAAGTGAAGCGACATTAATTCTGGAGAGTAGTTGGATGAGAGACCGTCTTCTATGTTCAGATTATGTAGCGACCCGTGGTTTGCATCCCATGTAAATCTGTAGGTCCCCTCCGTCATATGACCTTAGATGCTGGGAAGGAAGTTAACAACAAGATATTCTATTCTCTGTAATTTCGAAATTATGTGAAGTTTTATAATTCTACTGTAAATTAACTCCTTCCATTTGGTGTAACTAAATATACAGAGGGTTGACAAGAGTAACTAGACACCACGATAATTGTCCTCGAGAACAAATGACAAAGCTCATTAATGGAATGCCAGAACGTGTGTCGGTTTTACATAAAGCAAAAGGGAAAGCCACACGATTCGAAATATAGTGATTCAATAAATCGGTTATTATTTATTGACTTTTATTATCAAATCAAAAACCATGAAAAAACACCGAAGATATCTATTTACTTTTTGTTAACGCTCCGTACAGGGACTCTGGCTTAGGTTAGTGTAGCTATAACAGGTTAATTATGGTAGGTAAGGTGAGGCTAGGCTAGTTTAAGTTAATTAAAGTAAAGATAAAGGAGCGCTGTCGGCTTCTGGAAAAGGTAGTTTGAAAAACTAATCTACCGTAACTTGAAGCGTTACTCAGGCGTAATTACAGTCGATGACACCCAGTTACAAAGTTCTCCAATATGTAGTTTCGGAAAAATGTTCTCCAAGAAACATAAAATTTCTAAAAAGCATTAAAAAATTAATTAGTAACGACTGGGTTTCGTTATTGAAATTTTATTTTTGTTACCAAAATGAATAAAATATCGAAAGAAAAAACAAAAAATTACCAATTATTAATTTTTTATGGTTTCCAGAAAATTTGTTTCGAGGAGAACATTTCCTGGAAGCCGAATACAGATCACTTGCAGAATTTTTTTTTTGATATTTCTTTGCAAGATCACTCAGACTATATATATACGCACAATAAAGAAAGTGGTTGGTAAATAAATGGGTACCCTGGGTAGCCTAGTTGTTAAGACGCTGGGCTGCTGGTGGAGCGTGGCTCGGATTCCACGTTCAACTGTAGGTCTAAGGTGGAGTAAAAAGCTTGAACTTCGTCAGAATGAACAATTCGGGCGAAAGCAAACCTAACGTTACCAAAGGTTTTTTCGAGGTGTGTTCAAAACGTATCCGGATTAATGCGACTATAGACAGAATATGGTACTTGCAGGGGTTGGGGCTAAAAAGGAGGCGATTATAGGAGGAGATTGTAGACACCAATCAACCAGGGAAGTACTCTGAGGGGGGACGTTAAACAGAAGATAGGGAGTGCTGGAGCTCCCGTTTCTCCTGTCACTCTCCTCCTTAGCTGATCTTTTTCCGTGTCTCATCTACCTCGTGGGCAGCCCAGCATGCTGTCAAACACACACTTTTCTCCTTATTCCTCACAACATATACATGCATCTTACACATTGCATAATCTTTTCAAAATTTAAAAGAAAAAATGGCATCAACTTCAAGAGCCTCAGAGTCCATTGTGGAGGGGACCATAAATGTCCCCACTTCTGGCTCCTCCGCTGCCGATATTGGGAACGCAGACCCGAGCAGCGGGACTGGATCTGCTACCGCCCATTCGAGATGTTCTGGGCCTCTGCCTGATTGACTTTTCTTAAACTTCTGCAACATTCGTTGCCATTTCTCAAATTTTCAATTTGTTGAACACCACCTCTCCTCTTCTAGACCTCATCTTCTTTTCCTCACTGAAACTCAGGTGTCTGGAACGATTGACAGCAACCCCTTTTCTGTACCCTCTTACTTTCTCTATACTCAGTTTCACTCCAAAGGTGGGTGCTGCGTATATATATTATACACAATGACCTAACTTGTTCTCGTATTCCCGAACTCGAATCTTCCGAATTTTATACCCTCTGGCTACGGCTTACATGTCACTCTCAAACTAAATACATCGGGCTGTTTACCTTTCTCCTAATTCTATTGACTATCCAAAATTCTTTGACTACCTCACTTCCAAAGTGGAATACATTCTTTCCCGCTCTCCCTTTGCTGAAATCTCCATTTTAGGAGATTTCAATGTTCACCACCACCTTTGGCTTAACTCCCCTTTCATTAACATCCCTGGTGAACCAGCTTACAACTTTTCTATCCTAAATGATCTAGAGCAGATTGTACAGCACCCTACTCGCATCCCCGATCGCCTTGGAGATAGGCCCAACATTCTGGATTTATTTCTTTCCTTTTATCCTTGTTCTTACTCTGTGAAACTTTTTTCTCCGTTGGACTTCTCTGACCACAATCTTATATCTGTTCCCTGTCCTATTGCTCCAATTCAGCCTTTCGATCCTCCCAAGAGGAGGTGCCTTTGGCACTTCGGCGCCACTGATTGGAATGTCCTGAGGCAGTACTTCTTTGATTTCCCATGGAATGACTACTGATTCCGTGTCCGGGGTCCTTCCGAGTGTGATGAGCGCATCACGGAGGTGATTCTGTCGGGCATGGAGGCGCACATTCCATATTCTTTTCCTACTACTAATGCAAAAAAACCTTGGTTTAACTTTACTTGTTAACAGAGAGCAAGCTTTCAGAAGGTACCTTCGCCATCCAACTGCTGACTCTCACTCAGCTTATATTTCTAGCCGAAATCGTGCAAAATCTGTACTTCGACTGGCCAAAAATTCCTTTATCCGACAAAAATGTGAAAGCTATTTCCAATCCAATTCTAATTCTTCTCGCCCTTTCTGGCATCTCGCTAAGAACCTCTTCAACAACTTTACTTCCTCTTCTTTCCCTTCTCTTTTCCATTCCGATGGCTCAGTTGCCGTCTCTTCTCCTGACAAAGGTGAACTCTTCGCTCATACTTTCGCTTACAACCCAACCTTGGACGATTCTGGTGCTGTTCCTCCATCTCTTCCTCCTTTTGACCTTATTATATTTGAAATTAGAATCTCTTCCAAAGATGCTTTTTCTGCCCTATCTGTGCTAAACTCAAGGAAACCGTATGGAATGGTCCTGATGGTGTTCCTCCTGTTGCTCTTAAGAACTGTACTTTTGTGCTAACACAAACTCTTTCGTCTTTGTCTCTCATCTGGTACTTTTCCTTTGTGCTGGAAGTTCTCTTTCATTCAGCCTGTCCCAAAGAAAGGTGACTGCTCTCAACCTTCTAACTATCGTCCCATTGCTTTGATTTCTTGCCTTTTCAAAGTTTTTTGAATCTTTCCTTAATAGGAAGATTCTTAAACACCTCTCCTCTTACAATCTTCTTTCAGATCGTCAGTATGGATTCCGCAAGGGACACTCTACTGGTGATCTTCTTGCATATCTCTCTGACTCTTGGTCATCCTCCTTTTGGGATTTCAGTGAAACTTTTGCTATTGCGCTAGCATATCAAAAGCTTTTCATAGAGTCTGAGACAAATCTTTAATTTTGAAACTGTCCGCCTTTGGTTTCTATCCTTCTATCTGTGCCTTCATCTCTAATTTTCTTTCTGGCTGATCTATAGCTGCGGTTGTAGATGGCCACTGTTCTTCTCCTTAAGCTATTAACAGTGGTGTTCCTCAGGGTTCTGTCCTGTCACCCACTCTTTTCCTTTTATTTAGCAATGATCTTTTAATTCGCACTTCCTGTCCTATTCACTTCTGTGCCGATGATTCCACTCTTCACTTCTCTACCCGATTCTCAAGGCGTCCCTCACAGCAGTCACTCCATGATTCGCGTCGAACAGCTACGGAGCACCTGGCCTCTGATCTTTCTACTATCTATGAGTGGAGCAGAAAAAACCTTGTGGATTTCCCTGCCTCAAAAACTCAGTTCATTCATGTGTCTACTCTTCACAATCTTCCATACGGCTATCCCCTTATCTTCAACAACACACAACTCAATCCTTCCTCTTCTCTTAACATTGTTGGCGTTTCCTTTTCTCATGATCTTTCCTGGAAAGATCACATATACTCTCTTTCCAAAACAGCTTCTAAGAGGTAGGTGTGTTTTACCACCTCCGCGGTTTCTTCATCCCCACTCAGTTGCTGTCTCTGTACAGGGGTCTTGTTCGCCCCTGTATGGAGTATGCTTCTCATGTGTGGGGTGGCTCAAGCCATACAACCGTACTTGACCGGGTGGAATCAAAGGCTTTTCGTCTCATCAATTCCCGCCTCTTACTGTCTTCACTCACTCTCTCTCTCTCTCTCTCTCTCTCTCTCTCTCTCTCCCTCTCTCTCTCTCTCTCTCTTCGCCGCAATGTTGCCTCACTCTCTCTTTACTGTCGCTATTATAACGGACATTGCTCTTCTGAACTCTCTAACTGCATGCCTCCTCCTTTAAGGAGAGCACGTAGCACCAGACTTTCTACACTTTCTCACTCCTTTACTGTCCATATCCGTAACGCAAGGATTAAGTGGTATTTTCAATCTTTCATCTACTCAACCAGTGAACTCTGGAACAATCTCCCTCAATCCATCTTTTTCTTCCTGTCTATGACTTCCCATTTTTCAAACGCAGAGTGTCTTGGCATCTCGAAAACCCCCGGTCTTCCTGCATTAAAAAAAATCCCCCTAAAATACGCTCTTTCTGAAGCCACACACTTTGCCCAACGATCCTGAAAATCTGCTCCATCGAATTTCTTTTAATTGTCTCATCACCGAATCGGGGTCCTTTCAGGTTTTGTTTGAGCTTCGGAAACAAACAAAAGTCGCACGGAACCAAATCCGGCGAATATGGAGGCTGCTGTACTTGGGGGGGGGGGGGGGGGGGAGAGCGTTTATGGCCAAACATTGCTGGACAAGTTGCGACGAGTGAGATGGTGCGTTATCACGATGAAGCATTCAGTCTCCCTATTCCCACTTCTGTTGCCGTTTTCTCCAAACTGCTTCACGTAGATGTCTCAAAACTTCATTGTAAAATTCCTTGTTGATTGTTTGTCCCTGTGGAGTATATTTATGGTCCACAACATCTTCACAGTAAAAAAAAAATAAAACCTCTCCGACATCGTAAGAAATCGCCGCGAAACAAAACATGTTTAACTTTATCGGCTCACCACAATGAAGTGCAACCCTATCAGTTAACTTGTCTCGAAATGCAGAGACATGTTTAGCACAGTTACAACACCAAGTGTGACGTTGTTCTAAAAATAAACATCTGTTCGGATACATTTTGAACAGACCTCGTATATATGTGTGTGTGGGTATATATATATATTATATATATATATAATATATATATATATATATATACAGTGTTGGGCACTAAAGCGTTAATCTGATAACAGTTAATTAACGAAGTTAACTTTTTTTAACGGACTATTAACGGAAGTTAATTTCCATTTATCGTTATCGGACCAGTTAACTTCCGATAACTCGATATTTAGTCTGTTAAAGTCCGTTAACACGTTAACTGCGAGGAGTCATTCACGGAAGATCACCGCTCCGCGAATGAATTCAAACCGCCATAACTTCAGTCTGCCAACTCCGTCCTCTGCCACAGTGGAACGGCTCTTCTCTCTCGGCAAGGACATCCTGAGGCCCAAGAGGTCAAGACTGGCAGTTGGGCCTAACTTTGAGAAGTTGGTCTTTCTGAAGGGCAACCAGCACATTGTGTCATAGTCTTTAATAAATGTGCCTAAAATTTAATTTTACATTTCAGTTCCCGCCATAATAATTCTCTGGTAATTAAAATTTAGTTAATGGTTAGTGGTTACAAGGGTAACGGGTTTCAAAACATGTAATCAGTACATTTTTTATTAAAATCTAAAAAAAAAGTTATTAAGCAAAAAAGTTGCAAAACGATAAAAATACAGTTAAATACCTATTTATTGTTGGATTTTGCATAAATAACATTTTCTATGGGTTTTAAAGCTTTTTTCCTTGATTTTTTTAAATGTTAGTAAAGAAATAGTTATCTTTAACGGATTATCGTTAACTTCCGTTAACTTGTAGTAAATTATCGGATTATCGTTATCGCAGTTAAAAATTGGGGTTAACGGATTATCGTTATCGAAGTTAACTTTTTGGTTAACGGTGCCCACCACTGTATATATATATATATATATATAATATATATATATATACACACACACACAGTATATTATTCACAGATTTAAATTTATTTACTTACAGAATTTATTCTTTTAAAATACAAGGCTATAAACAAAATTTGCATTATAAAAGAGTGTGTAACATTACAATGGCGGTAATAAAAACTGATCTGACAGTGAAACTGACAAAAAATTTCTTTGTATGCGAATTATTACAGATTTTTTATTTAATTTTTATATTGTGTATGTACGTTTTAAATCATTCAAAGGGCTCTTATCTCTCTCTGCAATTATCCAGCTTTTGGGTTATCTGAATGTTCTCAAAGATTAAGAATCTGATAGGATCAGCAACCTTCCAGGAATCAAATTACTGTATATGCAAAACCACAAAACCTATAATAGGCTCAAAAGTCCTTTGAGGATAAGGACAAATTGATCTCCAATTATAACTGTTACGTTTCAAGTTTATAAACTTTACAAATGTAGCCATAAGAGAGCTTTTCACCTTAACCCTAAATTACCTATATGGGTCATCACTCATCAGTACTCTTGACTTTTTGGTAGTTTGTAATAATTATGCGAGTTGTTATTATTATTATTATTATTATTATTATTATTAATGTTGAGTAATTTTTTAAGTAAAATGAAGATGAGTAATCTCGGGTTAATAAGAGATTATAAACGGACGCAGTGTAGTGGTTTTTCTATGCAATAAAAATCATGGAGTGTTTCTGTAAGTTGTGTATAAACACCTCTTACACCGACTTACTGATAAATTAGACGACAGTTTCAAATCCAGAGGATATGAAAATAAAATATTTAGAGTAGAGATACCTCGTTAACCTCGTTAGGGTTCCGTGCGTCGGTCTTTCTTCACACGAAGGTCACGCTGGTGGCCCCGCCTCTAGTCCTGGCTTGGTGGAAGAGGGAGTTGCTCTCTTGCGCTCCCCACCGTATATAGCCAGGTATACTCGGCTCATCTGCTACCGTCCTGAGCCAGGCATCTAGTCTTCTCTTGAAGATTTCAACTTTCACCCCTGTAACGTTTCTGAGGTCCTTTGGAAGCTGGTTGTAAATTCTTGGCCCCCTGACAACCAAGCTATTTTCCTTCAGAGTTGAGGAGGTCCCTTGTCTGGCCTTTAATTTGGGAACGCTACACATTCTACCTTTCTTATTTTCCAGCGTTGTTTGGATGGTAATTAGGTTTAATTTGAGGTTTGGTACCAGTTTTTCGATAATTTTCCATATGTAAATTATGGTATACCTCTCTCTTCTTCTTTCCAGGGAGTACAGATTTAGTTTACGTAGTCTTTCCCAGTTTCTTCTAGTTTATTAATTTCTTCCTTTTCATATGGGGACGTCAAAACTGAGCAGTATTCAAGTTTTGGTATGATCAGTGTTCTTAGCAGGGAAATCATTAATGTCTTGTCCCTCCCATTGAACGTTCTTAGTACCTGTTCCGCGACTCTTTTTGCTTTGTTTATTGCTATCTGATTTTGTGTCTCGAATTTGGCATCATTGGTCATTATTACCCCCAATCGACCGCTTTCGTGCTTCTCTGAATTTCTTGTCTATCTGGAGCATAATATGTAGTCTTTTTAAGTTCCTCATTTCTATCATATCTCAAGAGCTGAAATTTCTCAGTGTTAAATGTCATATTGTTGTCTTCTGACCATGTGTATATTTTGTTTGGTATTTTCCCAGTGTCTAGGGATCTTTTCCATATCCAGTATAAGGGTGTAGCTATTTCATTTTTACAGTTTTTAATTAATAGTGCTTTCCAATTGTCCGGACCTGCAGCTGAATGTGATTTCATTTGTCCTATAGCTCTCGCTACATCTGGGGTAAAATCAAAGTCTGTTATACATTCTCCTTGCAATTTCTCTTTGAAAAATGCATCTATGTCAGGTATCGCTTTGTCACTTTTTGGGGTGCTGAAGACGGATTCATACTGGGCTCTCAATGTTTCACATATTTCTTTTAGATCGTCTGTTAGTTCATTATTTCCTCTTCTTAAGGGCCCAATAGTAGCGCGCGTTTTTGTTTTCCTTTTCGCATAGCTGTAGAAGTATCTTGGATTTTCCTTTATTGCTTCTACCCCCTTTTCCTCTTCCCTCTCTGTATGGCGTTTTATCAGAGTTTGTATTTCCCAATCGATTCTCTCCAGTTTTTCTTGTATTAATTTCCTGGCATTGTTGTCTCCGCAATTAGCTAACTTTGTCGCTACTCTCTTTCTTTTGTGGAATATTCTTCTCTTTCGCCTCTCTAGCCAGTTTCTCTTTCTTTTGGCTGTGCTTTCGGAGCATATTTTTCCAAAATTCTCAGCATCTTTTCTTCCAAGGTTGTTAGCATTTCCTCAGTTGTCTTACTCTCTAAAACTGTTCTCCACTCTATTTGAGCCATGTGTGATATGATATCTTCCCAATTCGTGGTCTTGGAGCTTAAGTTAAAAGCCCCAAATTTGCTTCTTCCTTCCGTATGTGTACTGTCTTTTAAAGTTATCGTCATATTTGTTGATAACTCGATTATATTGTGGTCTGAGATAATAGTTGGAGTTATGTTTATATCGGCAATCAAGTTCGTGTTATTTGTGAATACCAGATCTAGGCAGTTTTTTTCCGGTATTTTCTATTATCTCCTGTGTCAGCATAAACTCATTTGTGAGAGCCATCAGCACTTTTGCTTGCTCCTGATCCTATATATATATATATATATATATATATATATATTATATTCCACACACAGAGCCGTAGCCAGGCATTTTTGTGCCCTGGGCAAGTTTCACGAACGGCGCCCCCCCCCCCTTCTTTTTTCTTGGTTTAAAAGATCTCTCTCTCTCTCTCTCTCTCTCTCTCTCTCTCTCTCCTCTGTGTATATATATATATATATATATATATATATATATATATATACATATATACACAGTGTGTATATATATGATTCAACTATTTTGATTTAATTGGGAGAAGAACAACAGATTTGGGAGGAAATGGAAAGAGTTGCTTCATTGCTAAACAAAAAAACAGCTTTATTCATGATTAAGTTTATTTAAATGGAGCTAAACATGGTTAATTACGATATTTCTACCGTACTTCAAGTAAAAAAATTAGTAAAAATTGGTAAAAAAATTAGTTAAAGTAATTACTTTCCTGGCTGTAGCAGATGCAAAATTATCAACCACATAATTATAATCGAAGGTGTTTGCAGTTGGATATTCAGTCACAAATCAAAAAATAGCTTTACTCATGATATAATTAATATTTAAACGAAAGAAAAAACAAATAGCAGATAACTCTATCTCTGCTTCAGATTATTTTCTTGGATGAAGAAATTTGTAGTTAAAATTTTACTTTCCTAGCTTTAGCAGATGCAAAATTCAATTAAATCATAATAATCAAGGGTGCTTGCAAATGGATATTCAATGGACAAAATAGCCAATCCTGTTAGGCGTTGCTGACTCAATGTTGATCTTAAATAATTCTTGATTAGTTTCATTTTGTTGAAACTGCGTTCAGCTGTGGCAACTGTGACAGGAAGGGTTAAGAATATACGCAAAGCAACTTCTGTATTTGGGTATGAGGCTGTAAGACACCACTCATAGATAGTATTCAGAAGAGTTAGAGGAGTAGCATTTGCAGGTTCCTGAAGCATTGTGGATTCTTGCAATTTAAAACTTTCTATTTCAGACTGAAATTCAATGGGATCTAAATCTTTGTGAGCTGGACTTAAAAAGTGAAATTCTGAAGTCATTGTCTTCAAACATTCAAACCGCTTTTCGAATTCTGCCATGACTTTATTAAGGACTGTGTAGCATTCTGCTTCAAAACTTTGCTCTGGTGAAATATTGTTTTGTCTCTTCCCCGTCTTTTTCCTAAATGCAGGAGTAATGCTCATCTCTTTAGCTAACATTGTTGCTTCTAACCTAAATGTTCCTAGCTCAGTCCCTCGAAGATTTTTTAACGTACAGTAGATGCCTTCAACAAGTCTCTCTGCTTTATCAAGTGACAAAGCCTTATGCTGAAGGACTTTATTGACTCGATCAATTTTACCTAATATGTCGTCCCACAACATTAACAGAAAGACAAATTCATAGTTAATTTGAGCAAGAAGACTTTCAGCTGTTGAAACAGCTTGAACATTTGTAGAGAGAGTAATTTTTTCCAGTGCCTGTACAAGATCAGGTAACTGCTTGCATGCAGAACTTAAAGCTTTTGCCTTCGAAGACCGTCTGGTATCTGAGTGGCTTTTTAAACTTATTTTTAAAATTTTTATTAAAACACGCCACCGAATTGTTGGACTAGAAAAAAATGTAAATAGCCTTTCAACTGTTCTAAAGAAGCTTATCATAGGTGTGACAGATGCAGCGTGAGCTCCAACTAAATTAAGGGAATGAGCTATGCAGGGAACAAATACTGCTGAACTATTTAGTTTCTGTATTCTGGCCTGCACTCCCTTGTATTTGCCACTCATGTTCGGTCCGTTATCATAACCCTGACCTCGCATGTCTGGTATAATTAAACCCTCCCTTTCTAGATTAGTTTGAATTTCATTAGCAATACCTTCTCCTGTTTTCTCATGAGATTCAATAAAACCTAGAAAACTTTCTTCAATCTCGTATTTCCCATTATTTAAAGTCACATAACTGATTACTTGGATCATTTGTTCTCTATGAGAAACATCTGGAGTACAGTCAAATATTACAGAGTAATATTTAGACTGCTTGATTCTAGATACAATCTCTTTGCGAACAGTCATTGATAGCAAGTCAATTACTTCATTTTGTATGTCAGGTGAAAAGTAAGATAAACTTCCTTTCTTATGATTTTCAATATGGGATTTTATTGTGTGGTCATGTTTACTGATAAGACAACTGCACTCATAAATACACCACAGTCCTGGTCCTCAAATTTTCCCGTAGACCCTCTTAGTGGAAGGTTATTTTTTTGCACAAAATAAAACAACTTCTATTACGGTTTTAAGAATGCAACGCCATTTTTCCTTTTCTAATAGTGAATGTTGTTCTAAGCCAGAATCTATCTATT